>CM069910.1:76437221-76988233 GCA_036172215.1 Camellia granthamiana
GCTCACTCTGTAATGTTGGTTTCAAGATTAGATCCTATCAAATATCTCTTCGAGAAACCGGCACTTACGAGTAGGCTAGCTCGTTGGTTGCTGTTGCTTTTCAAATTCGATCTGAAATATGTGACACGCAAGTCAGTCAAGGGAAGAGCGGTAGCGGAGTTCCTAACCGACCACCCAGTGGAAGGGGATGAAGCAGTCGAGTACTTATTCTCAGATGAGGCCATTTTGCATATCGAAGAAGAATTTTGGATGATGTACTTTGACGAAGCGTCAAACCAATATAGGTATGGGATAGGGGTGTTGCTAATACCACCCGACAATTCTCGTATCCCTCTAGCATTCAAACTCCGGTTCAAAGTATCGAACAACGAAGCAGAGTACGAGGCATGCATCGCTGGATTGGAAGCAGCCCTAGAACTAGGGGCAAAACGGTTGGACGTCATCAGGGACTCGAACCTTGTTGTATCTCAAGCGAAAGGAGATTGGAAAGTCAAAGAAGAAAAGATGATAATGTATCACCAGACCTTCGACTTGTTAATTCCTCGGTTTGAGAAACTAAACTTTGCTCATCTGTTAAAAGAGAACAACAGGTTCGCAGATTCGCTAGCAACTCTATCTTCCATGATAGACATCCCTTTCGGAGTCCGGATGCGTCCGATCATCATTGACCAGAAATTTGCGCCAGCTTACGAATCGATTGCTGCCATAGAAGAAGTTCAAGATGAGAACCCCTGGTATTACGATGTCTGGAACTTTTTGGAGAAAGAAGTATACCCACCGGGGGCAAATGCCAAGGACAAAAGGGCAATCAGAAGAATGGCTGCTCAATTCATCATCTGCGAAGGAAAACTGTATAAGAGAGGTCATCTGGGAATGCATAAGCTGTGTGTTGAGGCTGAAGAGTCGAAGCGCCTAATGGAGGCCATCCATAGAGGAGAATGCGGAGCACACGTGAACGGGGTGATGCTAGCCCGAAAAATCCTCAAACAGGGTTACTATTGGTCCACCATGGAGGAGGATTGTATTGGCTTTGTTCGGCGATGCCACAAATGTCAGATCTATGCAAGCCACATGAACATCCCGCTGTCGAAGCTGTACAATATGACTTCGCCATGGCCTTTTTCAGTTTGGGGAATCAATGTGATCGGGGCCGTCACTCCAAAGGGGTCTAATGGGCATGAGTTCATTCTGGTCGCGATAGATTATTTCACGAAGTGGGTCGAGGCCCAATCTTATGCGGTGTTGAAAGCTTCACATGTTGCAAAGTTCATCCGGAACAATATCATCTGTCGCTACGGGGTCCCAAACGAGATTATTTCAGATAACGGTTCCCACTTCAAGAAGGAAGTGATTTATTTGTTGGAAAAATACAATGTGGCTTTTCATAAGTCATCCACATATCGGCCGCAGACCAACGGAGCAGTTGAGGCTGCCAACAAGAACATCAAACACATTTTACAGAAGATGGTGGAAACCTACCGGGACTGGCCAGATAAGTTGCCATTTGCTCTGTGGGGCTACCGGATGTCAATTAGAACTTCTACTAGGGCGACTCCGTATTCATTAGTTTATGGGATGGAGGCCGTTCTACCTATTGAAATTGAGGTTCCGTCATTGAGAGTGCTGGCTGAGTGCCAGATAGCTGAGGCAGATTGGCAGCAGAGCAGATTCGAAGAACTTATGCTGTTTAATGAGAGAAAGCTGAAAGCACTGTACTATGTTTAAGGTTATCAGCGCAGAATTGCCAGGGCTTTCAACAAGAAGGTTAAGTCCCGAAATTTGAAAGAAGGAGATTTGGTGCTCAAAGACAACTGAGCTCCCATTCACGACCCTAGGGGCAAGTTCAAACCTAATTGGACTGGTCCTTACATCATCAAGTCTATCTGGTCGGGTGGAGCTGTCGTTCTGATGGACCTAGATGGCCTAGAGTTCTCACAGCCAATCAACATGGACAAGTTGAAGAAATATTACCCCTGAGAGGCTCGCTAGGCCGAAAACCCGAAAGGGCGACCTAGGCAAAAGTTAGAGCATGAAAAATTTGAAAATATAAAAACTGAGCTCCCAAGGTTGAAAACCCGTAAAGGGCGGCCTTGGCAAAAGTTAGAGCGTAAAAGGAAAGTGAAAATACTCGAGTGAACCCGAGCCGAACTATTTAAGGCTTGATTCGCATCCTTGGGATACGTAGGCAACTTCATTTTGAAGTTCAGCCATAAACTTTTCCCCGATCAACTTTGTCCATTTGATCATCTTGGTCATCTTTGTCTATTCAGCATTCAAGAGCTTCAGTTGTGATCTCCGGTGCAGTGCTGTTCAGACTAGGGGCAACTTTCCAGTTGCTGGGATCTGGGGCTGTGCATCTCAGTGACAGATCTTAGGCGTGTCCAGTTCTGATCCATATTGAAAATGGTTTTGAAAAGTTTTAATAAAAGTTGATTTTGCTCAAATTAATCTTTTTACAACGTAGACCATTTTTGGACCAAAGCGGAAAATTTTCAATACCCACAACCTTCAATTTCATTGATTTCAATACAGAGTTCTCCTGCTCTTGCATACAAATTGAAGTTGCTTTTTATTACATTCATAAAGAAAACTTGAAAGTACTAATAAAGCAATAAATCCGGGGCATAGCTAAGTCAGGTGTTCCTGCGCCCCCTCCCAGAGCTAGTCGAAGCTTCTGACGCCAAAGTGGGCCCAATCTGTGCCTCTTCATTGAGCCAATCTATGCACTCATCAGACAAAATGCAACTGAAAGTGGGAGCGGGGGCCAAGAGTTCTCTCATCCTCCATGCCGTGGCATACTGAGCAAGCTGTACACCTCGGACCGGGAATGCAGCAGGGTACTCCATCCCCTCTGGCGAGCAAGTCTGATCATGGCCGAACTAACGCTGGAACCGGAAAGGAAAGTAGAACACGTAGTGTGTCAAGCCAATCAATTGAATCCCAGTCTGCCGGGACATGCTGTAGCCCATTGCCGGTAGATTGAGCTAGGGACAACGCCAAGCAATGCGGTCTGTGGACAAATGGCACATCCAGTCGAACCACCATCCCTCATCAAGGGCATCAACTAGGCGTCGTCGGAAAAAGTAGCCACGAGCCGAGTATACTGGGCAAGAGTCCACAACCTGCAACTTATCCATCAACCACATCTAGGGAGGGATGAAAAAGGAGAGATTAAAGAATAGAGAGGTGTACGTTGAGAGAAAAGTGAGAAAAGGGTTTTGTGAGAAAAAACCGAGCTTGAGGGCCGAGTGATGTGAGCAATATATATGTGAGATAGGGAGGGAAACATTACCTGCAGCAGTAGTGGACTCCCCGCGAATCTGGTTGTTTCCCGGCGATGGAAAGCATCCAAGCCCATTAGTGTCTCGGCCAATGTCATGGCAATGCAGCTCTTTCCATCTTTCAAGCCTTGAGCAACTTCGATCAAACGGACACTAGAACCTCCGGAGCCTGAGGCAAGCAAGAAGTGAGACAACACGCACAAGCAAAGATCATGTCCTTGGAAACCCTGCCAGTGGTGGTCACCGTGGTCACCGGCGTTAGAAAACCGATGAATCAAGCTGAGGATGTCCAATTCTCCGTCGCAGATCAGAGACCGAGCGTTGTGCATAGTGAGCCCACACATTCGTCCTAAGGCTTGAGCATGGCCGAAGCGGAGTTGGGGCAAGATCTCCTCGTTGCGCCCGGACTCCATCAAAGCTTGGAAATCTTCAAAGGGAGGACACATCTCTTGCTCGCCGAAGCTAAAGACATGTGTTACCGGATTCCAAAACTCGCCGCGACATGGAGAAAGGAAAGATGCAGCGGAGCGCGGCTCAACGTGAATAGTGCATTCAAGCCGAAGCCCCGGAAGTTCAACTTTTCCGAGCCATCTAAAGTAGTAATCCAAGCTGCGAGATTTTCGATGAGGAATGCCTCCATTTTGATGAAAAACTAAGATGGAATGAGAGAACCACGAAGTTGGAACTTTTAAAGAGGATAAGGCACTGTTTGGGGACACGTGTCAAAAATCTGGTGGTCGCCAAACCAGGTGGTCGGCCGACCACTTTTTCTGGTAGGCCGACCACCCTTTTGGTCTCTGAGGAAAATAGCTGGTCAGCCAGCCCCTTCTGGCGGTCGGCCATGGAGAAAAGTTGGTTTTTGGTCTGTTCCTAGTTTTTAGAAGAGAGATCCTAACATTTCCATGTGTTAGGAGTGTTGAAGGTTCGAGTTTACCTCTATTTCGAATGCATTCCGTTGCCCGATTCGTCTAAAATACGTTTGCTTATCGAGTTGTTGTTAAGTTTTGCTTATCGAGTTGTTGTTAAAGTTTTGCTTATTGAGTCGTCGAGCTTTGTTTATCAAGTTGTTAAGTTTGTTTATCGAGCCGTTGAGTTTGGTACATCAAGTTGTTCTTCTTTGTTTATCAACATTGTCGTGATTTGCTTATCGAGTTGTAAACTTGCTGAGATTTTGTTGTTTCTTAGCGAGTTAAGTTGTTTAGTTTGTTGCGTCGGTTCACTACCTGACTTGGTGATATACAATGCTCAATTTTCATTCAATCTCATTTTGCGCAAAATGATGCGATGCGATGCTAAAAACACAAGATACAACACTTTTCGAACAAAAGCTGTTTCATTCCATCATAGCTTCTCTTTACAACATCTTACAAAAAGGCACAAATTTTAAAGAAAAATAAACTGCCTAAAGCTGATGTGCTACAACTATTAGTAAAAAGGGAAAATAAAGCAGGAAAATAAAGCAGGAACATCTGCATCAGTGCTATCAAGCGTAAGACTCAGAGGTCCTCCTCGTCCTCTTCGGCTGAATAGCCTCTGCGCCACCATCGTCGCCATCATTATCCGAATCAGAGCCGTCGGCCTCGGACTCCTCCTCAGCATCATCTCCGCCGTCAGAACCAGATCCAGAGTCATCCTCTCTGCCTGCAGATGTCTCTGACTGAGGATGCGCAGACTCCTCCTCACTGGACTCCCCGTCATCCATGACGGGTGCTCTGCACCTGCCTCGTCTGCGAGACGAGTCCCCTCTCCCAGCTCCTCGAGAAGGCCGGGATGGCCCAGCCTGTAGCGGTGGCATCTGAAAAGAAGACAATTTCAATACATTAGCCAATATGTATACCAAATGCAGAGATAAGAATGCTACGTAGAGTGGGTGTATGCAGATACAGTATATGAATGTGGTGTGTGTCAGATGTGCTCTACGCATACAGTCAAGTAATGCAGTGAAATGGTTAAAGACAGCATGTCATCAGAAGTATGATAAATGCGAGAAAATTGAAAAATACCGTAACACCGGCGATGAACAGTTGTGTCTCCCTCCGCAAGACCATGCCCTCAAGTGAGGCCACCAATCCGAGCAGATCGTCAGAATACTCCCTGGGAGGCTGCAGATACAAGCTTAAGTCATCAATGAATAAATGAATGCCTAAGTATCTGAGTGATAAATGAAAAACAGTGGAACATACCGGTGGTGAGTCAGGATCACTGGCATATCGGTGATCGGGCATAAGAGGCTCTATTGGAATCGGGTAAGATGACCCGTATCGCCATCCAGTCAACTCGGTCGGAAGATCTGGCCACCCGGCATGCTGATAAGTCGGGGGGGAATCGGGGGAATCTATCTAGCCCCACTCCTCGATGTGCCGACCCTACTAGACGAAGGAACATCTGCAGCCCGGGCTCGAGCTGACGATGATGCACCAGCAACCCTTCTAGTAGGAGTACGGACACCCATCAGTAGGGGCATCAAGTACATGTGGCGGTAAGTCACATACTCCCCCTCCTCCGTGTGTAGAGCTGCATTGGTACCCAACATAGTGACATCGACCTCCTCGGGAGTGAGTCTCTCAGCGGACCGCATGTCATCTGGAGGTGCTGAAGGGACACTTTGCTCAGGGATGCCCATCGTCTGGTGCATGAAGCGATCTCCCAGAAACCAGGCCCTGCCAACTGCCCCCTCAAACAAAGTCGTATACTGAGAAGAACCCCATGCCCCCGAGAACAAGAAACGGATATCTCCTCTCAAGGGTGCCCAGGGCTGCCAAGCGATCTGAGGATAACAAGTACATGAGCCAATCAGATGTCATAAAATAGGTAAGATGAATCAAAGCTGAAAATATGAAGAACTGAGAGTTCTGAAGTACCTCGGTCGCCCGCACCGTGTCAAAAAACTGTCGCAAGAAGGGCAGAGTCTCTCGAGCCCTCGCCCGGCATCGACCCTCAAATACGTGAGAGTAAGGGATCGTAAAAGGCACCCCCACCTCAAACTCTGGGGCTAGCGTTGGAAAGTACGCGTAAACCCATAGCAGTGGAAAACAGGGCAGTGGCCATCAGAATACAGAATATACAAAAAATACAGAGTGTTGAGTGCAGAATGTAGGATACAGAATGTAAAGAGTGCCGTGTGCAGTGTACAGATAATGAAAAACAAAAATGTAAATCAAGAGGGCAGAAAGTACCTCCCAGGCTCTCCAGTAGCTACCAACTATGTTCCCCCGTCCGCGGGAGGTCGCACTCATGTAACAGTAAAAGGTAGCGAGGCCGGCGCCACCCCAGTCAAACTGGTTGACCTGTGATAGGTCCACCAAAGCACTGAGCAAGTACAGTCCAACTGTGTTCCCCCTGTCGGAGAACAAAGTGGTCCCAAGGTGGAACATCAAAAAACCTCGAGCGTACTGCTCTATCTCCTCAAGAGTCTCGGGTGTACTCCCCCTATACTGTATAGGGAACCAAGTGTACCTGACTCTGCCCGAAGATCGGTCAACCGGTGGCCAAGCTCTCAACAGATACATCTAGGTAGCCTCCCACTCACCCATATCCTCGTCGTAAGGGACCGGTCGGCCGGCCACATCAAGGCCAGTCAGCATCGCAAAGTCGAACGGGGTCATTGTCATATCCCTGGTAGCTGAGAAGTGGAAAGAGTTGGTGGTGTCCCACCATCTCTCCACGAGTGCCCCCATCAAGGCCCTGCTTGCAGGGTAGCGAGATAGCCCCGCGCAGAAAGGTCCAAACCCCGTCTCGTCCACGAGGTGGCGAACGGTCTCAGGGAGCTCCGCATACCAATCCCTAGCGACGATCGAGCCATAACCTCGCTTCAAACGGGAAGATGCCTGCATTTAAAATGAGCAGATATGTTCAGTTTCAGAATGAAATATATAAGCTGCGTGAAAATGAAATGAATGAGCTGTGTGTTCAGAGGTGAAGTGTATGAACTGTGTGTTCAGTATAAGCTGGGTGCAAATGAAATGAACGAGCTGCGCGTTCAGAAGAGAAAACTATGGGCTATGTGTTCATAATCAAAAGTTTGGGCTGCGTGTTCAACTTTCAAAAACTAGGAGCTGTGTGTTCATAATCAAAAGTTTGGGCTGGGTGTTCAACTTTCAAAAACTGTGGGCTGCATGTTCACCATCAAGAGTTTGGCCTGCGTGTTCAGATTTCAAAAACAGTGGGCTGTGTGTTCACCTCAAGAGTTTGGGCTGCGCGTTCAACTTTCAAAAACTGTGGGTTGCGTGTTCACCGTCAAGAGTTTGGGCTACGTGTTCAGATTTCAAATCCAGTGGGCTGTGTGTTCACCTCAAGAGTTTGGACTGCGTGTTCAACTTTCAAAAACAGTGGGCTGTGTGTTCACCTCAAAAGTTTGGGCTGCGTGTTCAACTTTCAAAAACTATGGGCTGTGTGTTCATAATCAAAAGTTTGGGCTGCGTGTTCAACTTTCAAAAACAGTGGACTGTGTGTTCACCATCAAGAGTTTGGGCTATGTGTTCAACTTTCAAAAACTACGGGTTGTGTGTTCATAATCAAAAGTTTGGGCTGCGTGTTCAACTTTCAAAAACTATGGGCTGTGTGTTCAACTTTTAAAAACTGTGGGTTGTGTGTTTACCATCAAGAGTTTGGGCTGCGTGTTCAGATTTCAAAAACAGTGGGCTGTGTGTTCACCTCAAGAGTTTGGGCTGCGTGTTCAACTTTCAAAAACAGTGGGCTGTGTGTTCACCATCAAGAGTTTGGGCTGCGTGTTCAACTTTCAAAAACTATGGGCTGTGTGTTCATAATCAAAAGTTTGGGCTGCGTGTTCAACTTTCAAAACAGTGGGCTGTGTGTTCACCATCAAGAGTTTAGGCTGCATGTTCAACTTTCAAAAACTATGGGCTGTGTGTTCACCTCAAGAGTTTGGGCTGCGTGTTCAACTTTCAAAAACTATGGGTTGTGTGTTCATAATCAAAAGTTTGGGCTGCGTGTTCAACTTTCAAAAGTGGGTTGTATGTTCACTATCAAGAGTCTAGGCTGTATGTTCAACTTTCAAAAACTGTGGACTGCGTGTTCACAATAAAAAGTATGAGCGGCGTGTTCAGAAATTCGAGTGTTTGAGCTGTGTGCTCAAAATGCAAGCAGAATGCTGTATTATAAACCGTGTGTCCAGAACAAGCTGTGTACCAACTTAATTCTGTGTTATGAGCTATGTACTAAAACGAGCAAAGTCTGGTTATACGTGAGCTGTGTGCCAGACAGACCAGATGGTGTGTGAATGTGTTCAGAATGAGCAGATGGACACATATAGCGAAAACAAGAAACGCGCAAGAAATGCAGAATACATTGCAGGAAATGTAAAAGTAAAGTGCGTACCTCTCGTGCCTGATGGGAAAGATGAAACTCTGGCTCTCGTAGTAGCAGATCCGCGGGCGCTTGGTCATCAAAGTCAGTGAAATGGTAGAAAGTGGCCCGAGGGAGGATGTGCTCCTGAGGATGATACCTCTCGGGATCAAACGGCCGAACCCTCGGGGGCAAAGACATGATGTCCGGCTCACCATCGGCACCTGGGGGACCTCTACCATGAGGAAAATGACCCGCCATCTGAAGAAATCTGCAAAAAGGAGCAAAAATGAGCAAAATGAGCCAAAATTGAAAAAAGTCAACAAAAGTCAACTCTCGGGAAATGAAAAAGTCAACAAAAGTCAACTCCCGAGAAAATGTTCCAAATTTTGAGACAAACTTACGCCAACTGATGAAAATGAAGAAAGAAGCTCCGAAATCAAATTTTAATCGGTCTAAAGTGAAGAAAACTAAAAGATTTCGCGAAACAACTTTGCGTGGGGCGTTGCAAAGCGCGTATAAAGAGCAGATCTGAGAGAGAAAATGGTCTAGGAAGGAAGAGGAGCTGATTTCAGCCTTGAGGTTGTGAGGAATAGTGATTGGGACATGTAAATTTAAAGAAACAAGTGTAAAAAGACAAAACTGTCCCGGATTTGGACAGGTGGTCGGCCGACCACCTTTTCTGGTAGGCTGACCACCCCTTTGAACAACCATTGGTCGTTGGCCTCCCTAGGTGGTCGGTGGCCCTCCTGGGTGATCTCCAATGTCTCTTTGAGCTCCCTGAAAATTTTGGTGGTGATTAGAGTCCCCGGCACTCAAGAAAGTACAAGAAAAGTGCACTTTTCGGCGCGAAATCCCTCCGCGGGAACTTCAAATCCAATATTTGACGCATGGCTCGCCGTTACTCGCCAAGAGCAAGGTGTATCCTTTTTGAGTATGTTGCAACCCCTCTGAGAGGTAAATCGGAGGTCGCGTTTGAGTTGCCCTCGTCGAGGCTTGCATTTCTTTGCTCAATGTTTTGTTTCAAACATGCTTTTGAAGTCGCACTTATCCTGCATTGTTATGCACATCACTTGCATTATTATGCGCAGCGCTTGCATTGTTATGCACGTCACTTGCATTATTATGTGCATCGCTTGCATTGTCGTGCACATTTCACTGGTGTCGTTGTACCTCCGTGCTTAACTTGCGTTGTTGCGCACGTTTCTTCTTGTATTGCGATGTACTTTTTCATCGGCACCATGTTTGTCTGCATTCGATATGACGTGGAACATATGTTGCTAACTATGTTGTGCCTGTTAAGTTTCTCTCTTTTGCAAGCACGATATTGTATGTATGGTTCATTTGAAGCCGGTGCGACCAGACGAACCGGACGGTATTGTATCTTCTCCATGTGAGACGTAGCGAGAATTGTAATTCTCTTGTATCCTTACTGCATGAAATGTAGTTTTGCTTTGCATTCTTGCTTAAAACTATTGCATTTATTGTGAATATTTGCTTCATTACAGCTTGCTGCTTTGCATGATCATGAGTTACGTTCAGCTTTGTACATATCACTTTGCATTTTGCCCCTGCCTGCGGGCACTTCTCTTGCTTATCCCGCCTGTTTGTCTGAGTCTTCGGCCTTGTCAAAAATGGGTCGTCTCTGGGCTTTGACATTCACTCCCGTCACGTATGACTTTCGAGTTCTGTCAAAGAGGGGCAACTGTAGAGACCCCATTTTTGACCGACCTTAAGACTTAGACGTCATCGATTAAGCGCTCGGTGATGGTGCATGTTGTGCTCGTTCTGAGGTTACGGAGTCTCGGCTGAGAGCCTTGCCTCCGGACTTCGGGACTCTTTTGTGCTTTACCTCGGTTTGTGAACCAGGTTCTGTTTTCTCTTCCCGAAGGGAGGGAGAGGTCTCGTAGACCATCTCTCAGTGGCCGTAGGCTACTTTTCGTGGTCGTAGACCACTGTTCCCGTTTGGAGACCAGTTTCTAGTTTTCGAAGCCATTGACCGTGCGCCTCGGTTCGGGACCACTTAACTTTCTCCGTTTGCTCCGATTTTTGGCACACACTTTGTTTCCTCTCTCTAGAAGGACACTGTGGCCCGGGAGACCACCTTCGTGGTCGCACGCCACTTTCGATGCTTCACAGTCAGTTTTCGGGGCACCCGGCTGCGCGTTTTGGCCCCCGAATCCTCGTTTTGCATCCGTCTTGGTTCATTTTTGGCATGGACCCTATTTTCATTGTTTGGAAGGTGGTACGGGGGTGGGAGACCAGCAATTCTTTTGGAGACCACTTCTTTCTCCGCCGGTCGATTTTCTTGTCAGGAAACTAGTCTCCTTGGTTTTTGGGCCACATTTACTGGTCTCCCATACCACCACTTACATTGAGTGTGGAGACCATCCCTAGGCGCTGCTGACCACCTAAATCTCATTGACCCTTTTGACCCTGGTTGGCCGACCAGGCCAAGTGGTCGGCCGACCACATGAACTGGTCGGCCAGCTACCCTCTGTCTTGTCTCACTGAGTTGGTTCCAGCTGTGCTAGCTGGGAGGCATTTGCTGCATCCTCCGTACACGTGTATGGAGGATGTTTAATCTTGGTTTTAAGCTTCCAAGAGAAGCTTTGTCCTCTCTTCTCTATAAAGGGAGGCCTCCCCTTCACTTGCAAGGGTTCAGAAGTTTGCTAAGGCAAAACCATACATATCTCTCTATATCTCTCTATTTTGAGTTCCAAAGTGTGTTGTACTTGGCCCCTTTGCACCACCTCTCATAGCCTAACACTTCCATCATCAACCTAAGACCCTTGGAGGATATTTTCAGAGGTTCAAGGTTGGGTTTTTCGGTCCAGAGGCTGCTGGTTCTTGCTGGTCTTCAAGGGTAATCATTTTTCCCTCTTTTGAGCATTATTTTGATCCATCTCTTAGCCTATCTTGCAAGCATATTTGAGCTTTGGTGTAAACTGAAAAAAGTCTTATTTTGAAGCCCTTAACATGTTTGTTTAAGATCATTTTTCTGTTGGGGGTCATCTACCCCCTTGCATGCTTCATTTCACCTTGTTTTTAGCCATGCATCTAGGCCTTCGTATTGAGCTTTGTTTGGCCTTCTAGCCACTGAAATCCAGCGGATTTTCAGTGGCTAGCATACTATTTTGAGAGCCAAAATTAGAGGGGGGTGACCCTCTCTCTCCTTGTCTTGTTTATTGGCATTTTTGGCCTTACAAAAGAGCCCATATTTGCACACTTCTTGAGCTTATTTCAGGCCCTTTTCAGTGAGTTTTAAGACCTGCATGAGCTCTGTCCAGAGCTGTTTTGGCCATATTGGGTGTCCTTCTTACACGTGTAGAACAACCCCTTGCATGGCCTATCAAAGTGGCACTTCATTCTTGCATGTTTTGGTCAGTTTTCAGTAGGTTTTTGGGCTTCATTTGGCATGCCATGTTTCTGTTTTTGACTGATTTGGTGGCCTCACATGTGCTTCATATGGTTGTAGTGTAAATCATGGTTCACTAGCTTGTATTGTATGGTGTTTTGGCCCCCTTTCCTAGCATATTTTGGCCATGATCCAAACTAATTTTATTCATATTTTAGGCTTCCTTAGCTCTATTTGAAGTGTTTTGGGTCATGCATGCATTGTTGTATATGGTCATAGTTCAATCAAGCTTACTAGCTTTGCGTATCGGGTCCACTAGCATGCGTTGTTTGAGCCCTTGGCATGTTTTGGCATCATTGTGCATCATATTTCAGAGCTTATATATATGTCATATTCCCATGCTTTCGACTCTTTAAATGCGTTTGAGAGTTGTACTTGTATGCCTCGTTTTTGGAACATTGCATGAGCTTCACTTCCATGCTTTCCGAGCCACCATTTTAGTCCATTTTCCCACTGTTTAGGGTCTGCATAGGGACTGTTTTGGGGTGGTTTGGTCATTTGTGCATCGCTTTGCATACCTCTAGTGTAATGCACCTCACTAGTTTCGGTATTCGGGCCATCTAGCCTGCATTGAGTGAGGTTTTTGCATGATTCGAGGCCACTTTGTATGTCATTTCAGAGCTGGAGAATGTGTGATTGTATGCCATATGTCATCCATTGCCATGCTTTGTTAGAGTGGCATTTGATGCCTTAGGTTCGGTCCCTTGCATTGGGCACGTTTGCATGTGTGTTGTTGTTTCATTTCATCATGTTTGGCCACTGATTTGAGTGTGGCTGAAGTCCACTCATATTGGTTTAAGTCCATCTTGCATTGTGTATGCCATTCAGTTCACGTTGTTGCATGATTTGATCATTGCATTGTGTATGCCTTGTTCGTTTCATTGTGTTTGTTAGTCTTCATATGCATTGTGTATGCCATGTAGAATCATCTTGCATTGAGTATGCCATTGATTATTTCATAGCATTGCATATGTTAGTAGCATGTTTGCATGTCATCCCTTGCATGTTTGCATCATTCAGTGGCATTGCATCTAGGTTGCATGTTAGAGTTGCATTCATGCATATCATGCATATTGCATTGTGTTTGGAGTAGGGTTTAGTCCAAACACGAAAAACGAGGGACGTTTCGCACTCCAAGTGACACAACGTGCCTCAATTCTCGGTCGCCGACACTCCGGATTACCCATGATGGAGTTTAGGCCCTGTTGTGTTCATGTGTGCATTCATTTTACATCAAGTCGTGCAATTCGACTCCTCGGCCATCATGCATCGAAATACGTGATTGGTGGCACGAGGATCGAGGACTACACTCCCTAGAGTTTATGCAATGACGGGGAGAGTGGTCATGCATATATATGTTGAAAATACTTTGTCATGCCCCTTTTTCGCTCTCTATTGCAGCAAATCGGAAACCAACAGCAAAAGCTGGTCAGCAACCTTCTGGAGCTTTGTACAGTGTTCTGGGATCAATTGCAAACAGAGGCTAATCGGGGCATCGTGATGGATTTCCTGACAAGGCGACTCGAGCATGCATGCATCTTTCATCATTCCAAACAGAGCCGAGGCAGCCTACTTCATTTAGTTTACATGCTTACTTAGTTAATTTGTTGATTAATTAGAGTTGTGTAATAATTAGCTGTAGCTTGTTGATTCTGTATTATTTATTCGGACCCTCTGCGAGAGGGCAATGTTGTAATAAGTGTGCGCGTGTGTGATGTATGTCTTCCAACCCCCACTTCTTTCTCCCTTTTATTTATCGGCTTATGATGGTTAGATTAGGGCACGTTTCAATTAGCATACTTATGTTCGCATGTTTGCATCCATTCATTTGTCTTGCATGCACCGAGCTCGGCGCATCATACTAATTGCATTGTATTTCAATTCCCAGTTGGATACATGTCATTTGTAGCATCTCACATGCCATTCTTACATTAGCCGAGCCTATTCTTAGTTGCATTTTGCATGTGTTGCATTAGCCATTTTAACATGAACTAGGATCATGCATTGATTACTAACTAGTTTTTGTTTTGGCTCGGAGTACTCGGTAAGTGTTTATGCTTTAGCATTCTTGCATGTGTGTAAGTGACTGTCATGATAGTATGCTTACTATGAGGCTATTTGCTCATGTGATATAACTGCCTGAATGCCTGTGGGTGAAGGTTGGATTATCTGAATTGGAATAATACATTGCATGCAAGTTTTAAGCCCACTTGAGAGTGGCAAATCACCATGTTTTCTAAAGCCCACTTGAGGGTGGCAAAATCTGCGTTTTAGCCTACTTGCAAGTAGCAAACCGTTTTCAAAACGAATATGCAATACTTTGTTCCAACTCAGGCGATCTAGTCTATACTTGTATGCTGTGTGTATCACGTAGTAATTCTAGGCTAATAAACCGGAATAAGAGCACCTGTGTTTTCAAAAACTCGATATCATGTTTAGTAGTGGCCGATCTTTGATCGGGCGAGCGGGGGTGCTCATAGCTGACCTTCCCCAATCGTACCCAAGTTCTCGAGCCGAGGCAACTTTGGTGATGACGGACACGTGGCCTTAGGCAATGAGTCAAGGTTTCCTAAATTTCCCAAAATAAAAGATTTAGGTGGCGACTCTGTATCTGGCAAAGCAGTCCATGTTTAGCACTTTTTTCTAAAAATCTATTTTCAAAATGATTTGCCGGATTTGGACTCTTTGATGATTCATCGGTCTTGCATTGCACTCTGCGAGATTAGATACAGGACCGTGACTATTTGAGTCCGAACTGTAGCGAGGCCCTCCGGGCGCGTCTACAACACCGTCAAACCCTTCTCAACCTTCCCACTAGAGATCTTCTCTCGGAGGGATTTTTACCTCAAGGTCACCTCTTTGTGCCTCTAACACTCGAGTCACAAGTGTAGGCTGCGCAACAACAGAAAACAAGGCCGCAGCCTCAACGAATTCGCCCAGAAGCAAATCAAACTCTCCAAGTGCACCCAACATCTCCCACTCTCGGATGGCTATACAAGCTACATCACTAATGGATTTCCTGCTAAGGGCATCGGCCACAATATTGGCTTTACCCGGGTGATAATGCAACTCGAAGTTGTAATCCTCAATGAACTCCATCCATCTTCTCTGCCTCAAATTCAAGTCCTTTTGTGTAAACAGATACTTTAAACTCTTATAGTCCGAGAACATCTCGAACCTCTCACCATAAAGGTAGTGCCTCCAAATCTTCAAGGCAAAGATTACTGCTGCTAACTCTAGGTCATGTGTAGGGTAATTTCTCTCGTATATTTTCAACTGACGTAAGCCATAGGCAACCACTTTCCCCTCTTGCATCAACACAAAACCCAAACCCTCTCGTGAGGCATCACAATAAACAGCATAACCCAACCCTCTCTCCGGAATAATCAAGACCGAAGCGGTGGTAAGTCTAACTTTCAACTCTTGGAACGACTTTTCACAATTCTCACTCCATACAAATTTAACCGCTTTCCGCGTCAATCTAGTCAACGACGAAGCTAGCCTGGAGAATTCCTTCACAAATCGGCGGTAATACCCAGCTAATCCCAGAAAACTGCGGATCTCGAAAACACTCTTAGGCCGTGCCCAATCCTGCACTGCCTTTGTCTTGGATGTATCAACAGACACCCCCTTCCCCAGAGACTACATGGCCTAAGAATTTAACCTCTCTTAGCCAGAACTCACATTTTTCGAACTTGGCATACTGCCTATGGGCTCTAAGAAACTCAAGCACTACTCTCAAGTGTTCCTCGTGCTCCTTCTCCGAAGGTGAATAAATTAGAATGTCGTCCACTAAAACGACTACAAAACAGTCTAAGAATTCCCGGAAGATCTGGTTCATCAAGTCCATAAATACTGCCGGTGCATTGGTGAGCCCAAAAGGCATCACTAGAAACTCATAGTGGCCATACCGTGTACGAAATACCGTCTTCAGAATATCCTCCTCCCTGACCCTCAACTGATGGTAACCCGATCTCAAGTCTATCTTAGAGAAACAACAAGAACCTTTCAACTGGTCAAACAGATCATCTATATGGGGCATAGGGTATTTATTCTTAACCGTAGCCCGATTCAGTTTCCGATAATCAATACAAAGCCTCAAGGCACCATCTTTCTTTTTAGCAAAGAGGGCTGGTGCTCCCCACGGCGAAATACCAGGGCGAATAAAACCCTTATCTAACAATTCCTAGAGCTAAATCTTTAACTCACTCAACTCAGCTGGGGCAAAACGGTAAGATGCCATAGAAATCGGCGCCGTGCCAGGCACTAAATCAATGGAGAACTTAATCTCTCGATGTGGTGGTAAGCTAACAAGGTCCTCGGGAAAAACATCCGAGTACTCACAAACCACTCTTGGCAACTCAACCCTGGTCTCATCACACTCACTACTCAGAAGGCTAGCGAGAAGACCACTAAGCTCACTCCGCCCTCGCGGATCATACACCGGTGGCAATACACTACCAACCCGATCCCCCAAGAAATGGAAACAATCTCCGCTCAAGGTACATACTGTGACCCTCTGGCGGTAACAATCAATAACAGCCTGGTATGACGATAACCAGTCCATACCCAAAATTACATCAAAACTTGACATAGCCATGACTACAAAGGAAAATGGAAGTCGGCGATTAGCTACCTCTATGTCGCAACCTCTACATCCTTGTTTCAAAATCAACTCACCCCTAACAGGTGATACAACACAAATAGGAGATGCTAACTGTGCCAACTCCAACCCCAAAACAGATGCAAAAGCAGCGGATATAAAGGAATAGGATGCACCCATATCAATCAACACATTAGCAACCGAGTTGCAAAACAAAAAGGTACCTCTCACAACAGATGCAGCCGGTACAAGATCCTGCGCGGTAACAGCATACACGTGCCCTGTAGGCCCCTAGTCTACCTGCTCACCTCTCGGAGCAAAGGACTGCTGCACAGACTGGGACGATGAAGCCCCCTGATTGGCCCTCAAGGCCTGAACTGACTGAGCTGGCTGAAAACTCTGCCTCTGCCCAGATGCACTAGATGTGCCACTCAACTGCAGGCAAAACCTCTTCAGGTGCCCCGCCTGACCACACTGATAACATGAGAGCGGCTGGCCTCTGCCCTAACTCTGGCTCTGAGGTCGAACCGAAGATGAAGCTGCCCTCTGACCTCCGTCCTTCTGCGGGCAAGCTGGAGACTTGTGGCCCAGCTGACCACATTTGTAACAGGTGATGTCTCCCTGACTGCCTCTCCCAAAGCCTGCACTCGGCACTGGAAAGGTCGATCTAGCAAAAGCACTATGGGACTGCTGAGGGTTAGAACCTCTCTGCCTTCTACCGTCCCCCTGACCATCCTGACTCCTCTTGGAGCCTCTCTGTCTCTCCTCCTCCTCCTACATCATAATCTCCATATGGGCCGCAACATCTACAAGGCGCCCATAATCCCGGGTCATAGACCCCCCAACTCTCATCTTGAGCCCATACCTCAACTTCTTCCCAAATTCCAGGCAACAGCGTTCTTCAGACGCCACAATCTGAGGTGCAAACCTGGACAAACTAGTAAATGTGGCTTCAAACTCGGCCACAGAAGAACTGAGCTGCTTAGCTGACAAAACTGGTTCCTCAACTTCTCCCTAACAGCTGGAGACAAGAACTTCTCCTAGAAAGTATCTACAAAGGCCTCCCAAGTACCACCTATACGACCCCTCGTGAACTTCCACCACTGACCCGCTTCCCCCTTGAGCTGGAAAGATGCCAAGGTCACCTTCAGTGCCCCGTCTTCAATGCCAAGCATCTCAAACGTCTTGGTTACCTGCTCTAGCCACTCATCAGCCTCAAGTGGCTCTTTCGGATCCCCAACAAACTCATCCGGATTAGACCAGAAGAACTCCCTCTTCAGAAAGGAAGGCCCTGCATCAATAACCTGGGCCTG
Source organism: Camellia granthamiana (assembly GCA_036172215.1). Lineage (NCBI taxonomy): Eukaryota > Viridiplantae > Streptophyta > Magnoliopsida > Ericales > Theaceae > Camellia > Camellia granthamiana. The sequence continues at coordinate 76,455,141 of CM069910.1, forward strand.
GGCTTGGTTCTCAGCTCTGAGAATGCCCATAGATTTCCTCAACACCCCTACTATCTCGCGGGCTAAGGCACACATGGCCTGCTGACCCACTGGCTCTGCCACATTGGCCTGGCCAACACCCTCCTGCTGTTCCGGAATCTCATCCGGTATAGGCACCTCCTGCCTCCTAGGCCTACCTCACCTACCACCACGTCCTCATCTTGACATCCTAATAAAGGTAACGAAGAACATTAGCACATTCGTAAATGTGCCGAAGCTATAGCACTCACGTCCTAATGCAATGGACAACTGTAATTCACTCCACGTAAGCACATAATCACATAAGCACTTACGAATTTCATTTCCGGATAATGATAGTCCCATGGCGTTACTAGAGTTCCAGTTAGAAACAACATTGATCAAGTGCTTTTCCAACAAGACTCGCAGAAACCGAAGGATCCCAATCAACAACCTAGAAACTACATTCCATACCCACATAGTCACATAAACATGTTATCAAATAGACACATACTATTGTACATACGTCTCTAACAAGCGAGACAAACCCATTGTGATACTAATTACTCCCCACTTACCCAAAGTATTCAAACCCGGTACGCTCTGATACCAAGTTGTAACGCCCTCAAAATAAACCCATAAATCATACAATATTTACATGCTTAGACATAAGAGAATAAAACATAATTACATTTCATCAGAGTATTCATTACAAAATGTATTACATGTTGACAACAAAAGTAAATGCCCTACGGGCTTACAACTTTCCAAGTCAACACATGGTTACAAAAAAGAGTGAGTACTAACTCAAAACAGATAATAAGCCCTTGGCTTGATATACATGAAATACAAAAAAATGTAATCACAAAAGATGTCCCAGCCACTAAGCCTCTCAAGCTACGTCGTTGGAGGTGGCATGCTACCTGTACCTGAAAATGATGTCCCATATAGGGTGAGCCAACGCCCAGTAGAGATATCCTAAACATAATATGAGCAATAACTAAAACGTTAGCATTTGATAAATGTTTAACTCACATTGATCAATTCATAACCCATTTCAATTACATGACAAGTGTGTCCATGTCTCATTTCAATTTCCATTACATATTCAATTTCAATTCATAATCGTGGCTCAAAATCTAGCCAAACACTTTGGATAAGATTACATCTTATATCAACAATACTTTTATTTCAAATGAGATAACGACTCATAATTAAACACTTCCATAATCTACAATAGATACACATATTTGTTGTATCAATAACACATTAAAATACTTCCATACTTCACAAATGATGCACAGATTCGCTTTATCAATAATTCAATAGATACACATTTTTGCTGTATCAATGGAGTCCATCGCCTATCTCCTCCCAAGTAACATCCGGTTTAGGAGTCCATCCCCTATCTTCCCCCAAACCGTGGAGTACATCCCCTATCTCTTCCCACACAATACAATGTATATAAACGATTATCATATATATGTTCAATCAATACACAAATTTGATGTATTATTCCAACCCCATCATATTCGATGACATTTTCAATTGATTAGTTTTAGTTCACCTAATCATCATGCATTGTCTACAACAATCAAGACTACCCTCTACCGATAGCCCAAAGTAATTATTTCTAAACAGATAATAATTACATCCAACAGATAAATAACAATAATTTCAAAGGTAAGTGATTGATAATTCCAACCCCACCATTCTATCTCATAATAAGCCAATTTTATTATTTCCAACTTAATTTCATAGTTCCATAATAATTGTCATTAATTACGCTAATGATCCAAATATATCCAAACATGACTTTTTTTCCCCTTTTTTTTCAATATTGACCCAAAGGCTTAAATATTATCAACAACATCAATAATCTATTTTTAAGACCCAAAATATACATATGTGAGTCAAAAGGACAAAACCCCTATTTTCAAAATCACACATCTCAAACCCTAACTTCCCAAATCAAACTATTTATACAAATAGCTCAACATCTATGTTAAAGCACATAAGAATGAGTAGAAATCCCTACCTCAAATTCGAAGCTCAAAGGAAGAAGATGAAGAAACTCGAAGTGCTCCAAACCCCAATATTTTCGGATCAAAATGTAGCCCTCAACAAGCTCCACACTTTTTACAAAGGCCCAAGGTTAGAAGATCACTCCTACTAGATCAAACCCTAGAGAGAAGTTGAGTTTTAGAGTGAGGTGCTCTCCAATGGAGGTTTTGAAAAAGTAAGAGAGAGAAAGGAAATCAAAAAGTGATCCAAAAAGGTGAAACTCGGACTGATATATTGCACTCCCCGCTCGAGCGTCAGACACAGACTCACGCTCAGCGTCAAAAGCGCCGCTCGAGCGCCGGATGCCACCCTCACAGAAGTTTTGCAGGCGATGGTCCCCACTCGAGCATCAAACTCCCCGCTCGAGCGGACTAACAAAATCAAAGGGTCACGCTCGAGCGTCAAAACTCCCGCTCGAGCGTACGAAGACCTGCAGAGAAAAATACTAGGAGATGGAAATTCACGCTCGAGTGTCAAAACGCCCGCTCGAGCAGAGAAGCAACAACAAAAGGGCCCGCTCGAGCGTGAATGCTAAATTCTAGGAATCAACCTATGGTTTAAAGCACAACCAACCTGTTTCAAACCTGCTCAACACAACCTAAGACTTAAATACAAAGAGTAAATGATGGAAATGAGAATGAAACAACAATACATCCACGAAACCAAGTCCGGAATACAATCAATAAAGAGAGGAAAAAAAACCAGGATCGCTATAGACCAAGCCACAGTGCACTGGCTTTACAATTTTTTATTATATTTGGGCCAAAACGCTATGGCCGGTCGTCCACCAGGATGTTCTCTCGGATGTCCTGTGAGTATCCTGTAACAAAAGAAGAAAAATGGTCAAATTTGACCTAACATGTGGACCCGCCCCCTCTGTGGGTTCGGCCCTCCTGTTTAATTGATGCTCTGTTGTTGCTCTGGTGTTGATCTATTGCTGTTTTGGGCCCTATTTATGCTTGCTTATTCATAATATTTTAATGAAATAGAATTTTAGAGTAGAGAGTTTGATGGGGTGTGTACATAAAAAAGAGGCTAGCTAAAATACAAAACTAAATTTAGGGATATAATTTGGCTCCAAACATACTGAGACTGATGTGGATGCTCGAATCTATTTTAGCATCTGCACAAAACAACACCATTAACAGAAATGAATCTGTACATACTACTATATTTTATATTTTTTAATATTTTATTTTGTGATCTCTATTATTAGCTTACATTGATAATTCAAATAAATTTTTTTTTTTTTTTTTGTAAAAATAACAATAAAGATAAACTGTTCTAAAAATTAAGTTTCATTAGAAATTACCATAACACAAATAAATTATATTTTATTTTTGAAAATAAACGATAATTATAAGATTAAATTTAAATCATACATTTTATAAAAATAAAATACAATTTATTCATCATCAATCGATATTTGATGAAATTAATTTTTTATATAAATGATTTTCACTATAAATTTTACGCAATAAACGGTGTAAATTATAATATTATGGGCCGAAAATGAAATGACAAAATGAAGAATGAAAGGTAGAAGTCATTCCTCAAAATAACTTTGGGGCAACGTAGACACGACAAGAAGATTGGATTAGGAGGATGCACCCTTAACTTCATCGTGGTGTAGATTGGAACGTATGAAAAGGCAAAAAATTCAAACCTTCATCGTCCAATAGATTTTTATTTTTGTGTTACGTAAAAATTTAAACCTTCATCGTCCTATATTTTTGTGTTATGGGACGCACCTTTAACTTCATCGTGGTCTAGATTGGGACGTATGAAGAGGCAAATTTTAAACCTTCATAGTCCTGTAGATTTTTATTTTTGTCTTGTTGGGTCATTTCATAAATAAATTTTGACCTTTGATTTAAAATTTAAGATAAATTCTAATCAATTTGCTTGGTTTTCAGAATTTACTTTTCAGTATATTTTTTTTTTCATTGAATTTTTTTAATATTTTAAGTAATTTTTTATAAATTTTTTTAGACACACCTAACATAAATATACTTAAAAAGTACAACTTTTGTGAAAAAATTCTTTAAAAAATTCACTAGATACCAAAAATATAAAAAAAAAACAAAAACAAAAAACAAAAAACAAAAAACAAAAAACAAAAAAACACAAAACAAAAGAAAAATTCAACATATTTTTCATATTTTTGTGTATTTATTAATTTTTTAAAATATTTTTTCACAAATATTTTATTTTTTAGATATATCTAAGTAAGGTGTATAAAAAAAACTAAAAAAATTATTTAAAATTTTAAAGATATTCACTAAAAATAAAAAAATACAAAAAATAAAAAAACTTAATTTTTAAAAAATTAAATTCAAAAAATTAAAATCAAACACACTAAATGAACAAGTTCATGAAAAGAATTCTCCATCGTCAAACTGGAGGGGTTTTCATGGTAGTGCTGACATTACGTTTCATAACCATTAAAAAAATTTAGGTGCACAGAAGGAATTAAATATAAAATAAACATATATAAATATTTTTTTATTTCACATTTGTATAGTTTGTGTTATTTTTTATTTCACATTTGTATATTTTGTATTTGATTTTTTATAACACAGCTGATAACCGTTTAATTGAACTCTAAGAAATTATATTATTTTAATTTTTTCATAAAGACATATTTTTAAAATTTTATTCAAGATTTAGATTGATTCTATAGCGACCCCGGTATTCTCTGTTGTTATTGAACTGTAATCCGGACTCAATTCCGTAGATTTGTTGTTGTCTTATCCTCTTTTCTATCCCTTACTCTTTATCTTAGAGTTTTGGATTGTGTTGGGTTTGTTGGGAATAAGTTGGGAATAAGTTGGTTATGTTTTAAAACTTAGAATTTTTGCCCAGTTTATGGCGTCTCCGCTCGAGCGGCGCTTTTGACGCTCGAGCGGGCCTTTGTTGTTGCTTATCCGCTCGAGCGGGGAGTTTGACGCTCGAGCGGGGACCTGTTCTGCAAACTTCTGGATGGTTGTATCCGCCGCTCGGGCGGGGGTTTGGGCACTCGAGCGGGAGTCTGTGAGTGACGCTCGAGCAGGGGTTTCCACGCTCGAGCGGGGCGACCTGTATAACACACCGAGATTCAGCTTTTTGAATCACTTTTTGATTTCCTTTCTCTCTCTTACTTTTCCGAAAAAGCCATTGGAGAGCACCTCACTCTAAAACCTAACTTCTCTCTTAGGATTGATCTAGCTGGAGTGTTTTCCTCACCTTGGGCCTTTGTAAGAAGTGTGTTGATCGTCGAGGGCTTCGTTTTGATCCAAGAAATTTGGGATTTGGAGCACTTTGATTTCGGGTCATCTTCTCTATTTGAGTTCTCCATTTGAGGTAGGGATTCTCCTTGTTCTTTTTTTTCAATACTCCGTCTATAGATAGACATGTGGTAATTTTTGTATTGCATGAAAATTGTATCATGTTGGATTTGTTTGAAAATCATGAAATAAACCTAAGGTTGGTTGTGTTGAGAATGGATTTGGCTTCATTGATTGTTGTCTTGGCTAATTAGAATATAAATTAGCATGTTGTAGTTAAATGAAGAAAAGCCCTAAATTATATTTTGGTTGGGTAAATTAAAATGGGGGTTTGTTGACCATTGTGTGTAAATCTCTTTTGTCAAAATGAGTTTGGTAAGGGTGTTGATGCTTAAGGGATTAACCATGGCTTTGGAATTGGTTTTATGGAAACAAGGAATGTGGAGTTGGTTTTGTGATAACAAAAAGGAAATGGAATTGTTTTTGAGAAAATAAAGAAAGTGTTTTCGAAATAAGTTTCAGAATTGGATTGTTGTATCTTGAGTGTTGAACACACATGTAGAAGTTGTATCTTTAACTACCAGGTTAATGTTGTTGTTGGGTTTGTGATTCATGATATTTGAGTCTTTTAATAGATGTACTAACTATATGCATCTAGAGGTTTTGTCCTTGGTCATCGATGGAGGATGACACAGTTGTATAGAATTGTCGGGTATGTATTTTACCATTTATTAATTGAACATCGTATGTGATGAAATGCTAGATACATTATATATATGTATATTTGCTCGGAAGGAGATAGTTATGTGTTCATCTACTTTAACACATTGCTGGTATCTTGATAGTTTATGTGTATGCATTATACATGTTGGTTATGCCCTGATGTGCTGTGATTATTGATGTTATACCCCGCGCTTAGAATCAAAGGTACCGTTACCTTCCAGCTAGCGCCTGGAGAACTGACCGCGCTAATAATCGGAGGCACCATACCCTTCCAGCTAGCGCCTGGTAAACTGGCTTGTTGTTAATGTTGTTGAGTGGGGTGTATTGTTAGCTTACTACGCACATAGCTAGTAGAGCAAAGTTGGTTGTAGTTATTTCAGTATATCTTTGGCTTACTAAGCACATAGCTAGTAGAGCAAAGTGGGATTGTTGTTGTTTCGTTGTAACTGAAAATATCATGGATTTGATTGGTTACAGTTCGGAGGACCGAGTTACTCCATTGGTTGATTGTATATATGTTGGTGGATTGTAAATTTATATTTTTACAAAGATATGCGTGTATAGTTATGATAGTAGTGGAAACAAACCAAAATGGCATTTTTTTGTCTTTTGGAAAGTGTGAAGGAGAACGAATGTTTTAAAGATAAACATGTTTTGAAAAGGTACATCTGTGTATGTATTGAAAATGGAAGAGAGTATCGGGCTTAGTGAGATTATTTCCTAAGTAATTGTTAATGTTAGGAAAGATTGGGAACGGGGATTAATGAAAAGAAAAAGGAAAGACAAATCGCTTGTAGCGTTGAGTGAAACGGTTGTTTTCAAGAAAAGTCATACATATATATATTTTGTATAAACTGTCACATTAGTATTCTGGTATGAGAATGAGTGTTCATAATCATAGCTATCTGTAAGTTGTTATTGTTGAGGATTATGTTGAGTTCCCTACTGGACTATATGTTCATCCCACGTTGTTGAATCTTTTTCAGGTGTTAAGCAGGTTGAGCTGCAAGATTTGGATCTACTTATTTACTGGCCACAGGGCCTCTGTTATGTTGGCAGAATGCCATTGTTGTGAAAGGGTTACACCCTTCTTCTTGTACCTTATGTGATGTAAGCCCAAGGGCAAATTATTAAGTATGTTCATGTAATATTTACTTTGCATACGAATGAGAGTATTGTTAATCACTTCTACGGATTGAATGTGTGAGTTTATTTCCGCATGTTATCTCTGAAATTGAATTAAGTTAATGAATTTGGTAATGACTTCGAGTAATAAAAAGTGGGGCGTGACAGATTCCTGGCATAGTGGAGTATCTATTAAGGAGCTCATGTTATAATGGTGTGTGTTGAGCCATCAAATTAGACTTTTTATTCTGTTTTAAATTTTAAAATATCATAAATTATACATATTTGTTTTTAATAAAATTTATATTTTAAAAATTTTATTGTTGAAATTTATCAAATAAAAATAATATTGGACATGAAATTTATATAAAATATAACTAAGAAATTTTGCAGTTGTATCAATTTTGTAGTGTTTGTAGAAATTATAAAATTTTACATTTTTTTGTGTATGAGCTGCGAAGATTTATGTAATCGAGAAATATCTCAATTAACAATTGAGCCAAAATATTTCTTATTCACAAAAAAAAAAACAATTGAGCAAAATTTCTCATTTTTTCCATAAAAATTTTATCAAAATATTTTATTTATTTATTTTTTAATTTTTTTTATTTTGCCGTATAATATTAGGGAAAAAAAAAATTATCAGTGGAATAGTTCAACAATAATTGCATTACGCATGGAATTTTTTTAAATACAAGTCTAACACAGAAAAAAATTTACACCAAACATATAAAAAAAATTAAACACAAATTAAACTTGACATTTTTTTCCGCTATCAAACTGATTTGAGACTTTCCCACGTATTTGAAAGGGAAGTGCTAACATTGTCTTTTGTTTAACGGTATAAAGCACTTGGGATTTCCATTAATCAGCATTAAAAGATTGAGCAACTAAGAGGATCTCTAGTGGATACGAAAGAGTAATGTTAGGGATTATGGAAAAAATATTATAGTAGCGTTTGGCAATGTTTACATTTTTTATTTATGTTTATAAAAATTTTATAAATTAGTTTTTGTTTATTTTTAGAAAAACATAAATTATAAACTCATTTGGTTTGAACAAAATGTTTACAAAATTTTAAAAACATAAATTAAAAAATATGTTTGTTCAGGTTTAAAATATTTATATTTATGTTTATTATTTATGACAATGAGATCACACGTATTATAATTGAAAAAAAATTAATTGGAAAAAATTTTAATTGGGAAAAAATAATTAATTGAAAAAATAATTAATTGAAAAAAAATATTTGAAAAAATAAATAATTGAAAAAAATAATTGGAAAAAAAAATATTTGAAAAAAAATATTTGAAAAAAAAATTATTTAAAAAATTAATTGAAAAAAAAAATTTATTTGAAAAAAAATTAAAATTGAAAGCGTAAACTCATTTTTTGAGTTTATGTTTTTTCCTCAAATTTATAAACTGAGACAACCATTTATAAATCAAAAAAATTATCAAACAAGCTTTTATGATAGTTTTTAAAATTTTTGTAAATATAAACTGAAAATTAAAAATGGAATGGTTAGGTGTCATTTGGTAACACTTACGTTTTCAGTTTTTTATTTATATTTACAAAAATTTTAAAAATTCAAATAAAAATTTGTTTGGTAAAATTTTTTATTTATAAATCAGTGGTCTCAGTTTATAAATTTGTCCAAAAAATGAAAACACAAAAAATGTGTTTCCATTTTGAGTTTTCAATTTATTTTTTTTTTTTTAACCACCCAACACTAGCCACCACCCGTTACCATTTTCTACCATCGTCTTCGCCACCACCAGCCACCACCCACCTACCACCACCAGCCACCACCCACCAATCACCACCCGCCACCACCATCCGCCCACCACCCACTTGCCACCCACTCACCACCACCACACCCCTCACCACCACCACCACCCACCATCCACTTGTCATCCACTCGCCACTACCATTCACCGCCCGCCACCTACTTGCCACTACCACTCACCACCCACCTGCTACCACCATCCAATACCTCTCACCACCAGCCACCACCTACCTACCACCACCAGCCACTTGCCACCCACTCACCACCACCACCCACCACTTGTCACCATCACCACCACCACCACCACCCACTACTATCACCCACTACCACCACCACCACCCACCACTATCATCCACCACCACTATCATCTGCCATCCACCTGCCACCACCACCCACCACCACCACCACTCACTCGCTACCACCTACCACCCGCCACCGTCACCCACTCACCCGCCACCGTCACCCACTCACCCACCACCACCACCATCACCATTACCACCCACCACCACCACCATCACCCTCTATCCACCTTCCACCATCACCCTCTACCCACCTTCCACCACCACCCGCCACTTTCCACCACCATCACCACCACCACCGCCCACCTCGCTACTACCTACCCCGCCACCATCACCCACCCACCCACCACCACCCACCATCCGCCACCTACCTGCCACCACCACCACCACCACCCACTTGCTACCACCCACCGCCCACCACCCGCCACTGTCACCCACCCACCCACACTACCACCAGCCACCTACCCGCCACCACCACCCACCATTCTCCACCCACCTGCCACCACCACCACCCACTCGCTACCACCCACCACCCGCCACCACCCACCACCACCAACTACCCACCACCACCAACTACCCACCACCCACCGTCACCACTTTCCACCACTGTCTTCCGCCGCCACTTGTCACCACTTGTCATTTCTCACTCTTTTTTATATTTTTAAATTTTTTAAAAACATTTTATCAATTACCAATTGCGTTTGTAGTTTATGTTTTTCTAAAAATAAACAAAAATCAGTTTATAAAATTTTTGTAAATATAAATTGAAAACGTAAACGTTACCAAGCACATCCTTAACAAACAATAAAATTTTTCTTTTTTAAAATCTTTATTCACTAATATCTAATTTTAGACAAATTATTCACAAATTTCTTTAAATTTTTATGTGACACTACTACAATAATGCTTAAAGATCACACAAGAAGAATTAAAAATATCTCATTTTTATTAGAAATGTGATTAAAAAAAGTAGAATGATATTTTAATCACTGCTAATTTAATTAAATGAGATAATATTTATTTTTAATCACACCTTCCAAATAAGTGTGATTATATACAATTTTTTTTAATCACAATTTCAAAATAAGTGTGATTGTATATATTTTTTTAATTTTAATTTTATATTTATATAATAAAGCATGATTATTTTTAAAAATATTTATCTCTTATAATTGGTTAGAATAGTTCAGATCTTTCCAAACAAAAAAATAAATGGCTGAGATCATTTTACTTTCTCTCTTTTTCCCGCCCATCACCCACGCACAATACTTCCTCTCCCTCTTTCTCTCTCTTTCACGCACAGAATCCTCTTTCACTTTCCTTCGTTTCTTTTGCTCTCTTCTCTCTCTCTCTCTCTCTCTCAGCATACCTTCTGCCTCTTCCCCGAGCACTGTTCCTCCATAGGGCTCACCATTGTTGAACTTCAGAAAAATCTGGTTTTTTTAAGGTATGAATCTTTCATTTTTTCTCTCTCTATCATCTGAAGAATCTTCTGATGAAACTTTGAAACACCTATTTCTTATTGATTTAACACTGAAACATCTACTTCCCATTGATTTAACATTGAAACATCTACTTTCTCATGGATTTATGTCATTTTGTCATGGAATTATGTTTTATTTGATTTAACACATATTTTCTCATGGATTTAGGGCATTTTAATTTGATTTAACACTCAAACATCTACTTTCTCATGGATTTAGGGTATTTTCTCATGGAATTAGGGTTTATTTGATTTAACACTGATATTTTATCATGCATTTAGGGTATTTTAATTTGATTTAACAATGATTCTCATGGATTAAGGTTATTTTCTCATGGAATTATTCAACACTAACACAACTGATTTCTCATGGAATTAAGGGCATTTTTAGTTCCACGATGGTTCTTGGAGAAAATTCTTATCAATTTATATGGTTCTTGAAGCATTTTAATTTAATTTTTAAAAAAAAAATCTTTTAGCAATTAAAATATTAGTATGATTACAAACAGTGTTATGAGAGAAGAAAATAAAGGTAGACGGTGGCTGGTGGTAAGGTTGGGTTGCTAGAGAAAAACACTCTGATCTCTCTACATGATAGTGAGACATAAATTATTTCTCTACATGAGTAAATTGGTATAGAAACTACCTTTGGGTCTTTATTTCAAATTTGTTTGAATTAGTACCTTTGATTTTTTTATCATTGCAAGCATGATGTGTTGCATTTTTGTTTGTTTGAATTAGTACCCTTGAGTCTTTGTTTCAGAAACTATATTTGTTTTTTTTGGTGATGAGATGTTTGTTGATATAGAAGCACATGTATGTTGATTTTTTCACAGAGCTACTCTTTTTTTAAACAATATTATTATTATTATTATTCAAAGTGTTGACATCACAATTTTTTTAGTTCCACGATGGTTTGTGAAGAAAATTCATGAGAAAGTATGGTTCTTGAATCATTTAATTTAATTTTTTTTTTTTTTGAATCTTTAGCAACTAAAATATTAGTATGATTGATGTATACATCTTAAGACAGGACTAGAAAGCACTTCATGCTTCATAAGCTGTGTGAAGTTTCTATTGTTATGCTTCTAATTATGCCCAAAGCTCCTCATGTTTGAATAATCAAATGCAACTTAAGAAGCACGGACACTTCTAAGAAGGTGACGTATTCGTGTCGTGTCCGTGTCGGACACCGACACTCTTCGGACACTTCCTCGACACGTGTCCGACACTCCTTAAAACGTGTCCTATTTTTTAATTTTTCTTAAAGATTCGGACACTCTTTGGACACTTGGAGGACACGTATTTATCGTTTAAACACACATGTCCATCAATTATACGCAGGTGAAACTAATTATAAGTTTGAATAAAACAATTTAAGATAGAAAATAAAACAAAAACCATATAAATTTATAGGAATTAGTGTCATATTGCATTTTTCATTATCTTTGAATGATATCTATATATATAACATATAATAAGTATATATAGAATTATATATTTTATACGTGTCCTCCACGTGTCGTGTCCTGCATTTTTTTAAAATTAGCGTGTTGACGTGTCCGTATTGTATCCGTGTCGCGTCGCGTGTCCGTGCCTATGCTTCTTAGAATGCAACATTGCGGTCTTGATATCAATTTAGGAATGGAGGATTAGGTGTAAAATCAGTTTAGCCATGGACTACCACATTTTCCATGTTTATTAAAAAAAATAATAATAAAATAAAAAATAATGTAAATTCAATGAGATGTTAAATTTCTTATGGCTTCTACATGTTTGGGATTTTTTTTTTTTCCAATGAAAAGATGTATAAGTGTGTTTTTTCCTTTAGCAGGAATCACACATATTTTGGGCTCGACAAGATGATTTAGGGCAGTGGATACGTTTGATTTTTTATTGTAGTTTTTTTTATATTGAGTTGAACAAAGTTATTTGCTTTTTTTTTTTTTTTTTTTCCTGATATGATGCTTCAAGTTGAATCCTCCAAATATTATTACAATAAGTAAGTTTACAATTCATTGATTTAAAAGTTCATACATAAGGTATATATTTTGAATTTACTCTCTGCTGTTATATTGTGTTTTCATGTTTCAGTATAATTTAAAAATCAAACAAAACATAAAATTTGAAAATCAAATTTGAACACCAGAGGTAAGTAGTGTTTTGTTCTTTCTCATTTTCTGTAATTCATGTCTAATCTAAAATTGCAAGTGCAATCTTTTTTTGATTTTAGGATTTTTGTAGGTTAATTAATGACTTCATTTTCATATTAGACAACGCCTATGTTAGTTAACAGATTCTTCTCATGGAGAAGGAAATTTTTGAAAGCCGGAATGGTATTAACATTTCCTACACTATGTCTTTCTCATTTCGATTTATTTTTTTTAGAACTTTTTATGGGGTTAATGTGTTAATGAATGGCCATGAAATGCATGAGTTTGTACTGTAGAGAACTGCTGCATAAAATAGTCGGCACGATCTTCATATTGGGGAAATGACTGTGAGAGAAACCTTGGCATTTTAAAAAGCTTCATCTTAATTCTGGCTTGTGAAAAGAGCTTATGTTTGGCTCGTTCTTGGTTGATAAAAAGATTGGTTTAGTTTTATTTTCTTTTGTTTACATATGTTCAAAACATGCACACCGATGACTCGTTGCAGATTAAGTATGTTAATTATTCTTTTCAAACATTTGCAAATATATTAGCAGAGTTACCAAGGAGAGAGAAAGAACCAAATATTAAACCTGATCTTGATATTGATATCTTCATGAAGGCAATAAATGAGTGCTACCAACTTTGAAGAATTTCCTAACAAATGATGTTCTGTGTTGATACTAGTTGTTATCATAAACGATTGTATGAGTTCTCTTCTTATGACTTGAATGATAATAATAACATAGATAAAGCAAGAAATGTTTGAATTTGAATTCACTGGGTTCTATTGAAAATGGAGTTTATAATGTGTAGTTTCATCTTTATGTGAATTTTATGTTCCAAATATTATTAGGGTAGTTAAGATGTTCTTTTATTATTATTTTTCTTAGTTTTTTTGGAATCAGTTGGGGATAAGTAGAGGATTTCATATTCAAATCATGATCAATTAGGATCAAGCTCAATGCAGAGGATTTGCCTAAGTTGTGAAATTGTTTTTCTTTGTTGGAAAAATTTCCATTTATTGTTTCCAATAATTCAGGCAGCAGCAACAGAAGGACAAGAGCCTATAGTGTAGTCACAGATTATATTCTAAAGGTACTGAAACAACAAAGTGTTCTAACATTTTCTAGAATGACATAAGACTACATAATTTTTTTTTTAATTTCCTTTTCCAATTAAATTACAGGTTCTGAGTTTGGAAGGCTGTGCAGATACCATGGTTCCGGGTTTAGATGTTTTATGCTCCCTCTATCCATAATTGTTAGTTCTTTCCAATTTTGGATGTCCCTAAATATTAGTCAAAGTATAAAATTCCAACCTTGCCATGCATTTAAAAGCAGGGAAAGGGTAGAGTCTTGAAAATCAATAACTTTTCATTTGACTTTAAAAATATTAAATGCTCGTTCCTTTAAAGTTGGACTTTCTAAGATGGGCAAACTGGGAGTTAGGGACAGAGGTAGTAACTCTATTATATATGTGTGTTTATTTCTGATTTTCATTTTGTTTATATTATGAATCTCAATTATCCAATCCTCATTTTTGTATAGAATCTTTGCTACTGAGTTCTTTGGTGGTTGGGCCACTTATCTCCAAACATGTGGCATGTTACCAGATACCATATTTGTTTTCCAATTTTAATTCAATTGGAAATAAGAAACTGACACACAGAGCTATTTCATGATTCATGACTTTGGGAAATGATGTGAGCTTTGTTGAATTGCTAAGAGGATAACCATTGGGCAAAGAAAGAAATTTTAGCATAATCTTTTTTTAGGTGATGACTAGATAATAAATTTTGTTGATTTTTAATATTTAAGAAGCAGGGCAATGTAAAATAACTAGATGGGAGCATCAAAAAGCAGCATGACATGATGTTTGAACTTTATACTAGATTGATCAATTCTGTGAAATGAAAAATTGCAAGGAACCATGGGGTTATTTATGTTCCTCTCCCAAGACAAATGAGCTTACCTTATTACTAGTTGAGGATAGAAGCCTTTTTTGCCCCCACTTACTATATTTAAATAATAGTTGGCTTTTATTTTGATTTTATGACTTTAAAATATCTAATCATACATTGAAGATTTTCATTTTGGATTTCTTGATTCTATGTATATGTCATATCTATATTATAATCCAAACATTTTATACTAGTAACAGTCAAAGTGGTTCTTCCTTTTTTGTTGATGCAGGAGATGAATAGTCAGTGTGATGAGACAATGTCCGACTTTATCTTTTCTAAGACTAGAACAATCTCTACAAAAGGTAAGTTTATTCATATGCTCACTACAAGAATTTACACATTTGGCGACCACTTTTGCCGACCAAAAAAATTTTGGTCGCAAAAAAATGACATTTGACGACCAAATATTAATTTGTCGCGAATGATCAATATTTTTGGCGACCAAATATGAGTTGGTCGCAGAAGGTCACATTTTACCGACCAAAAATGAGTTAGTCGCAGAAATTGGTATGCTTTTGGCGACCAACTACAAATTTGGTCGCGGAAGGTTACATTTTGGCGACCAAAAAAAATTAGTCGCCAAATTTGTACTTTTAGCGACTAATATTTTAGTCGCTGTTGATTGAGATTTGGCGACTAAAAAATTTTGGTCGGCAGAGGTACATTTTTTTGCGACTAATATGGTGTTTTGGTCGCCAATAACTTGGGAGGGAAATTTCAAACATGGAGGGGGGAAATGAATTTTTTTGGCGACAAAAAAAAAATTTGGTCGGCAATCAAAAAAACGACGTCGTTTTATACCTGGAAACCAGAAAAAAAAAATTAAAAAAAGGCCTGATCTCCTCTCTGTCTCCAACTCGCTCTCTGTGTAGTATGTTGATCTGCCCTCTTCCCTCTCTGTGTTCTCTCTCTCAATCGGTGCCCACTCTCTCTAGCTCACCGAAGTTCCTTACCACCATTGCGAACGTCCGTCGCACTTCGCCATCGCCATCGCCACTCGCCCTCTGTCCTAATGGGCTCCTCATTTCTGGGGGATCCTCACCCAATCTCACCTCATCGCTGACCAGCATCGTACGCCACTGCTAGGGCCACCGCCACCGCCACCGCTACCAGCCGTCGCCGCATCCTCACAGGTTCTCTTTCACTCTCGGTCTGTCTCTCTGTTTCTCGCTCTCTCCCTCGTTAGCCTTTGCCCTCGGTCTCTCTCTCTCTCTCTCTCTATATATATATACATATATATATAATGCGGTGAGGGGGAAATTTGATTGCATTTTTGGTCCATTTTTTATGGAGTTCTTTTGGGTTTGTCATCTTATTCTCTGCTCTTAGGTTTTTGGTATTGATAATCTCTTCTGGGTTTCGATGTTTTTCGAGATTTAGGTTCAATACAGCTTGGTACGTACGAGTGAAAAAAGAGACTGACAATCTAATTCGAGACAATCCCTCAAAAATTTTGATATAGTTTACCAAAATTGTGAATCCTAATTCGACTCTAAATCAATCATATGTCTATATATATGTATATATATATATATATATGTATTTAGGTTGCTAATTGGTGGGTATAGTGGTTTTGGTATAAAAGGCAGGGCAGGAGTGAGTTCTTAGATCGCTCATGCAAAAATGATGTGAATTAATATTTGGTGTTGTGAGCCCCACGAGCATTATCAGAGCAATATTCAAAGCTGAAGAAGAAAGATGTGAAGTGATTGATGCCCTCCCTGTTCATGAAAACAATATGTTACAACATGTTGCAAACTTGTTGTGAGGTATGGTGGATCTTTGATTGGAATTTTATTTATGCTTGATTCAACACACTAAGATTTCATTTTGGTGCTTTAATTGCCAGTGTGTTTGATTTCTTTTAACTCTTGATAATATAATTGTTTTTTACACACATCTCAATTTTTTGTTTCATGGTTTGTTTGTTGCTTGTTTTTTTTTTCCATTTGGGGCTTCTTGATCCAGTTCACTTTCACTCAGTTCTTCAAAGATAGTGAGTGTTCAGGATGATAGTTCTATGCTACAAATAAGTCCACCATTCCCAACCGTTACAGGATAATGATATATATTTCTATTGTACAATTCAAGATGTTTAGATTTTTTTTTTGTCAATCTAGAGGAGGAAAGAAAATGAACAAATGAATGTTATTTCATTCCCACAACTCACAATTATACTTCACATTGTCTATGCATCATATACTTAGATATTGATTACAAAGCAACTAAATTGATGGCTATATTTTTTAATTATGCAGGTGTGTAATTGGCTCGTCGCATTTATTATGTAAATATTGGTAATTATGTCTTCTCTGCATGTATGTATGTTAGTAATTATACAGGCGTGTTCAATTGTTTTTGAATCTGAATCAAATATTTTCAGCTGAATGAGTCGGCTAGGATAGACTTGGATATGGCGAAGGTTCTATATACTTGAGTGATAAATTTTTGTGTTTAGAATGGAATTTTTGTGATATACTTGAGTGATATCACAGTGCATGAACATACTTTGCATGAACAGAATTGGTAGAAATTTTAATTAGCATAGAATAGATAACAGTGCCTAGAGGGTGAAATACTAGTACTTTACTACTTTAGTGTGATTTCACTGTGATGAGTCGTGGAGTGAGTTGTTCATTATAATTATCATTTTTAGTATTATCTTCAGAGGGCATAAATTGCCTGTCTTACCAGTGTTTAAACCATCATGTTTGTTTCTTGAAATCTAGAATTTGAAAAGCTATATAGGGGAATTAGACACGTGCTAAATGCATATATCTTGCCACAATTATCTATATATATGTTTGATGGTCTATATTTTCATGTATGCTTGTATCAACCAATACAAAGGTTCACTAAGCAATTATGCTTGTAGACACCTGTTAAGGCATCGCCACCAAGGTACTCTCTCTCTCAGATCTCCCTTCTCCCTCACGGAAAAAAAACCCTATTTTGTGTTTTTTTTCCAGACGATTTGTTTTTCTTGCATGTATAGACTGTATTTTCCCCCCATTTTCCCCCCAATATTTTTTCTTTCTTGAATTGGTGTATGATTTTGTGAGATTATTTGTATAAAGTACAGTTCTTATTGTTCAACTGATAATTTTTATATTTATATGTTTTGTCATTCGTATAAGTTTTCATGAAAAACAGTTCAGATTTTCTTTGATACTTTAAACCTAAGAGTCCCCTCTCTCTCTCTCTCTCTGTGCATCATAGCTAAGTTTCCCGGTCGTTGCTTCGTATCTTTCATCTGTATAAATGTAAATAATGCAATATTTTTTTTTTTTGGGTTTTGTTTTGTTGATTAAGCCTTTGAATCTTCCAAAAGTTTTGTTATTTTATTTTTTATTGCTCAATTATGTGGAAAAAGGGACTTGTTATGCAAAATTGAAATCTTGATTTGTAAAATTGTTGTGGCAGTTGCGGAGGTTTGATTTTTATTTGATTTGTGGTAAATTCACTGTGTTAGATTTGATTTCTTGACTTCTTTCTGATATATATGCATATAGATAAATATTCAAAGGATTTTAGGGTTTTTGAAATCTGTTTTAGTTTGGCAGTTTTGAGTATTTGAGGATTGTCTATTTTTTCTGTTCATTTTGTTGTGGGTTTAGTTTTTTTGATGTATCATGATGCAATCTGGGGGAAAAACAGTTCTGCTTTTGAGTTTGACGATGGATTCTCTTTCTTTCTCTTTGTCTTCTGTAGGTTATTGGGACTTCTGATTTATTGGATTGAAATTCGCACAAGAAAAATGGCATCAAGGTTTTGGACTCAGGTTCGTGATAACTGCCACCAAATTTTGAGTGTTTTATTTTGTGTTCCATTTAAAATTTACATGTACCATGCATGTGTTTATTGGTGACTTGTTCATTTAAACAGATTATTTTTATTTTTTGTCTATGATAGGGTGATAGTGACAGTGATGAAGAGGAGAGTGATTATGATGAGGAGGTCAGTGCTGGCGGAGCTGGTGAGTCTTCCACTGCAGCTGCTGGAAGCAGATATCTTAAGGAAAATGCTAGTGATAGTGATGACTCGGATGGGCAGAAACGCGTTGT
Source organism: Camellia granthamiana (assembly GCA_036172215.1). Taxonomy (NCBI): domain Eukaryota; kingdom Viridiplantae; phylum Streptophyta; class Magnoliopsida; order Ericales; family Theaceae; genus Camellia; species Camellia granthamiana. The sequence continues at coordinate 76,474,067 of CM069910.1, forward strand.
CCAATCTACCAAAGACAAACGATTTGAGGAGATGTCTGCTACTGTTGATCAGATGAAGAATGCTATGAAGATCAACGATTGGGTCAGTTTGCAAGAGAGCTTTGACAAGATTAATAAACAGCTTCAGAAGGTCATGCGCGTTACTGAATCTGAGAAGGTCCCAAATCTATACATCAAAGCTCTTGTTATGTTGGAGGACTTCTTGAATCAGGCTTTAGCTAATAAGGAAGCAAAGAAAAAGATGAGTAGTAGGAATGCTAAGGCCTTGAATTCAATGAAACAAAAACTGAAGAAGAACAACAAGCAGTATGAAGATTTGATTACCAAGTGCAGGGAGAATCCCGAGAGTGAGGATGACGGGATTGCTGATGACCAGAGTGAAGATGATGAGGAGGATTCAGAGTTTGAGGAGGATCCATCGAAGATTGCCATGGGGGGGTCAAATTCGGGAGATGAGGATGACGATGAAGGGGGTAGGGATGGCACAGTTGAGGGTGGTGGGGTCTGGGAGAAGATGATGAGCAGGAAAGATAAGATAATGGACAAGCAGTTCATGAAGGACCCTAGTGAGATCACATGGGATATAGTTAACAAAAAGTTCAAAGAGATTGTGGCTGCCCGTGGCAGGCAGGGAACCGGAAGGGTTGAGCTGGTTGAACAGCTCACCTTCCTGACCAGGGTGGCTAAGACCCCTGCTCAGAAGCTTGAGATACTTTTCAGTGTTGTTTCTGCACAATTTGATGTCAATCCAAGTCTCAGTGGACACATGCCAATAAATGTATGGAAGAAGTGTGTGCAGAATATGCTTGCTATACTTGATATCCTTGTCCAGCATCCTAACATTGTGGTTGATGACGTGGTGGAGCCTGAAGAGGATGAAACTCGAAAAGGAACAGACTTCCAGGGGACGATTCGTGTTCATGAAACTTGGTGGCCTTCCTTGAGAGGATAGATGTTGAGTTCTTTAAGAGCTTGCAGTGCATTGATCCTCATACTTGTGAATATGTTGAGAGGCTGAGAGATGAACCTATTTTCTTAGTTCTTGCACAGAATGTCCAGGAATATCTACAGCGGGTTGGAGATTACAAGGCTGCTACAAAGGTAGCACTAAAACGGGTTGAACTCGTTTATTATAAGCCACAAGAAGTATATGATGCTATGAGGAAGTTGGCTGAGCTGACAGAAGCTGGAGAGAATGAAGAAACAGAAGCAGGGGATGCACCCAAAGTGGTCGAAGAAAGTAGGGGCCCGCCTGCCTTTGTCGTTACTCCTGAGCTTGTGCCTCAGAGATGGTATGAGGCTACTTCTGAGTTTGAGGCTACTAGGTGGTTTTCTACTGGTTTTATGACTCAGCTGCTAGCATCTGTTGTGCTGCTGTGATGGATTTGGGTGTCTTGATTATGTCTGCTGTGATGATGTCTGGTATGGGTTATGGGCTATGCTGTGCTGCTGTGATGATGTCTTGGATATGGCGAAGGTTCTATATGCAGAACATGTGTAACACTAAAACGAGATGGTGTAGTGCTCAATTTGGTTCCCCCTCCCACTAAGGTTAACAATTTGATTTTTGGACGAACTTGGGTAGATTCACCAGGAGAAATGGTCATGACGAATTTGACTACTGGGTACAAAGTTGTCCTTTACTTTCAACCTTGCAGTTGGTTTGGGTATGTTGATGTCTCTCTTTCTAACTTTCTGATTGCTAATTGTTTTGACATTTTTGGTTTTGATCAATGATATTCTTATGATTGTTTTGTAATTTTTAATTTTATGCCATGATTAAATGTGGATTTTGGGCTAGAGTTATTAACTGATGGACGTCTTGGGAAAATGTTTTTGACTTCCATGCATGAAAATAAAGAACATTTTGGAATATTTTTCTTCACCTCTTTTCAGCTTGTTCATTGATTTTGGTTTTTGACATTTGCCTCTTCAATCCTGATCTTTATAATTACGGCCACCTAATCTCTTCATTGGCCAATGTTGTTTTGTTAGGCCGTTGTTGGGTAATAAAGATGGCTTCCTATGTGAGTTCAATTGAGTGTACTCCAAAGCTGCTACAACTAAATGAAACCAAAAGAAAAGCTTTGTTTCTTAATTTTTAGGGCGAATGGTGTCTAATTTGCTGTGCTTCAATGCAGGGCTGGTCGTTATGAAGTGGATGGATACGTATACAATGCTGCTGAGGAACCTAAGCTATTGATGACTGGAAAATGGAATGAGTCAATGAGTTATCAACCATGTGACATGGAAGGGGAACCTCTTCCGGGCACAGAACTGAAAGAGGTTTGTTTCATTAATCGTTTTATCGTGTTTCATTTTCCACTTGTGAGTGCCTTTTGTGCTTAAGTCACCATGATGCTAAATGGGGGCTGCTGGACTGGCATGTCATAATCACATGGCAGTGCAATAACATAATTCTCAATGCTTGTGATGATGGTACCGCTATCTTGCATTTTTACGTGTCCTGACTGAGGATGAATAATTTTCTCTCATGAAATTGCACCCACCTTTAATTATTACATGTTCAGTCTGCTATATAAACATATTGTTTTAAGGTCAGTTATGGTGCTATCTCCCTAGAATACGGTAGGGGGCATGGAGTGCTGGCATAATCATTGGTTAAGACAGGCCCGGCCTAGTCCAAGCCCAATTTTGTAATTTATGTGTTTTTAATTCCTTCATCAATAGGTCAGGTTTATTGAATGCTGTACTGATCTTCTCTTCCATCCAAAGGAAACTTTTCAAAAAATAAAAAGTGATCATAGAGTCTTTGGTTAAAAACTATTCTCACAGTGAGATGATTAGAAAGAGCTATCGCCTTTTGTTTGTTGCTTTTAATAAGGAAACTGGTTCATATTGATGAAGCATTTATTAACACGTTGAATGGCTGTCTAAGAGTTGGAAATTATAGAAAATGGGCTACTTGTAAATGGCTTTTTTGGTAGTGACAACAGTTCTCCCTATTACATCTCTAATCTCTTGAGAGTTTCTGATAAATTAAAGATGTGATAGGGAGGAGGGTACTTGCATGCAACAGTTTCAAGTGAATACAGTGCAATTAGGTTCTGGTGGCTATTTACTATGTAGTTTCTCTTGGTGAGTTGGGAGAGGAAGGTAATATATCTCCTACTTAGTGAGTAATTGTTGAGAGAAATTTTAAGTAATTCAATCTTCAAATGGAATTCATAATGATTAAGGGGTTGCAATGTGTAATTAGACACTAGGAAAATATTCCTCGTTGATGCCCAGCTTACTTGAGTTTTAGCTATTAGCAAAACAAATTAACACGATTTTTCTGCAGGTTTGGCGACTTGCTGCTACCCCAGAGAATGACAAATTTCAGTACACACATTTTGCTCATAAAATAAACAGTTTTGAAACTGCTCCTAGGAAGTTGTTGGCATCTGATTCTCGCTTACGTCCTGATAGATATGCACTCCAGAACGGTGATCTATCCAAAGCTGGCGCTGAGAAGAGCAGCTCTCTCTCTCTCTCTCTCTCTCTCTCTCTCTGTATATATATGTTAAGGTCTGTATGAGGTTTCGAGTGACATCATTTATATACATTGGATATTTCTTGGATATACATTGGATATTTCTTGGATATTCATTGGATATTTCTTGGATATTCATTGGTAAATTGTATAAGACTACTTGGCAGTATATGCATTTTTGGGAGGATTAAATATTTTTGGATGGATGTGTATGGATAACAAATATTAGTAGTTTTATTTGTTGATAGCTGCGCATGGATAACAAATAGTTATGTTTCAAATAGTTATGCTAGATGGATGTGACTTGTGAATGAAAACTTAGAATGGTTGTATTGTGTCGAATGTTAATGAATTATGTATTGTGTTGAATGTTAATGATTCAGTTAATTTGAATGATGCTTTAAAATTATAGATTTATTATGGATTGAATGAATTATTACGAATTACAGGTGTATTGTTTTCCTGCTTTGGCGACCAATTTATTAGTCGCGACATCCAAAATAATTTTTTTTGGCAAAAAATGACAATTGCCGACCAAGAGTTTTGGTCGCAAAAAATACTTGTATTGCCGACCAAAAATTTTGTTGGTCGTGGAAACTCACTTTTGCCGACTAACAGTTTTGGTCGCGAAAAGTAACAATTGGCGACCAAACTAATTTTGGTCGCAGAATGTCACAATTGACGACCAAAATTTTTGGTCGCGAAATGTCACAATTGGCGACCAAACTTTTTGGTCGCGAAATGTGTCAATTGGCGACTAAGAAATTTGGTTGGCAAAAGGTGACTTTTCGCGACCAAAGTGTTTTAGCGACAAAATGAATTAGTCGCGGTAATTAAATATTTAGCGACCAAATATTTAGTCGGCAAATCCAACTTTTGCCGACCAACGAAAATTTTGGTCGCGAATTACTTTCCGCGACCCTCAATTGGTGACCAAACTAGCGACCAAAAAAATTGGTCGCGGATAATTTTGGCCGACCAAAAATTGATTTTTAGCGACCAATTTTTTTGTTGCTAAAAGTGTGAATTCTTGTAGTGGCTTCTAGCGGTATTTGAATTAATTTGTGTTTTAATTTTTTAGGTTAGAAATTGCATGGAGAGATGCAAAATATGGTCAAAGAATTCAAGAATTTTGTGTGCTTCAAGTTTTTTTTTTTTTTTTTTTTTTTTTTTCATTTTTTAATATGTGTAATCACAGTTAAAAACTTTTTATTAATTCATTTGTATATACTTTTGAACATTTAACTTTCATTTATGAAATATATGACGTTATTCTATTTAATATGTGATTGTGATTCAAAGGATAATATATAGTGTATATTACATTATTCAAATGGGTGTACAAAAATAATATTGATTATTCTTCAAATATGTTGAATCTTTTTTTTATCACACGTATTGATTGTGATGAGAAATGCATATAAAGCATGATCTTATCTCATTATTAATCACAGTTTTTATTAGATATTAATTACATTTAAAATCTGTAATCTAAATGTTTATTATTACATGTTTTATTAGTTATTAATCAAACTTAAAAGATGTGATTTAAATATTTATTTTCACATGTAAAATGTGCGATGAAATTATCTTTTAATGACACTTAAAATGTGTGATTAAAAATACATTTTTAATCACTCTTAAAAGTCACAGTTTGACAAAATTTAAAATGTATGATTAAATAACATACATCACACATAAAAAATGTGATCTATTTATGATTTTGTAGTAGTGTGAATTTAATAATCTAATTTAAAAAATATTGCACACACATAAAAATGTAACACTGAATATCTACGTTATGATCAACTATTTAATTATGAACAATTAACTTCTCATTATTGACTGTATTATATTGTTACAAAAGATTTCACATATCAATTTTGTAATATCTTATATATATATATATATATCAATGTCTACATATATAAATATATATATATTTATATATGTTACTCTATCGATACATTGTCAATCTGTAATGTTATATTACCGTCGGATACTTTCATTTTATAACATGTATCGCTTCAATAATATAGTTATATTTGTTAGAAATTTTTTTTGCAGAATTGTGTCTTGTTCTCCTATCAACTTTTGTTCACTATATATATACATAAATGTCATACAAATAAGTGTTCGCAACAAACACTTTCATTAATAAACCAGAACTTTGCAAAACACTTTCATCATGAAAATAGTTATACTTTTTTTTCCTCTCATATTAGAAAAAAATTACATTATTGAGAAAAAATAGAGTTTGAAATTCATAACAATATAATATTGCCTCAAACTCTTACTCATCAAAATATTTTTATTACAATGAGTTATAATAATGAATAAGATGAAAAACAAGAAGATGGTAAAACAAAAACTACAGAAAATTATTGCAATATATTCTCCAAGCAAAATTAGACGAGTTAAAGCAGAAATTATCTAATCTGCTGTGAAGTTCAAGAAAAATAATGTACCTCATGCACACATTATAGTCAAATTACAAAGAAAAAATCAAATGATGCTCAAACATTATCTTTGCAACTCAATGATGTAGAAAGTAAGTATATCAAATAGAAAGTTTCAATCAATTTTTGTCATATGCTAATTACTTACAGATGACATAATAAATTATGTAATTTCATAGTTTCATGAAAAAAGACCCTGCAAACACTTACAAGTATAAATCTATAAAGGGAGCTTTTTTGATAAATCTACTTTCTAAGAGCTTTATTTCATCCAATCCATATTTTTTTTGACTATTTCAGTAGGTCCTATTTGAGATAAGAAGACCAAAATACCCTTTTTATCTACTTATATTCCATTTAGTTCACATTATTTTCTTATGTTTCAATAAGTCCTATAGGTCACATAATTACCAAAATACCCCTAATGTGAATGTTCACACTGTCAATGTGAATGTTCATATCGTCAATGTGTAGGGGTCTAGCCCATGTCGATCCTCGTGGGTACCCGGAAAAATTCGAGTCGGGCCGGGGCGGGCCCGACCTATTGACAATGTGAATATTCACATTAACATGTTAACATTCACATTAATAGGAGTGTAAAATTGGCCCGCGTCCCGTGGCTGCGCGAAACCCGCCTGCGGCCCATGGGCGGCCCGTTGACAATGTGAATATTCACATTGACATGTTAACGTTCACATTGATAAGAGTATAAAATTGGTCCGCGGCCCGTTGTCAATATGAATATTCACATTGATAGGAGTGTAAAATTAGCCCGTGCCTCGTGACTGCCCGAACCCGCCCATAGCCCATGGGCGGCTCGGGGTGGGCCCGGCCCGGCCTGTTAACAATGTGAATATTCACATTGACATGTTAACATTCACATTGATAAGAGTATAAAATTGGCCAGCGGCCTAGGGCGGGCCCGACCCGGCCCGTTGACAATATGCATATTCACATTGACATGTTAACATTCACATTGATAAGAGTATAAAATTGGCCCGCGGCCCATGGGCAGCCAAAAGCTCGCCCGCAGCCCGAGGCAGGCCCGACCCCGCCCGTTGACAATGTGAATATTCATATTGATATGTTAACATTCACACTGATAGGAGTGTAAAATTAGCCCGCGCCTCGTGGTTGCCCGAAACCCGCCCACAGCCCGTGGGCGGCCCGACGCGGGCCTGGCCATTTTTTTTTAATTCTTTTTAATTTTTTCTACCAAAATTTTATTATTTTCCACAAAAAAAGACACTAGGCCTCGGCGCGGGTCGGGCCTCGAACCGAGCCTTGAATGGGCCTTAATCGGGCCAATGGGCCGGGCCGGACTTCAAAGTGATAGCCCAGGCCCTAGCCTAGGGTCTCGGACTAGGCACGAGCCTGGGCTCAAACGAGCTTTTCCCGGGCCGGCCGGCCCGGCCCACGGGCCAAAAAATTAGACCCAGGCTCTAGCCCTGGCACAAGGGTATTCGGGCTTTGGACGGGCCGATGGATCGAGTCTCGGGTCGGGCCGGTGGGCCTGGGCCTAGCCTCGAGCTTAGGTTGGGCTTGGGCGGGCCTAGCCATTTTTTTTTAATTCTTTTTAATTTTTTCTAACAAAATCTTATTATTTTCCACAAAAAAATACATTGCGCCTCAAGCGGGCTGGGTCTCGGACCAAGCCTTGAATGGGCCTTAAGCGGGCCGATGGGCCGGGCCGGGATTCAAAATGATGGCCTAGGCCCTAACCTAGGGTCTCGGACATGCTCGGGCCCGGACCCAAACGAGCCTGCCCCGGGCCGTGGGAGGCTTCGGGCAGCCCACGGGCCGCGTGCCAATTCTACATTCCTATCAATGTGCATGTTAACATGTCAATGTGAATATTCACATTGTCAACGGGCCGGGCCGGGCCTACCCCGGGCCGCGGGCAAGCTTTGGACAGCGGGCAAATTTTACACTCCTATCAATGTTAATGTTAACATGACAATGTGAACGGGCTGCGGTCGGGCTTCGGGCCGCCCACGGGCTGCGGCCTAGTTTTACACTCTTATCAATGTGAATGTTAACATGTCAATGTGAATATTCACATTGTCAACGGGCCGGGTCGGGCCCGTCCTAGGCCGCTGGCCAATTTTATACTCTTATCAATGTGAATGTTAACGTGTCAATGTGAATATTCACATTGTCAACAGGCCGGGCCGGGCCCGCCCCGGGCCGTGGGCGAATTTTGGGCAGCCATGAGGCGCGGGCTAATTTTACACTCTTATCAATGTAAATGTTAACATGTCAATGTGAATATTCACATTGTCAACGGGCCGGGCTAGGCTTGTCCCGGGCCGTGGGCAGACTTTTGGCCGCCCATGGGTCGCGGACTAATTTTATACTCTTATCAATGTGAATGTTAACATGTCAATGTGAATATTCACATTGTCAACGGGCCCGACCGGGCCTGCCCAAGGCCGCCCATGGGCCGCGGGCGGGTTTCGCGCCGTCACGGGACGCGGGCCAATTTTACACTCCTATCAATGTAAATGTTAACATGTCAATGTGAATATTCACATTGTCAACGGGCCGGCCCCGCCGCGGCTCGCAGGCGGGTTTCGGGCCGCCCACGGGCCAATTTTATATTCCTACCAATGTGAATTTTAAAATATGAATGTTCACATCATAAAATTGCTAACCGTTCAAAAAATATTTATAAGGGTATCAAAATTAAATATAAGGGCATAAGTGTCCAAGAAAATAGTGTAAATCAAGAAAAATGATTTATGGAATAAAACTATAAATACATGGGACTAAATGGGTTAAAAAATTACTTCATGGACTTCTTGGGTTAAAATACTTCTAAATGAGATTTATCAATAAAAATCCCATCTATAAATATCATGAAAATTATCATGAAATTTCTATATCGATCAAAACATTAAGTTACAATATCATTTCATTTTTTTAAAATAATTATTATACATTTTCTACATAAATGAAAATATACTAATGATTAATATTATATTTTTCATCATACAAGATATTTATAGTACAAAAAATGAGATTCAACAACTCTTAATATATAAAAATATATTACATAAGGTTTGGCTTGTGTCCAGTCCGAGATCGGATTGGACGGTGCTGTTGGGCCTGTGGGGGCCTACCACGGGTCCTGTTTTGAAAATCCGAACCATTTAATGTGTAGAACACGTTGAGTACTACATGTTTGTAAAAAATCACGTTGATCGGATATCGATAGCTATGTAATCAAAATAGTTTTTTGTCAACCGTTGATTTGTTCACCGTCTATTTTTTTTATACAAAACTGATTTGATCACATAGTTATCGATATCCGATTAACGTAATTTTTTGTAGGCAGATTGTGCTCGACGAGTTCTACACATTGACGGTTTGGATTATCAAAACGAAACTCGTGGTGGGCCCCACGGGCCCAATAGCACTGTCCAATTTGATCTCGGATTGAACACAAGCCAAACCCGATTACATATTGATATTAATACATTCTTACGCCAATAGTATGTAAATAATATGCAATAGTGGGTTCAATAAATTTATATTATGAGATGAACTATAAAATTGTGTAATTGTATGATTAATTTCATACCTTCAATTGTATTATAGGTACGGATTATGAAAAATTAAAGTGAGAAGTTGATAGAAAAATATTTGTGTAATATTATATATTTAAAGGACTTATTTATTGTTTATTGTTTAAGATAAGATTGCTATCTGAACAATCTAACTATAAATTAATGTTTGTATTTATACAATTTATCATTTATCATTTAAATTCTTCAACCAAGTATGTATTCATTTATTACTTAGTTGTATTTTAGATACATATCAATTTATCTATACAAATCTTCATACTTTGTATACATATTAAATACCAATTTAAGAGACACACATAATTATAATACTAACAATTAAAACAAAAATTACGTGTCGTATACAATGCATATATTCAGCCACTAATATATCATAAAAATACGAAGCAAGAGTGTACGTAGCGTTTTAAATGAACACATTACAATGTGAACCTAATTAAAAGGGGACACGGAATCTACTCTAATTTTGCGTCCATGTCAAGGTCCCCCCTCCTACTTTGATTTTACTGTAATGAACACATTACATTAACTTTTCATTTGATTTTAAAAACATAAATGCTCATTCCTTTAAAGTTGGACTTTTCAAACCTATTTTTTGTATAGAATCTTTGTTGGCTGAGTTCTTTGGTGGTTGGGCCATTTATCTCCAAACATGTGGCATGTTACCAGATGCCATATTTGTTTTCCAATTTTTTTTCAATTGAAAATAAGAAGCTGACACAGAGAGCTATTTCATGATTCATGATTTTGGGAAATCATGTGAGCTTTGTTGAATTGCTAAGAGGATAACCATTGAGCAAAGAAAGAAATTTTAGCATAATCTTGTTTTAGGTGATGAAAGACCATTCAACAACATTGCAATCTTGTACTTCTCTTGTAAGTTTGTGAAGTAGTTATCTAAAGTACATATCTATTGCTAATATTGCACTGTAATTGTAATATTGTTAATTATATTTTTATTTTCTTCACTAAAAAAATTCATTATGTAATTAGGTTCTTTGAAGAAAAAGAAAAAAAGAAAAAAGCAAAGTATAAGAAAATACAGAGAGCTTTCTTAGGATTGTATTTTTATGTTTTTATATTTTTCTATTCAAGTTGGTGCAATTTATTTATTTAGTTGTCATCCCCTGTTTCAATTTGTAAATCTTCGGTTTGTTTTTTATTTTGTATATTTCTTTCGACTTTTATTTGTTTCCCCTATTTCCTGAACTCAATTTTTTTAAGATTCTACGTTTCAATTTGGCCCAGGTGTGGAATTTTAGTAAAATTTGTATATAAGTACATTTAATTGTTGTGATTTTATTTTTAAATTGTTAATTTTCTTTGTATATCAAATATGTCCTATTTATTTTCTTAATGTCTATCAAATCTTTTTTATTATGAGTGTTTTAAATGTCTTGGGTCTGTATTTTTCTATTTTGTGTGCTTCTGTATAATTATATTCAATTTTTTTTTTCTAAAAATTACGAAGCATAAAATGTGTGTAATTGTTTAGACTTAGACTTAAACAGTTTGGGATTTTTTTCTATTTCACTTTTTCAAGCTTTTGCTTGTTTTTGTGTGTAAATTCAATTTTTTTAAAAAAAATTTGGTTTGTTTGTTTGTGTGTGCGTGTGTGTGTGTGTTTTTTAAAAAAAAAAAAAAAAAAAAATCATTGTTCTATGTGTTTTGGATTTGTATTTTTTTTTTCTATTTCATGTGCTTATTTATATATATATGTATATTTTTTTTTAATTGCGAAGCAAAAAATGTGTACAATTTTTTAAACTTAGATTTAAAAAGTTTGGGGCTTTTTTCCTAGTTAACTTTTTTAAGCTTTTGTTTGTTTTTGTGTATAAATTCAGTTTTTGAAAATTTGGTTTGTTTGTATGCTTAAATTTGTGTGCGTGTTTTATTTTTAAAAATCAATGTTCTTAATTTTGTGTTGGTGTGTTTATAATTTATTGTGATAGATTAGTGGTGTAAAATTAACATAGAGTTAGGATTGGCGGCTCCAAGTTTAGTGAATCAGTCTATATTTGACAACACATTATTCAAATTTTGTCATTTTGATTTCTATAGTCCTTTGATACGCTCCTCGGCAAAAATAAATGCAATCTAATAACTTGTGGGCAAAATGATTGATTACCAAATTATAAACCAGTAATTCACAATCAATATGGAATGTCAAATCCGATATATGGACGCACCTCAAAGGGGCGTGGTGCACAGCCACTTACAAAACATATATACGATTCAAAAGAAATGACATAGCTAGAAGAAGTCTTCATTTACAAGTGGTATTCTATTATATGCTGAAAAGTCCAAAAAAACAATTTCGAAGTCTCCTCAAGCTCTTCTACTTGAAATGGTTAAACAACGGGGTAAGAACACACTCAGTAAAAAGTTTAATCACACACACCTATCAATTTCACACCTAAACTTTTTCCGTTTATTTATTTATTTATTTGTTTGTTTGTTTTTCCGTACTCTTCTATTTTAGATTGTGTTCAAATTGTTTTAGCATTGTCTAAAAATTCATAATTTTTGGTCAATAATTCTTCAACATAGTCTGTAACAAACCAAATATTCAAAAACTGAATTTATACACAAAAATAAACAAAAACTTAAAAAAAGTTAAACAACAAAAAAGCCCCAAATTTTTAAGTCTAAAAAATTGCACACATTTTTTTGCTTCGCATAAACAAACCAAATTTAAAAAAAAAAAAAAATGAATTTATACATAATAACAAACAAAAGCTTAAAAAGGTGAAACATAAAAAATCCCAAACTATATGTTTCCCAATTTTTAGAAAAAAAAAAAAAATTTGAATATAAATATACAGAAGTACACAAAATAGAAAAGTATGTTTGCTTCACACCATGGCCAAGTTAGCTCCTAGATGGGAACATGATGGCCTTATCCAGTTCAAAGGGTATAGGAATCATGTCTACTTCACACCATGAATGAAAATCTTTTTTGATCAGCAAATGAAGAGAAATGATAATCTTGACAAGGTTGTGACCTTGTTAACCATGGTTCATTCAGAGAAAACAAATCTGCAGTATTATTGAACAAGATTGAAACTTGTCCTCCTATTTTTGGCCTTTTAGGTTGTTCCATACTTAAGGGTTGTGTTAAATTATTTGCTTAGCCTATGATTTTATGTAGTATGTATTTTTAGAAACTTCTTTAAAAAAAGACTACCTAATCCCCCAATGAAAAATGCGCATGGCATCGGCCATTGGTTGATCTTGTCGACAAAGATTGATGGAGATGATGCATGCATAGATAGTTGTTTAACAAACGCCCACTATTTTATAATCACCAAAATAAAACTAGGAAATTTTTTTCCCCCAAAAATAACTTCAAAGATAGTGTAAAAAATAATAATAATCACCTGTGAAGATATATATGATGACTGAAAGAGAAATCATTGATGACAGTTGAACAAATCATAGTAATACTTACAGTTACATCCTTCTCTTTCTCTTTTGTTGTTAGATCAAAACTGACAACTTCTTTAACAAAGTTCATGCATTGATGTACAGTTGATCATGATTCTCTCCATCAACTTTCTCTTCAATAACATTATGAGTTTGATTGCCATGGGAAAGATGGGCTTCAATGGTGTCGGTGTGATTAGGAATAAACCTTAAAACAACAACGATGAGTGCAAATACTATAGGAAGGAATGAAAATTTGATGGGGTCATTTTTTTCGTAAAACTGTAGAAAAATAAACTGGACTAAAGAGGTTATTGTCTGAACTAGGGCAAAAGCAATATTAACCCACAGAAATTTGCAATTAATCCATCTTCTGAAACTTAGTGCTTTATGTATCATCTCAAGCAGTGCCAAGACTAGTCCTAGGAGTGAAAATACAGTGGCAAGAAGATCCATGACATAGAGTCTTCGATCATTTGTTGCCTTTGGTTGTTGTTCTTTTGCACTAGAGATTTGCTCCATGATTGCCGAAGCAACCTCCATTCCAAGTGCTAAAATGGCAACCACTCGATCAATTGTAAAGATTTCCTTCATCTGTTAAGTACATGAATAAGACTAGCTCTTTATATTAATCATTTAAAAAAAAAATAAAAAAAACACTATCAATAATATGGAAGAAATAAAATGTCACATACTTTGGTCCAAGTATTCTTTGAGAACCGTATAATGATACTCAACAGTGCCTTGGCCCGGCCCTTGACGTTATTCCATTTGTTTCTCAGAAACATTGCCATGGTGTTGCAACAATTTCCAAACCACTGCTTCATCTTCATGCATTCTATCTTTACTGTGTGCGCACAAGCTTTCCTACAGTTCATCAAACTCTGCACACAGGAGGACCCAGGCGTAATACAGTTTGAAGCTTCAATATCACTGCCCATGGCGAAATGAGAGAAGAGAAGAGAGGGAAGAGTAGAGACAATATGGGATTGGAAGTTTGGGAGCTCCTGTTTGGTGTGTGTAAAAGAAGAAAGAGGAGAGAGATTTTTGAGGGCAACAACACTGAAGCTTCACGGTATGATAAGCAAACCGGTCTTCCTGTTGTGGGCCGCACAGAAGCTCATTAATTAGAATTATTAATATTTTTTATTTATTTATTTTAGGAGTTTATGTCTAAATGTTTGATACAATTTCGGTCTTTCTGTTGTGGGCCGCACAGAAGCTCATTAATTAGAATTATTAATATTTTTTATTTATTTATTTTAGGAGTTTATGTCTAAATGTTTGATACAATTTTGGATAAATTATACATTACCTTTTTTATATTTGATCAATTTTTTTTTTTTTTTTTTTCCTTAAAGTTTATTGTTTTTCTCCTTTGCCCTTCATGTTTTAAGCTTGAATTAAAATAAAAGATAAATTACAAATACACTTCTTGAGATTTGATTAAAATACGAATTGTCTTTTGTGATTTTAGAAATTATATTCCATCCCTTGAGGTTTCTAATTTCATAACAAATTGCCCATTTTATTAATAAATTATAATGTCAATTAACAGTTTTTAATAATATTAGAAATATGGTGTGTGTGAAAGAAGAAAGAGGAGAGAGACTATGTGCCTGTTTGGTGCAGCTTAAAAGCTGCTTATTTCAGCTTTCAGCTTAATTTAAGCTATTTTGATGTGTTTGGTTTAGCTTATAACTTATAGCTTATAGCTTTTGGAAGTCAGAAATCAGCTTATTCTTTGAGTGGGGCAGGAGATGCTTAATTTATAAGTCAGAAATTAGCTTATGTTCATAGTTATAAGTTATAAACTGTTTAGGCATAAGCTATAAGTACTTTCCCATAGCTCTGCCAAACAGGCCTATATAGGATTGGAGGTTTAGGGGTACACCAGATGTGCAGCAGAGATTTTTGAGGGCAACAACACTGAAGCTTCATGGTATGATATGCAAACCGGTCTTTCTGTTGTGGGCCGCACAGAAGCTCATTAATTAGAATTATTAATATTTTTTTATTTATTTATTTTAGGAGGTTATGTCTAAATGTTTGATACAATTTCGGTCTTGCTGTTGTGGGCCGCACAGAAGCTCATTAATTCGAATTATTAATATTTTTTATTTATTTATTTTAGGAGTTTATGTCTAAATGTTTGATACAATTTCGGTCTTGCTGTTGTGGGCCGCACAGAAGCTCATTAATTAGAATTATTAATATTTTTTATTTATTTATTTTAGGAGTTTATGTCTAAATGTTTGATACAATTTTGGATAAATTATACTTTACTTTTTTTATATTTGATCAAATTTTTTTTTTTTTTTCACTTTGATCCTTAAAATTTATTTTTTTTCTCCTTTGCCCTTCATGTTTTAAGCTCAAATTAAAATAAAGGATAAATTACAAATACACTTCTTGAGATTTGATTAAAATACGAATTGTCTTTTGTGATTCTAGAAATTATATTCCATCCCTTGAGGTTTCTAATTTCATAACAAATCGCCCCTTTTATTAATAAATCATAATGTCAATTAACAGTTTTTAATAACATTAGAAATATGTTTCAATTAATAATTTAACTAATTTTATTATTATTGGGGTGTTTGGCAAAGCCTTTTTTTTTTTTGCTTTTTGGGTTAAAATTTACAAAATGACAAAATAGATTAAAATAGTCAATAAGGCAAAATGTCATTTCACTTTTTCCCTCACAAACATCACATTCAACTACAAAAAAAAAATTCAACTATCTTTCCAAATACTAAATATTTAGCCTACTAAAATAGCCAAAAACTAAAATAGCCTACTAAAATAGCAACTTTCCAAACACCTACTATATATGAGAGTAATTATAAATTTCATTTTTTAAACTAATTTTGTTAAATAAAAAATTTATAATTTTTTAAATCACAAAAGATAATTTATACTTAAAACAAATCTAAAAAATTATTTATAATTTACCCCTCAATAAATTATACTCTTTCTATCCTAAAATATTAGTCCCTTGATTCAATTTTTTATTGTCCAAAAATATTAGTCTATTTTCAAAAATCAAGTACAAAAATAATATAAATTTTTTATTTTGCCATTTTTTAAAATTCATTAACAACATAAAAAGTACAATTATGATATTGATATTTTTCAAAAAATGTATTATCAAAAGGTAATTTTGGAAAATCATTTGTTTTAAAGTATAATAATTGTACTGAATAATACTATATTGTACGGGAAAGAAATACACCTTCTCGTATAATCCTGTTGATCAAGTCTGCGCTCCTCCGTACGACGTCGTTCCACCACCTGAAAACACAAACGTGAGCTAGCCGGCGGGTGTGTGCCGGAAACCTCTACGATGCCTAAGTCAGTCAACAAGACAAATAGGCAAAAGCTCTATGTATTCAGGGAGCAAAGTTGCATTACCTCTTCATAGGTGATATTGGTGAGCTTTTATAGGTTTCGTGTGGTACAATCCTAGTAGGACTCTTACTCCTCCATGTAGAGTCTTCCTAGGATTCATGCTCCTGATGGATAATGCTTATCCCTCAACACCCTCCTCACTGCTTAAACCAAGTGAGATGGTTTTTCCCATGGCCGGACTTCCATATGACCGAAGTAAACGTTAGTTTGGCCCTTACTTTCCATTCTCTTACCTCGGCTTTCCCCTGCCAAGACCGAGTTAACCATAAGAGAGTTGAGCTGTACTAACTTAGCACACCTTGGTGACCGAACTAATTACTGAAGACCGAACTAATTACTGAAGACCGAACGCCGCATCCCTAAACTGAAGTATAAATAAAGCCTTATGCGACCGAACTATTTACCACGGTTGTGACGGTCTAATACCAAGGCTATTTCTTCAAACCGGAGTAACTTAGACGGCCTTTTACTCAGCCCTTCGCAGTTCGGCCGAAACTGGCCCATTACTTTAGCTCGGCCCAATTTACCCAGCTCGGCCCAATTTACCCAGCTCAGCCCAATTTTTATAAAAATTACCCTCTCAATTGCCCCTTAATTCCATCTGCAAAGCATGATAGGGATTACCTGTTTAACAACCGAGCTAGAGTTTGCAAGCCTTTCCAGCCGAGCTACAATCCTATAGCTATTCCGGCCGGGCTGTAAACCTTTTAGCCTCTCCAGCCGAGCTAAAAAACCATCTAGCTTATCCAGCCGAGCTAAACTTAAGCCGAGCTGTGCACGTCCGGTCAAAACGTCTTTTCAATTGCAGCAACTGAAACGCTTCCCTTTCCAGTGGCACGTGGCAGCCTTTGATTGGCCAATCCCAGCTGTCGCGCCGTTCTTCGTACTTCGCGAATTTGAACAGTTCCCGCCTTTTGCCCCTTCTTTTTCCACAAAACAGGCGAACCCTCTCTCTGCGAATCATTCACTAGATTGTTCACTTCTCTCTCTTGGGCTGTGCTTTGCTGTTCTTCATCCTCGCATCTCTGAAGTTTGTGTTTTGATTTCAATCGCTTCAACCTCATTCTCCTCTCTTTTTCTGGTAAGTATTACGAATCTGTTCTTGTTTTTCCTTCATTTTCTGTACTTTGTTCAATCCATCGCAGTTTGTTTGGTGTTTTTACAAAACACTTTTCATGCTCAGCTTTGTTTCTGGAAAGAACTTCGTAAGAACCTCTTGAATATCAAGTAATAGCTAGTAAAACACTCATTTTGATCCATAAAGCACATCCAACCGAACTAGGAAACTGTTTATGCTTATATAAAGATTTAGGAAGATTGGAACCGAACTATAACTTGTACAAATCACAGTAATTTCAAGAGGTTACCATCTGATTCACACTAGTCGAAATAAAAACGCACCGAACAAAAGGACTAGGCCCTTAACCGGACTAAGCTTTTGGGGCTATGCCAACTTTCTTAGTTTCTAAACCGTACTCAGAAAGCTGCCCCTTGAAGCCTAACCGGAGTAACAAAAACCCATAGGTGGAACCGATATAACCAATCATACAGTCGAGCCGAGATAACAAACAATTTCCTAAAACCGAGGTAGATCCTGTAGCACCCTACTTAGCCGAAGTAAGACTTCCTTTTCTTGCTTTATTTTTGTAGCACGGTCAATGATCTGTGCTTAACACCTTGTTTTTCCACTTTGCAGACTTAGGTTGCCAGGCACTTCCCTGCACTCAGCCGAGCTACTGAGCACACTTTTTTAACCGAGATAATTTATTCTTAACTTATATCATAAATGGGGAAATATAGGTTCCTAGTAGAAACCTCAGGAGGCCTAGCCGAATTCAGAAGAGAATACAACATTCCAGCCGATGTAAATCTTACCTTAGCCGAACAAGACGTTGACCAATGGGACAACGAAGGCTTTGTCCCCTTTACCATCCAATCAATAATAGAAACCGGACTCAGATTCCCAGTCCAACCTTTAATATGCGAATTCCTTAGACAAACCAGATTATGCCCAACCCAGCTATCCACCAACACTTACCGTATAATAATGGGCATAGACGCGCTAAACCGCCAAACCGGTCTTAACCTCGGTTTAGCCGAAATATTCCATCAATACTCCTTAGGATCCAAAGATGAAGGCTGGTGTTATTATTTAAGAATACGCCGTGGCCGAGAGAAAATAATAAAACATACACCGGACAAAGACCTAAATGACGATGACTTCTTCTGGGTGTCTGGGAACTTCGAACATCATCAAGCCCAGATTCCTGGCCGAAGAATAAATTGGAAAAAAGGAGTACCTGGTATACATACTTCGGTTTCAATTCAATCTTTTCTTTATTTCGGCTTTTACTTTGAACCGGACTAACAGTTGTCTTCTTTTGCAGATAAAGCCCATCTCTTAACGAATTACGGTTATCCGAACCTCGGTATTCTGCGCGCCGCACTACGGGTTAAGGAAAGAAGTTGGGCTAAATTGCTAAACTTCGAACCCACATACCGATACAGCGGTCGCCGAAAAGCAAGAGTGACCGATTTCCTCCTCGAAGACGCCCCAGAACCGGACCCGACCTTGCCCCAGATCAACCTGGTGTCCCTCACAGCCGAAGAAGAAATGGCCAAAAGAAACAGACTGAAGGCCCTGCTAACCGCGACCAATCCCGCGGATGTACCACCAGCCGGGCTGACCACTCAAACCGTGGTAGCACTTCCGTCCCAACGGCCCTCCACATCTCGTCCGAGCAAGCGTGCCCGGACTAACCAAACCGAGCCATGTCTTGCGGACGAAGACGAGTTCATCCTGCCACCAAGTCCTCGTCCAAACATTCAACCAAGCCCCCAACCGGAGCAATCAGACCGAACTGCCTCCTCCTCCAAATGGGTTCCTGAACTGACCTTCAACGACCGAGATATCACCGCGTCTGATTCGGTGGTCTCAGAGAAGGACCACTTAATGGCTTTTAATCTAGCCAAAAGTGTGTGCCTTCCAAAAGACATGGAGCACCACTACAAGCAGCTCAACACCGAACTGAAGTCCATTCGGTCTTCAACCAAGTCCATGATCTTGGTAAATAGCCTTATTCTTTCCTTGTAATTTTTCCCAACTTTCAGTTCGGCTAATGTTACTTCTTTTTTGCAACCCATCCAGAAAAACCAAGTTACACATAGGAGGGTCATGGAGCTTGGGCGAAGTACCAGGGAGGCTGTGGCGGAGGCCGAAGCAAAAACGGCCGAGCTTGAAGAGGCCAGAAATCAATTGGCCGAGCTGCGATCTGAAAACGGTCGGCTGACCGAGCTTGCTAATTCGGTCGAGGCCGAGAAGCAGAAGGTCGCCAACGAGGCAAAGGACAAATACCTGCGCCTTTTGGCTAAGATGGAAAAGAGAAAAGACACCGAGATAGCCCAATTGAAGGAGGGCCTTAAGCAAGCCGAAAAACAGGGCTTTAAGAAGGCTGAAGACGCATACACCCTCCAGTGCAACGCGGCCAAGGATTTATTCTTCAAATGTGGCTGGAGGAGTGCGGTGGAGAAGCTCGGTTGTACGCCCGACACCGATGTCTACAATCCTCCACCGTACACCATTCTAGCTTCGCTTTCGTAATACGCTGCCGATCTCCAAAGGCAATTTCTTGAGGGGTCCGGTGATGATGAAGATGATGATGATGATGATGAAGAGGATGAGGAGCCAACTCTCACCCCGGTCGTTAATGAACAACAGCAAAATAGTCAAACAGTTCGGTTGGAGCCAGTCATTGAAGACCTAACGGATGAACTGCAACCAGCTGAGATCGAGGTTCAAGTTGAGACCGAGCTCCCAGATCAAACCGTGCTCCCAACCGACACCGAACTCCGGATAGATGCTGATGCAGAATTTGATGCTGAAATTGATGAACTTCTCCGTTGATTTTGGTTCCTTTCTTTTCCTTTTGTTTTTGATCTTTGTAACCGGGCTGCGGCCCCTAAATTGTACTTGCTTTTTTCTTCAATGAAAAAATCTTCTTCTGTGCTCCAACACTTATTTCGGTTTTGTTCTTTATGTTTGTACTTGTAATGAATTTTCCATGTACTCATTTGCTGAACTGTGATCTCGGTTTAAGCTATCTGACTTACTAGCCAACCACTCTTCAGCCGATATAGCTACTTCGGCTGAAGAGTATCCAGTGTTGGTTTAATCCAGCCAACCACTCTTCAGCCGATATAGATACTTCGGCTGAAGAGTACAAAGAGTTGGTTTTATCCAGCCAACCACTCTTCAGCCGATATAACTACTTCAGCTGAAGAGTATCCAGTGTTGGTTTACTCCGGCCAACCACTCTTCAGCCGATATAACTACTTCGGCTGAAGATTAAAAATAGTTGGTTTAATCCAGCCAACCTCTCTTCAGCCAATATAACTACTTCGGCTGAAGAGTACAAAGAGTTGGTTTAATCCAGCCAACCACTCTTCAGCCGATATAACTACTTCGGCTGAAGAGTATCCAGTGTTGGTTTAATCCAGCCAACCATTCTTCAGCTATACACTTACTTCGGCTGAAGAGTACAAAGAGTTGGTTTAATCCAGCCAACCTCTCTTCAGCCATACACTTACTTCGGCTGAAGAGTAAAAATAGTTGGTTTAATCCAGCCAACCTCTCTTCAGCCATACACTTACTTCGGCTGAAGAGTAAAAATAGTTGGTTTAATCCAGCCAACCTCTCTTCAGCCATACGCTTACTTCGGCTGAAGAGTACAAAAAGTTGGTTTAATCCAGCCAACTTCTAAGTTGGTTTTTCCAGCCAACTTAGAATAAGGTGTTTGGTTATTCCGACCAAACGTCCTGCAGCCTGGATCCTTATCCTGGGCTTAGGAGGGGTCATAGTTGGTTATTCTGGCCAATTATGTTTACAGTGCTCCTAACTTACTAAAGTTACTTTCTACTGAAAACAATTATACTAAGAAAGAATCGACTTGTTTTATTGAGAAAGTAAAAAATTACACATATTTAAAAGAGAAAAAAAAAAGCTAGAAATAAAACAACTTAAGATTGGCAGTGTTCCACGGCCTAGGAATTGCTTTGCCGTCCTCATCTTCCAAGTGGTATGCCCCTTTGCCTGCTAAACCGACCACTTTGTAAGGTCCTTCCCAATTTGGCCCCAACTTGCCATCTCCTGGAATCAGGGTGTTTCCCATTACTTTGCGAAGTACCCAATCGCCGATCTTGAACTGTCTTGGATGCACTGTTTTGTTATATTTTCTAGACAACTCTTGTTGGTAGGAGGCGATGTGAACCAATGCTTTGTCTCTTCTTTCTTCCGCAAGGTCAAGCTCTAATGCTATGGCCTCGCCATTTAAGTCTGGGTCAAAGTTTTCGCTCCGAATTGTGGGGAGGCCAACTTCTAATGGGATGACTGCTTCCATGCCATAAGCTAAGGAGAATGGTGTTTCTCCTGTTGATCGACGAGGCGTGGTGGGATAAGCCCATAAAACATGAGGGAGCTCTTCTGCCCACTTTCCTTTGGCTTTCTCTAACCTTTTCTTCAATCCATCCAAGACGACTTTATTTGATGCTTCTGCCTGACCATTTGCTTGGGGATATGCCGGTGTAGAATTGTAGAACTCTATCTTGTACTCCTCACAAAAGCCTCTGAAAATTCTGCCGTCGAACTAAGTGCCGTTGTCTGAGATCAGTGCTTTTGGTATGCCAAAGCGAGTAATGATGTTCTGCCAAACAAACTTCTTCACATCTTTTTCCTTGATTGATGCCAAGGCTTCTGCTTCCACCCACTTTGTGAAGTAGTCGGTTGCGGCGAGAAAGAACTTCCTATTGCCTGGTGCTGTTGGAAGTGGACCTACTATGTCTAATCCCCACATTGCGAAGGGCCATGGGCTAGTTAGAGGTAGAAGTTCTCTGGTAGGTTGGTGTATTTGGTGTGCGAACTTTTGACACTTTTCGCATTTTTTAACATACTTCTCTGAATCCGCTTGCATGCATGGCCACCAATATCCTTGTGAAATCGCTCTATATGCCAATGATCTTCCTCCTTGATGGCTGCCACATACACCCTCATGTATTTCAAACAGGAATGCTTCCACTTTGCTGGGGTGAACACACTTTAAGTAAGGTCCTGAGAACGACTTTTTATATAAGGCTAAGGATGGAGAGAGCCAAAATCGCTGCGACTTTGCTCTTATTCTGTTGGCTTCTTTCTTTTCTTCCGGTAAGGTGCCGTCTTTCAGGAACAATATGATGGGATCCATCCAAGAAGGGCCTAACTCTGCACAACATACTTCTTTTGCTTCTGGGTCTTCAATACTTGGTCTAGGTAGATAGTCGATTAGTAGTGGGTGAGGAGTGGAGGTGTCTGCCATTGAGGCGAAGCCTGCAAGTTCGTTTGCTCTGCTGTTTTCCTCTCTGCCGATCTGTTCTATCCTCACTACTTCAAACTTCTTTATCTCTGTTCTGACCAATTCTTGGTACTTGGCCATTCTATCATCCTTTGCCTCATAGTCGCCAGATATTTGGTTTACCACCAGCTGCGAGTCGCTGTAAACCATTAGCTCGGTGGCCTTCATATAGAATGCTGACTTGAGGCCTGCCAGGAGCGCTTCATACTCCGCTTCGTTGTTTGATGCTGGGAAGCCAAGGTTGATTGCCTGTTCCACTACTAGGCCGTCTGGAGAGATGAGGACTATGCCAAGTCCTGCTCCATGTCGGTTGGATGCTCCATCCACGAAGAGCTTCCACATCTCTCCGAAAAACAATTTCCAGCAGGTGGAGGGATCAGATGATGCCTTGGGATCTTCCAGGTTGCTGGCGTTTTCTCCAGAGTCCATGCTCGCTGTCTGCCCCTTGCTTTCTGTTTGTACCAAGTCTTTATTTGTCGGTGGGTCCTGACTTGGCATAGCATGGTTCGTTTCTTCCTTCCTTACTTTGCTCTGGTCTGCCTTGGGGCCTGACTGAGTAACCAGTACCAGGGGTTGCGTTATTCCGACGTCAACTTCCATCCCTAGTTCGGTTGTCTCAGTTAGGTCGATTGGGCAGATGTGATGACTTCCTGGTGTGAATTCTGCGACAAAATCTGCCAATGCTTGTGCTTTTATTGCGGTCCTAGGTTGGAACTTGATGTCGTACTGTCCCAACTCTACTGCCCACTTCAGAATTCGCCCAGAGAAGTTTGCTCTTTCAAATAAAGCCTTTAATGGGATGGCTGTGAGAACAACTATAGTGTGGGCATGAAAGTAATGCGACAACTTTCTTGAGGCCATCATCAAGGCTAACGCCAGTTTCTCTAGTGGCAAGTACCTTGTTTCGGCGCCTAGTAATGTTTTGCTGACATAGTAGATGGGCAGATGTTGGATGCCTTCTGCACGGACCAACACTGCGCTGATTGCGTGCTGCGAGACTGCCAGATATAAGAAGAGCTCTTCTCCAGGGATTGGTGTTACAAGGAGTGGTGGAGAAGACATGTACTCCTTCAAACTTTCCAGAGCTTGGTCGCATTCTTCGTCCCACTCAAACTTGGCCTTCAGCGCATGGAAGAATGGTCGTAGTCTATCTGACGACCGGCTTATGAACCGATTGAGTGCGGCTGCCATGCCGGTGAGATGTTGCACTTTCTTCACCGAATTTGGCCTTTCCAGATCCTGTATTGCCTTGATCTGAGAAGGGTCTGCTTCTATACCTCGGTTGGTCACCAAGAAGCCCAGGAATTTGCCTGATCCTACTCCGAATGCACACTTCGACGCGTTGAGGCGTAACTTATGCTTCTTCAGGATCTCAAACATCTCACTTAGGTCTTTGAGGTGGTCATTCTCATCCTTGCTCTTGACCACCATATCGTCAATGTAAGCCTCCATTGTTCTGCCTAACAATGGCTCAAACATCTTGGTGACCATTCTCTGGAATGTCGCCCCTGCGTTCTTTAGGCCAAAGGGCATGACATTGTAGCAGTATAGTCCCCTTGGAGTTGTGAAGGATGTCACCTCCTGGTCTGGTTCATGCATGGCGATTTGGTGGTAGCCTCTGTATGCATCCAGAAAGCTAAGTCTGTTGTGCCCCGCCGTCAGGTCTACTAGTTGATCTATCCGTGGTAGAGGAAAGCTGTCTTTTGGACATGCTTTGTTGACTGTTTTGTAGTCGACGCAGACACGCCACTTGCCATTCTTCTTTGGCACTACGACGGTGTTGGAGATCCATCTTGGGTAGTGCACCTCTCTGATTGCCCCTGCCTCCAGCAGGTTTCCTACTTCTTCTGCCACTATTTCGGCGTGGTGGAGTGCCGATCTGCAGGTGCGCTGAATGACTGGTCTGGTAGAGGGGTGGACGTTGAGTTGGTGGCAGATGAAGTTGGGATCAATGCCTGGCATGTCGTATGGGGTCCAGGCGAACACTTCGATGTTGGAGGTCAGAAATTCCAAGACCTCCAATCTCTCAGTGCTGGACAACGACGAACCAAGCAAAAAGAACTTATCCGGGTTCTTTTCATCTATTTTGACCTCCACCAAGTCTTCCACCGCTTTCTGGCTAGCCGCTTTGCCAACATCCGCGAATAGTTCATTACTCTCAGGTTCTTCCACTGAATGAACGTATCCTTTGGCAGCGCGGCTGCCGTTCACTATGACAAAGCACTGCTTTGACATGATCTGATCTCCATAAACTTCTTCTATCACTCCGGTGTCGTTGGGAAACCGCATTACTTGGTGGTAGGATGACGCCACCGAGCGCATGGCATGCAGCCACGTTCTGCCCAAGATGATGTTGTAAGTTGAGGGGACTTTCAACACCCAGAACTCCACTTGTTTTGTCACACTCCCTGCTCTGACTGGGAGGATTATTTTGCCGACGGGCCATTCTGGCATGGAGTTGAATCCTATTAGGGGAGAAACGGCAGGTGCCAAGTCCTTGTCTTGTAACTTCAATTGTTTGAATGTCTCATAGTACATGATTTCGCATGAACTACCTTGGTCAATCAGTATCCGCTTGACGTCAAAATCCTTGACTCGGAGAGTGACGACCAAGGCATCATTGTGTGGGCAATATATTCTGTCCAAGTCTTTATCTGAAAAAGACATGACGTTTGTGGCTTCTGTCCTCCCCTTTTTGATGATAGGCTGAGTGCTTAGTACCTCCCTTAAGTGCTCAGCCTTTTTGATCGACCCTCTGAGCTCGCATACACGCTCAGGCTCGAAGAC
This sequence comes from Camellia granthamiana, assembly GCA_036172215.1. Taxonomy (NCBI): domain Eukaryota; kingdom Viridiplantae; phylum Streptophyta; class Magnoliopsida; order Ericales; family Theaceae; genus Camellia; species Camellia granthamiana. Next base: position 76,499,616 of record CM069910.1, read on the forward strand.
TCCATGTATCACATTAATTACGCCTTGAGGTGGGGCGTCGATTGGCATTCCATTGGGGGTTATCGTGGACCTGGGGGGCTGGCTGTGCCCCCCCTTCAATGTATTTATCCAGGTGGCCCGCAGCCACCAACTCTTCCAGGTGTTGCCTTAATGGCGTGCAATTCTCAGTGCGGTGCCCCTTTGTGGAAGGTGCACCGAGATCTGTCGTCGTAGTCCTTCTGAGCTTCGCCTAGCTTGGCTGGCCACTTGACGAAAGGCTCGTCGCGAATCTCACTAAGTATTCGGTAGATCGGTTTCTTGAAGACCGTGGTTATGGCAGTGCGGACTCTCAACCATCTTTTGTCTTGGTCTTCTCCGTTGTCTCGTTTGCCACGTCCGTTTCTGTTCGGCCGGTCTACCGCATTGACCTTTGCTGAGGCCTTCTTTTCTGGTGCTGCGGTTGCGCCTGACTTTGCTTTGGCGCGTGCGCCATCCTCTTCTACCCTGATGTGCTGGTGCACTCTTTCCATCAAGGCTTCCATGGTAAGTGGCGGCGTCATGGTGATTGAGTCCCTTAGTCTATTCCCGACTGGAAGGCCTCTTTTGTATTGTGCAATGGCGAGATTGGTAGGGCAGTCCCCAATCTGGTTGAATGTCTCCCAGTAGCGACTGTTATAAGATCTTAGGGTCTCCTTGTCACCCATGTCGATGGAGAGTAACTGGTCGATCTCCACCGGAGTTTTTGTATTTGTCCTGAATCTTGTGACAAACGCTTCCGCCAATTGCGCCCAGGAGGCTATGCTGCCTTCTGGGAGTTTCTCAAACCAAGTTAAGCCTAAGTCGCCAAGGCTGGAAGGGAAGAGGATGCACATCAAGGCTTCGTTCCTCCGGTATACAGCCATAACCTGGTGAAAGTGGCTCAAGTGTGAGTAGGGGTCCGTCTTCCCCTCGTATGTATTGAATTTGGGCTGAAGGAAGCCTGATGGTAGGGGCGCGTTCTCAATTGCTGGAACAAACGGTGAGGTCTGCAGCCTTGCCAATGCCTTGTCAGCTGGTTCATAGGTTGGGCGCGGTATTGGCATTCCAACCTCGACGCTTCCATGTGTCCGAGGAGCCAACCGCTGTAAGGCAGAAACTCTATGTGGATCACGTGCCCTGGCGTCTTCCCTGCATCGTGCCTTTTCATCTAGCACGGTTCGTAGGTCGGACGATCTGGGTAACTCTGTCTGTCTGGACCTTGTTTGGTGCGTATGTGAGGGCCAGTAAGTGCTTCCTTCCGTGTAAGACCTTTCAGATCTCGTCCTCTCAGACCTGGAGTGACGAGTCCTGGAAGATCTGGCTTGCGTGTCACCTGTCCTGAGGCTTCTGTTCTCTGCTTGGGAGGGTGTAGAATTTCTACTACGGCCCTCTGAGTGGCGAGGGGGCGTCTTGTTGTTGCGCCCCTCTCCTGTCGCCACTTCTTTTCCTTTCATCTGGCGTTTCAGAGATTCCATGTCCGCCGCCATCCGCCGTATCAACTCGTCTTGTTCCCTGACGCGATCCTCCAAAGTTTGAGGATCAATCCTGCGCCTTTGTCTCTCTGGGCTTTGCGAACGAGAGGGATGAGGGCTGTTATTCCTCCTTCTACCCCTGGCATCCCTCCTGGAATTTTGTCGTTGCTCCAAGTCCGCCATAGGAGGGACCAAAGGTAGACCCTTGCGCCTTGCACCTCCCTCTGGTGTTAGTCCGTCGACGGCGGACTGTGATACATCTTCGTTGTGCGCCATTGATTCTTCCTAAGGAAAAGCTTGATTAAGAGGTTTTTCTTGTCTGAGTTCCCACAGACGGTGCCAATTGTACGGGAAAGAAATACACCTTCTCGTATAATCCTGTTGATCAAATCTGCGCTCCTCCGTACGACGTCGTTCCACCACCTGAAAACACAAACGTGAGCTAGCCGGCGGGTGTGTGCCTGAAACCTCTCCGATGCCTAAGTTAGTCAACAAGACAAATAGGCAAAAGCTCTATGTATTCAGGGAGCAAAGTTGCATTACCTCTTCATAGGTGATATTGGTGAGCTTTTATAGGTTTCGTGTGGCACAATCCTAGTAGGACTCTTACTCCTCCATGTAGAGTCTTCCTAGGATTCATACTCCTGATGGATAATGCTTATCCCTCAACACCCTCCTCACTGCTTAAACCAAGTGAGATGGTTTTTCCTATGGCCGGACTTCCATATGACCGAAGTAAACGTTAGTTTGGCCCTTACTTTCCATTCTCTTACCTCGGCTTTCCCCTGCCAAGACCGAGCTAACCATAAGAGAGTTGAGCCGTACTAACTTAGCACACCTTGGTGACCGAACTAATTACTGAAGACCGAACGCCGCATCCCTAAACCGAAGTATAAATAAAGCCTTATGCGACCGAACTATTTACCACGGTTGTGACGGTCTAATACCAAGGCTATTTCTTCAAACCGGAGTAACTTAGACGGCCTTTTACTCAGCCCTTCGCAGTTCGGCCCAAACCGGCCCATTACTTTAGCTCGGCCCAATTTACCCAGTTCGGTCCAATTTACCCAGCTCGGCCCAATTTTTATAAAAATTACCCTCTCATATATGTACTAATTAATGTACTAACAAATAGTGTGGCATCATTTGTATGGTTTTAAATATTTGTAATTTGTATAATAAATGTGATCAATAATAATATCACAACACTAGTTGGTATACTAATGTGTACATTAATTAATACATATAATATCATCGTAATTATACTACCAAAAAAAATTAAATTTTCCAAAAAAAACCATCATTTTGGGACGGGGGCGTAAAATCGCCCCGGTATGACTTTCGAGAAACACCAAATAAATGTTTAGAGTAGTCATTGAGGGTTTTAACAAATTATCAGATCACAGTCAAATATGTACACGCAAAAAAAAAATGTACGCGCACAAACATTTGTTGGTTGGTAACCTGGAGGTACAGATTATATTTCATTGTGATTTTTATTATGAACTTACAATAATAATAATTCAAATAATTTATTTTATAAAAATAACAATAAATATAAATTATTCTTAAAATCAGTTTCATTGGAAATCATCAAACACATAAAGAAATTATATTTTATTTTTTAAAATAGATGATAATTATGAGATTAAATTTAAATAATATATTTTATAAAATAAAACACGATTTATTCATTTATTCATTGATATCTAACAAAACTAATTTTTTACATAAATGATCTTCACTACAAATTTTATGAGATAAACTGTTCGAATTATTATTATAGACTCAACTCAAGGTGAAAATTACAAAATAAAGTATGAAAAATACTAACATAAAGAGAAGTCTTTCCTGAAAATAACTTTGAGGTATCTAGACACGGCAAGATGATTGGATTAGGGGGACCATAACTTCATTGTCGTCTAGATTAAAAGCCAAACTTCATCATCCTGTAGATTAGGGTAAATTCCATTTACCTCCCCTGAGGTTTCTGACAAATACAGGTACCTCTCCTGTGGTTTGAATAATTACAGTAACCTCCTTTACTTTATCTGACAATGTCAAGATTCCTTCAAAATTTGACCGCCGTTTATACATATAATTACAGTAACCTCCTTCAGGTCGGCCTTGTTTTCTGTTGTTGCACAGCCTACGCTTGTGAGTCGAGTGTTAGAGGCACAGAGAGGTGACTTTGAGGTAGCGTCCCTCCGAGAGAAGATCTCCAGTGGGAAGGTTGAGAAGGGTTTGACTGTGTATCCTAACCTAAGTGTGAGATACCAAGACCGTTTGTTCGTGCCGGAGTCTTGCCGAGAGGAGGTACTCCGAGAGTTTCACCATTCACGCCTTGCGGTGCATTCGGGAGGCACTAAGATGTATCGTGATTTGGGTCGCCAATTTTGGTGGCGGTGTATGAAGAAAGATGTGGCAGTTTTTGTGTCTAAGTGCCTTACTTGTTAGCAAGTGAATGCCGAACATCAGAGGCCAGCGGGTTTGTTACAACCCTTGCCTATTGCCGAGTGGAAGTGGGAGCACGTCACTATGGACTTCGTTGTAGGTCTTCCGAGGACTCAGATGGGTAGTGATGCTATTTGGGTGGTTGTAGACCGGTTGACTACGTCGGCACACTTCATTCCTATGCGCGTGAGAGACTCGGTAGATCATCTTGCCGACTGGTATATTCGGGACAGTGAGGTTGCACGGGGTCCCAGTGTCGATCGTCTCAGATAGAGATCCACGTTTTACTGCTAGGTTGTGACAGAGTTTGCAGAGTGCCTTGGGCACTAGGTTGATCTTTAACACGGCTTGTCATCCTCAGACTGACGAGCAGTCTGAGCGTACTATTCAGATCCTTGAGGATATGCTTCGAGGTTGTGTCCTTGACTTTAGTGGGTCGTGGGAGAGGCACTTGCCCTTGGTGGAGTTTGCCTACAACAACAATTTCCAGTCGAGTATCGGTATGGCACCGTTTGAGGCCTTGTATGGCCGACCTTGTAGGTCTCCAGTTTGTTGGGCCGAGGTGGGTGATGCACCTTTGTTGGGCCCAGAGTTGGTGAGGGAAACGACGGAGAAAGTTGAGCTTATCTGTAGGAGGCTTGTTACAGCCCAGAGTCGCCAAAAGTGTTATGCCGACCGTAGGCGGAGGCCTTTGGTATTTGAGGTGGATGATTATGTTTTTCTGAAAATATCACCTATGCGGGGATTGATGAGGTTTGGTGAGAGTGGGAAGTTCCCCTCAGTTTATTGGCCCTTTCGAGATCCTTGAGAGGATTGGCGAGGTTGCCTACCGTTTAGCTTTGCCGCCGCAGTTGTCCGGAGTTCATGACGTGTTTCATGTTAGTATGCTTCGGAAGTACGAGCCGGATCCATCACATGTATTGGATTGGACCGACTTAGAGGTTGATGAGGATGCCTCGTATGAGGAGAGACCGGTTTGGGTCTTGGACAGACGGGATCAAGTCTTGCGAAGCAAGACCATCCCATTGGTAAAAGTTTTGTGGAAACATCACTGAGTGGAGGAAGCCACTTGGGAACGTGAGTTGGAGGTCCGAGAGAAATATCCGGACCTATTTGTGGATGTTTATGCATATGTTGTATCTTTTGTTGTATTGATAAATCTTAAGAGCATTATATATGTCTTGAGTTGTAAAACATTGTATATGTTTGGTTTATGAAAATATTGTGGAAGTATTATGAATTGTGCCTTGAGAATGGAAGTTTATTTTAATATTGTGTATGTTAAATATGTTATATAAATGCAAATATGTTGTTGGCATTGGTTATATAATTGAATTTTGGACTATATGTTGAAATTGGTAAATTTCAAATGAATGCATGTTGATAATGCATGTTGGAAGTTGTATATTGTGAAATGCCTCTTGAATAGAGATGGGATGACCGGTAATGGTCAAGATGTGGAATGTTGAACTATGATGTTATTGAGAATTGAGAAAAACTTGTTTTTGAAAAACTTGTACCTAATTTCGGGGATGAAATTCTTTAAGGGAGGGAGGTTATAGCGACCCTGGTTTTCCCTCCATTGATTAGTGTAATTTGGACTTGGTTCCGTGGATGTTGATTGTTGTATATATCTTGTTTTCGTCCTTCAATACTTTGTATTTTAGTTATAGGATATTTTGGGCAGGTTTGTTACAGGTTGGGTGTGATTGGGAGCAAATGGTTGTTGCCCAGAATTTTGGTTCTTCGCTCGAGCAAGCCTTTTGTCGCTCGAGCGAGCTCTTTGTTTTAGATCCTTCGCTCGAGCCAGGTTTCCTTCGCTCGAGCGAGATTTGAGTTTTGCGTCTGGTGGCTCGAGCGAGGAGTCCTGCACTCGAGCTTGCGTCTGTGTCTCTTTTTGACCTGATGGTTGTGATTCTTGGCTCGAGCGAGCTTTCCTTCGCTCGAGCGAGCGAGGTCTATGTTTTGGGTTTCTTCGCTCGAGCGAGCATTCTGTCGCTCGAGCGTGCTTCTGGGTTGCAAACCTGAAAGTTTTGATTGTTGGCTCGAGCGAGGCTTTCTACGCTCGAGCGAGGCTTCTTTGTGTCTGGTCGCTCGAGCAACCACTTCTTCGCTCGAGCAAGCCTATGTTATATCAGTAAACAGCAGCGGGTAAACACTTCACTTTTTCATCTTCTTTTTCTTTCAAACCCTAGATCCGAGCTCTCTCTTTCTCTACACACCTTCTCTCTAGGGTTTCATCTATTTTTAGTGTGTTTCTACCCTAAGTTCTTTGTAAAAAAGGTAGAGGGTCGCGAGGGCTTTGTTTTAATCTGAACAATAGTGGATTTGGAGCACTTTGGTTTTTCCTCATCTACTCCTTTGGGCTTCTAACTTCGAGGTAGGGATACCCTACTCCATCTTATGAGCTTTGTCTTTAATTTTGGTCATTTTGATTAGTTGGTGATGTTGGGCAATTTTTGGAAAAGTTGGGGTTATTGTGTAATTTGCAAAAGAGGGGTTTTCAAATATTAAGAACCCATATGTATGTAAGACATTGAGAAATGGAATTATTGTTGTATTATCGATGAAATTGGGCCTTAGGGTTGATATTGAGGATTAGGGAAAAATGCCCTAATTATTGTGATAAATTAATTAGTATAATTAATTTGGGGAAATATGAAATTGAATTGGAAATTGTGAAATTGGGAAGTTATGGGATTGAATGGTGTAGTTGGATTAATTTATCACTCACCTATGTAAAAGTTGATGTTATATTTGTTTAATGCATTTATATTCTGTTTAGAAATAACTGTTTTGGGCTATCGGTGGAGGATAGTCTTGATTGTTGTAGACATTGTATGTTGATTAGGGAAAACTGAAACTAATCACATTGAATATGTCATTGAGTATGACAGTTGAAATAATACATCAAATATATGTATTGATTGATTCCTATATATGATAATTGTTTATATACTTGGAATAGGTGTATTGTGTGGGAGGAGATAGGGGATGTACTCTATGGTTTGAGGGAAGATAGGGGATGGACTCTCAAACCTGTTTGGGAGGAGATAGAGGATGGACTCCATTAATACAGCAAATATGTGTATTAAATTAAAGTGTTGATACAGCAAATATGTGTATCATTTGAAGTATGGAGGTGTTTGAATATGAGTTGTAAATCTCATGTGAAATTGTGAAATGTGGAAACGTGTTAATATGAGCCATAGTTTCATTGAATTGGTAGGCCAGGTTCTGAGCCATGTTTATGTATCGGGTTTGTATAAGGAAAGAAAGTTGAAATGTAACATGGACATGAATGTCATGGAACTGGATTGTGATATGAAATGGTTTATAAGTGTTAACCATCTATCAAATGCTATTGTTTTAGTCATTATTTATATTTGGTTTAGTATATCTCTACTGGGCTGTGGCTCACCTTATATGGGACATCATTTTCAGGTACAGATGGTATGCCACCTCCAAGGACGTAGCTAGGGAGGCTGAAAGACTTTTTGTGATATCTTTTATGTATTACATGTAAATTCAAGCCAAGGGCTTAATGTGTTTTGAGTTACTACTCTCTTTTGTGTAACCAAGTGTTGGCTTGGAAAGTTGTAAGCCCGTTGGGCATTTACTTTTGTTGTCAACATGTAATACATTTGTAAGGAATACTCTGATGAATGGAATTAAGTTTTGTTTACTTATGTCTACGCATGTCACTAATGTGGGATTCTATGTATTATTTTGAGGCCGTTACAATACACCTAACCGACCCTGCTGATGTCATCAAATGTAAACACTAAAATACCTATAATACCCTCAAGTGCCTATAATGCCTATAATGTAAACACTAAAGTGCCCAATGTAAACACTAAATTTAATTTTTTTATTTTAAATATATAATTTTTATTTAAATATTTTATTTTATTTTGTAAATATTTTAATATTTTAAACTCAAAACACAATTTCACACTCAAATCGTAACCAAACACATAACTCAAAACTCAATTAAAAAATTATTTTCAAACCTCATAACCAAACACATAACTCGAAACTCCATACTATTTTTAAAACTCTACACTCAAATCATAACAAAACACATAACAAAAAAATTAAAATATTTAAAAATATATTTATAAAATAAAAAAATAAATTTTTAAAATTTTTTTAATATTTAAAAAATATATTTAACATAAGTTTGTATTTTTTTTAAGTTTGTGTTTGGTTATGAGTTTTGAAAATAATTTTTGAATTGACCAACACAACCATAAAACTCAATTCACAAATTATTTTCAAATCTCAGAACCAAACACATAACTCGAAAGTCCACACTATTTTCAAAACTCTATATTTGGTTAAGACTCTATGAATTTTGAAAAGATTTTTGAAAATTTCTAATTGGAATTGTGATTCTAAAAGAAAACCAAACATGTTTCTAAAAAAAATATTTTTTTGGAACATGTTTTTACTCAAAACTCAATTAAAAAATTATTTTCAAAAACTCATAACCAAACACAAACTTAAAACTCAATTGCAAACTCTTTTCAAAACTCAAAACCAAAATTTTCCAAAACTCTATTTTAAAAGAAAAAAATTAAAAAAAAAAATATTTTTAGAATCATGATTTGAGTGTAGAGTCGCATTTTGAGTTATGAGTTTTGAAAGAAAAAATTTATTTGGTTATAAGTTTTGAAATTTTTCGAATTTATTTTTTTAGGGTAAATATTTTATATTTATTTTAATGGGCATTATATTTCATACATTTATGTGTTATATTTTTTAATATTTTAAATATTAAAAATTTTAAAAAAATTAATTTTTATTTTAAATGTATAATTTTTATTATAAATATTTTTAAATTATTTTATTTTATGGTTGTATTGGTCAAAGTAAAGGGTTTTTTCGTCTTTTACTTTATGGCAGTGATGTTAGCCTTGAAGAAAGGGCTTTTTCGTCTTTTTGCAGGCAAACGCAAGGGTAATATGGTCATTTTATATAGGATACTAACGTCGTTTGTGCAAATAGACAGAATGGGAGAATCTTGACATTGTCAGGTAAAGTAAGGGAAGTTACTGTAATTATTCAAACCACAAGGGAGGTCCCTGTATTTGATAGAAACCTTAGGGGAGGTAAATGTAATTTACCCTATAGATTATTATTTTTGTGTTGTTGGGTCATTTCTTAAATAAATTTTGACATTTGATTCAAAATTTTAGATATATTCTAATATTTTTTCCCTAATCTGTAGACAAGCTCATGAAAAGAATTCTCCATTGTCAAAGTAGAGGAGTTTTCGTGCTAGTGTGGACATCAGGTTTTATAACTGTTAAAAAAGTCCAAGTGCATAGAAAGAATCAAATACAAACTAGATAGTTGCAAATATTTTCTATATATGCATTTTGTGTTTGATTTATATATATATATATATATATATGTGTGTGTAGCACAACTAATAACCATTTAATTGAACTCTAAGAAATTATTGTTTTTGTTTTTTCATAGGATAAAGTCATATTTTTAAAATTTTATTGAAGATTTAGATTGATTTCTACCTTAGTGGAGTATGTATTAAGGAGCTTATGTTAATGGTGTGTATTGAGATATCGAATTAGATTTTTCATTTTGTTTCAAATTTTAAAATGTCATAATTTTGTTTAGGCGAATTTTTTTAAGGTCTCTGATATTAAATTTTATAAGATAAATGATATATAATATTTTCATAATAGTTGAGGTCCCTCAACATTTTCATAGAGAAAATTTGACTCAAAGAAATTTGTGCCCGATTCAGAGAAATTTGTGCCTGATTCAAAGAAATTTTGGCCTGACTTTCGTCCCCAACACAGAGAAATTTTGAAATTTCTCTAATATGATCATAGAGAAATTTCATTGAGGGACCTTAACTAATAAAAAAAATATCTTGGACCTTTCCTACTATACAAAGTTGGAGAGGGATATTTCACTAATTTTCCCTTTTTATTATACATATTTATTTTTAATAAAATCTATATTTTTAAAATCTAATTGTTGAGATTTATCAAATAAAAATAATATTGGATATGAAATTTATATAAAAATATAACTGAAGTTTTTTTGTAGTTATATCAATTTTGTAGTGTTGGTAGAAATTATAAAATTATACATTTTTTTGTCCATAAACTACGAAGATTTATGTAATTAAGAAATACCTCAATTGACAATTGAGCAAAATTTCTCATTTTTTCCATCAAAATTTTATCATAAAATGTTATTTATTTATTTATTTTTTAATTTATATTTTTCCATATAATATTAGGACAATTGTTTATTGGTGGGACATTTTAAAAATAATTACATTATACATGAAATTTTTTTCAATGCAAGTCTAACACAGAAAAAAAATTACACCGAACATATAAAGGGACTTACATTAAACACAAATTAAACTTGCACCTATGAAATTATAACATTTTTTCCACCATCAAACTGATTAGAGATTTTCCCACATATTTTGAAGGAAAATGCTAACGTTGTCTTTTGTTTAAAGGTATAAAGCACATAACATTTCCATTAATCAGCTTTAAAAGATTGGGCAACTAGGAGGATCTCTAATGCATATTAGGAGTGAGTGCGGGTCAGTTGCGGTCACGAACCTCCAATTTGTCATCTGTCCGTCAGATTGGCTTTGGCAGATTGGAGAAAATCAATCTGTATTTGTCCACCAATCCGGTGGATGTAGGTTGAACGGATTGGTGGATTGGCGGATAGATGTGGATCGGTTTGGCGGTTTAAAATTTTATAAATTTTCAATATAATTCAACTTGTGCACTTCTTCAAAAAAAAAGAAAAAAAAGAAAAAAGAATATTAAAGTCAATGACTTAAAAAAGTATTACAATCACTCCATGCCTCATCCAAAGAATTTTTTTTTTGAAAGTTTAGAATATTACAATCACAACATGCCACATCTATATAAAATATTACAATATGTGATTCTTAAAATATAAAAACAATTCAAACCACCAAAGCCATGTAGTCATAGAGATTGGTGCTGTTTGGTCTAACTGTTAAAACAGATTATAGATTTGTTAATCTGTTTGGTATAACTGTTGAATTATAGATTTAAGTTGCTGAGTAATGTTTGTTAAATAAGCTGTGAAGTAGTTTTTTTAATTAACTTTTATTTTTTATTATTCACTATTTGTCTACATTTCTCATAAAAAATAATAATAATATTTTATAGTCCATTTGGGTCTTTTTCTATTTTTAAAAAAATAAAAAATAAAAAAATCTAAGAGTATAACCGTAAATTAACATGTCCATAACAGAAACTGATAATCAGAAGTAAGAGGTGAGCAGCTTCTCAGAATCAGTTTTTTCGACTTAAAATAAGTTGTTAGAATCAGAAGCTATTTGAAATAAGTTTAACCAAATAGTCCAAAATAACTTTTTAAAAGCTAGAAGTCATAAGTTGGCTCAAAAAAGCTCCATCAAACATCCCCATTATATGCCTTTGAATTGTTACATCTATATCTGTTTTTGAAAACAAAAACCAGCCAACATATATAATCTTATTTATTTATTTTTTTTAGAGTTAGATTTAAAAACCAAAAAATATAGATAAATAATACATTTATTTTTTTCAATTAAAAAAATATATTCAAGTTGAAAACTCTTTTTCAACAAAATATATTCAACAAAATATTTAAACTCTTTTTCAATTGAAACCATAAATAGAATATTTAAACAAATTGAAAACACAAAGTCTTGCAAATTACTAGGGGTGCTCGCGGTTTGACGGTTCGATTGCGGCCAAAGGAATCTCAAATCCGCCATTCGTTCAAAACTAGGCGGATTGAAAAAAATCAATTCGTAACCGTTCGCTCGTCATCATGCATCCGTCCAAAATGCGGCAGATCGATTTGGTTTGGTCGGTTTGGATAAATCAGTGTATCCGCTGCTCACCCCTAATGCATATCAAAAGATTGATAAAGTTTGTACGATTTTGTTATATATGTTTTTAATACATGTTAGGCATGTTTATGATAAATGTTATATAATTTTTTAATAACGTTATGAAAAATAGTGATTTAAAAATAGAGATTAGCTTGTCTCCAACTACAAAGTGGACTGAATCATGTTGTTTAGGTCTATGGGACTCATCACAGGTCTCGTATCAACCATTTGAACCTTTCATTTATTAGACCACAACGTGTAGATTATCCGTGAAAAAAAATTAGTTCGATTCGATAATTGTAACCACGTTAATTTATTACATTTATCTCACAAAAAATGAATGACTTAGTTTTCAAATAATATTTGTCGTTCATTGTTTTGCAAATAAATGTCATAAAATAACATCGCTATATTGGAAAAATGGTTTGGAAACCTGTTGGCTACATATTTTGTAAAAGCCAGTTACAGTTCGACACATGGCAGAGTAAGGGTAATATAGGAAGATTATTCAAGTCTTCGATCCTGATCGTACACGTGGCAGTGAATATTGGTTTTCACGTGATCTGAGTAGCACTGGATCAGTAAAGAGATACAAGGTGACGGGGCTTCAACGGTTACTCATATTCAAATTCAAATACAGGAGGGAAGCCCAACTGCAAGTGATGGCGTAGTGGAACTACTTCTAAGGCAGCATGATCAGCGATCATGGAGGAGCAGTTCGACGGTTTGAAGTGCAGTTCGATGGTCATCCTTGAGGAGTATAAATAGCAAGGAGGTCCCTAGAAAAAACCCCCCAGACTCAGATCATACAAACCAGTCTTACTTTACATATTTTCTTTTCCAGTTTTTACATTTCCAGTCTTTACATTTCCTGCACTTTAAATACCTATTCTTTACATTCCTGCACTTTAAGTACCTGCTCTGCACTTCATTCATAGGAGTAGTTTCAAGTAGATTCAAGTAGATTGTTGCTGTAAACCTCTACGAGGCTGAGTTTGGACCATTGTAAGTTTTCATTTTAATGAAATACTTCAATTGCTCTTCGTTTAACTGTTATTTCGCTTAATTTCTCCTAAGTCAAGCCACCAGTAAAAGTCCTCTTCATTGAGGCTGAAAGAACTAAAACACAATCGTCTGATAATTGGTTGGCAATTATAATTTCTGTAAGGACTGATTGATCCTTGCTGGCACGCTCGCATTTACAAAAATACCCTTCGAAAGCCAAAAAGCCAACATATATTTTTGGCACGCCCAGTGGGACTAATTAAAATGGCTAGACGAAGACGACAAGGAGAAAATGAACGCTTGGAAGAAGGCGTAAAAGGAGAGGTAGAAGTACCTAATCCAGAGGATAACGTGGTAACACATCCTATGGAAACTCCTATGTTATCAGAACCTATGGTCGAACAGACCAGTACTTCTGGACAAGAACCATATGTTCATAATATTGGACGAAACCAAGGAATTGGACCATCCACTGTTCCATCTACTCAGCTAACAAATCCATGGGATGGCCTAGTAGATGCCATGAGACAACAATTAATGAACACAATGGAAAGGTGGGCAACATCCTTTTTGGATCGAATGAATAACCACCAACCAACAAACACAAGACACACAGAGGAAGTTTTAAATGTCCGTCAGCAAAGATTGGCTAGAGATAAACAGCCTATGCAAGTTAATGGACATTCTAATGGTCAAACTAGTAATCAGAATTATGAAAGACCATCACCCCAGTCTTGGTATGAACCCATTTCGAGGCCTACAGCAGGCCAAAATGCCTCAGCACTCAACAATGAAGCCATACAAATTGGTGGATCTGGTCAAGTACAAGAAACTGGCGTAAGAATGGTTACAAATTCCATGTTCGAAGCCATACCTGGCACTAGGGGGTATAATAATCCCTTGTTTGAATTTATACCTGGGGGTTTGGAAGGTTTTCCCACAAACGGAAGGGACACAACACTTGTTCCAGCACCTTTCGCAGGTCCTTTCGCAGGGGTTACCCACACCTCCAACAGCAACCTGCACCACAGGGACAACCAGTCCCAAATGTACCACTTTATGGACCAAGAGGACCACAGGCACAAGTTTGTCCACCAAACCCTGTGTTTGTTCCTCCAGTAGTGGTTCAGCAAGCACAAAATATGGTCCCTAGGGACCAAATTGCTGATATTGTTAGGGAGATGTGTGGACCGATGGCTCGGGGGGTCCAGACTCCTGTATACAGAAACCCATACCCAGAGTGGGTAGATAGGGTACATGAATACCCAAGGGGATTCAGGATACCAGATTTTACCCTTTTCTATGGGAGTGGAAATCAATCAACAGTAGAGCATATTGCTAGATTTGCTGCTCAATGAAGTGAATTTACTAATCATGACTATATGAAACTGAGATTATTCCCAAATTCTCTAACTGGGGGAGCATTTGTATGGTACATCAACCTTGTACCTGGCTCCATTCAAACTTAGCAACAAATGGAAGAGGCGTTTCATGCCCAATTCTTCCAATCGGAGCCAGAGGTTTCCATGGCAGACTTGGCAAGATTAAGTCAAAGGCCTGAAGAAAAGGCCACTCAGTTTATTGCCAGATTTAAAAGGGCTCGAAATAAATGTAGAGTCATACTGCCAGAGCCAGAATTTGTAAGATTGGCGCAAAATGGCTTAGAATTCAGGCTTCGAAAGAAGTTTGACTCAACTGAATTCAGAGATTTTGGTGGAACTAACCTATAAGGTGTCTCGATATGAAGCATTATTAGAGGAGGAACAAGATCGAAATAATGCATCGTATAAGACATATTATAGAGATCCTAATTATGAGATCGATGCAGCAGAGATTGTGGGCAAAGAACCTGTAATCTGTGAAGCATTAATTCATAAGGATACAATAATTGACCAGCAGTTTAAGAAGAAAGACTTTCACAGGAAGTACTCTTTCGATTTAACTAAAGCAGATGACATTTTTGATCATTTGCTTGCTGCCAATTTCCTTAAGTTGCCAAAAGGAGTGAAAATGCCATCTCCAGATAAACTTAAAGGAAAAGTATATTGTAAGTGACATAACTCTTGGTCTCACTCGACTAAAAACTGCATTGTTTTTCGACACAGGATCCAAGAACAAATTCGGAAAGAAAGTTTGAAATTCCCAGCCAAAACAGAAAAGGCCATGGGGATTGACAGTAATCCATTTCCAGAAGTTGGAGAAAGCGCAGCTAATGTTGTTGTACCAAACTTGCAGAATTTATCTCTGCAGGAATTAGAAGAAGTCAATGTGCAGATGCATATTGCCAACCAGACAATTACCAAGAAGGACACTGGAAATCTACCAGCTATTGGACAAGGTTTCTTACGCCAGAGGGGAGACTCTGATGAAAAAGCACTGGATGATGATTCCTTAGAAGCAGCTGTAATGCAGAGGATGTGTCTCAGGTGCAGACTGAGTTATAAATGGTTGAAAGGCCTTCCAGTTGATGGGAAGCAATATTACAAGGATGTACAGAGATGTCCTAAATCAACCAATGCTTACAACAAGAGGCCGTATTCGGCTAGTGACAGGCAGTGGCCGTTAGTGGTTAAGCCTGCAGTGGACAGAATGCATGCTAAAGGCAAGAGACCCTTGTATGAGTCCAGGCCACCTAACTATTATAAAATGGAGAGCAGTCATTTTGAAAGAAGACTGGAGAGGAGTTCAGGTTATGGGATCAAAGCCAGAGATTGGCCCCCTAGACCATCCTCACGCAGGACAGAAAGTGGTCACTTCCATCGAAGGCCTGAATTAGGCTCGAGACATGAGGTCAGGGCCAAGCAATTGCCTTCACAGCCAGCCTCGAAGATGGCTTCGAAGGTAGAAGGAAACAGTTCAACATCTGGGTCAGTAAGTTCGTGGGTACCTGGGGTTCCAGATTGGTTTGTAATGCAGAACAAGCCTAGGGAAGTGCCTGCCCAAAGGGATGTTGGAAACCAAGGCAGGATGGTCAAGCCTCCTTTGGTAGCTCCGAACAATTGGGTATTGCTTAAACACCCAAAGACGAAGGAACCCGATATGGTCCTAGTCATTTCAAGATCATAAAGGAGAAAGATTCAGCGCAGGTACACCCAGTACCAGCAAGATCTGAAAGAAAGTGGAGAGAGTTCTTTACTGGTCAAGACAGAAAGAAAGAAGAATCCAAAGTCAGACCATGCTCCAAAGCCAATTCCACAGAACAAAGTGGTTTGCAGCAGAGAGCAGTTGGCCAAGGTTCATTCTGAACTAAAAGCCAGAGAGAAGGCTAGCTTAGCAGGGTTGGAGAAGGCTCTGATGGAGAGTGGTAGCGAGACAGAAGAAGAGATTGGCATAAGCCAAAAGAAAGAAATGGTGGAAGAACAAATGTTCGAAGCCTTCATGGCTGAGCAAACATTTTTGGTTGAAAAACCAGTCGAGGAAAACCATTCGAAGGAACCTGTTAGCAATGAAGTGCCAGAATGCAGCATGTAGGATGCTTCTGAGGTAACTGACCAAGGTAGCCAAGAGGGGAAACAGGTGCAGCCAGCCATCCAATTTGGCTCATTTCCTCCAGTATCAGTCAATATGGTACACATATTGCCCCATGAGTTCCAGGCTGGAGATGAGGATCAAGATGATCAAGAAATCGATCCTATTCCTATCTTTAGTGAAGACTCACAAGTGAGCATGGTACAAGATGATTCTGGAATGGCTACCCCGATGGAAACTGAATATGAGAGTGAAGAAGAGGTGAGCATTAACCTCTCATATCCTTTTGAGTATCCCTCGAATTCTATGACACAATATGTCAAGCCTTTGTACATCAAGGCTTTCTTCGATGGGATACAATTGAACCGAGTCCTGATAGATAATGGGGCAGCAGTGAATTTACTACCGAAATCTTCTTTGAAAAAATTAGGGAAAAAGAATCCTAGGTTGATCCCAACCAGTACAACCATCGCTGGCTTTGCTGGAGACAAACAGATGGCTCAAGGAATTTTACCCATCAACCTAAGTGTAGGAACCAGGGACTGCATGACAGCATTCTTTGTAATCGACAGTAATGCTAAATACAATGCTTTACTTGGGAGAGATTGGATCCACACTAACAAATGTGTGCCTTCCTCTTTGCATCAGAAAATTATGATGGCCTTAGGCAACAGAGAGACAGAGGAAATTGATGCAGATCCTCAACCATTCATAGCCTGTGCAGACTTTGCAGAGGCCAAACTGTATATTGAGGGGGTGACCCCACTCAGTATACTGAGGAAATCTGATGGCTCAGCCGAAGTGACGACTGATGAGGAATTGACACACCTGAAGCACTTAGTCCAAGAGAGTGCTGATGAAGAGATTGTCGTTAAAGATGACAATGATGCCTGGTTGTAGGCAAAGAGATGAAGCACAAGAAGCCAAGTCCTTGGCTCTGATTAAATTCTCAACATTGGATATAAAAGCAATAGTCCAGAAAGTACAGGAGCAAGAGAAAGCGGCCATGATAGTTGGCTACAAGCAGGAGCAGCAACAGGTTAGAGTTTTGACCCTTGGTAAATATTGTACATTGGACATTGAAACAAAAGTCCAGGAAATACAGGAAGAGGATGCCTTATGGACAGATTTTGTCTATGAGGAGGAGGGCAAAGATGTTGAACTAAAAAATTTGGGAGCAGAACAGAGCGAGAAGGTTGCTTCGAAGGTAGAAGAAACCAAGGAAGAAGCTTCAATAAGTCCTCAGACACAAGACCCCTTAGAAGAAGTAAATTTAGGGGAAGGTTCTATACAACAGCCCACCTATATAAGTGCTTGTTTGAATATTCTGGACAGGGACCAGTTGTTGGTTGTTCTAAAGAAATACAAAGATTGCTTTGCATGGTCTTATAATGAACTACCAGGATTGGATAGGTCATTAGTGGAACATAGGCTCCCTATGAAGCCTAACTTCAAGCCATACAAGCAGAAACCAAGAAGAATGCGTCCAGAAGTAATTCAGAAAGTCAAGGAAGAGATTCTTAGACTACTCAAGGCAGGCTTTATTAGGACAGCCAGGTATGTTGAATGGCTATCTAATATTGTGCCTGTAGTTAAAAAGAATGGTAAAATGAGGGTATGCATTGATTTCAGAAACTTGAATCTAGCAACTCCAAAAGATGAGTACCCTATGCCTATAGTAGATCTGTTGGTAGACAGTTCAGCAGGGCATCAAGTTTTATCAATGATGGATGGACACTCTGGTTATAACCAAATCTGTATTGCAGAGGAGGATATCTACAAGACAGCATTCAGATGTCCTGGGAATATTGGCACCTTCGAATGGGTTAAAATGCCATTTGGTCTGAAGAATGCTGGAGCTACATATCAGAGGGCTATGAACACCATCTTTCATGACCTCATTGGAGGGTATTTAGAGTATTATATTGATGACATTGTAGTGAAATCCCAGTCCATGGAGGAGCATCTGTTTCATTTAGAAGCAACTTTTGAAAGAATGAGGAAGTTCAAGTTGAAACTCAATCCTCTTAAGTGTGCGTTTGGTGTATCATCTGGAAACTTCTTGGGTTATGTAGTGCACAAGAAAGGAATACAGATTGATCAGAATAAATCCAAAGCCATCATTGAAGCCAGGCCTCCATCAAGTAAGAAAGAATTACAAAGGTTCCTTGGACAGGTTAACTTTCTTCGAAGGTTCATTTCTAACACTGCAGGGAAAACTAAAGTATTTTCTTCCTTGTTAAGGCTGAAAGATGAAGAAGAATTTGTGTGGACAGCAAAGCATCAAATTGCTTTCGAAGGTATCAAAGCCTACTTGGCCAACCCTCCAGTGCTGATGCCACCAAAGGGTAATAAGCCCTTGAAGTTGTACATAGCTGCAGCAGAAGATTCATTGGGAGCTTTCTTGGCCCAAGACAATGAAGAAGTCAAGGAGCAAGCTGTTTATTACCTTAGTAGGTTTTTAAATTCTTGTGAATGTAAATATTCAGCTGTAGAAAAGCTGTGTCTTGCTTTATATTTTGCTGCAATGAAATTAAGATATTATCTTTTACCTACAACTGTCTTGGTAATTGCAACCACAGATTTGGTTAAGTACATGTTATCCAAACCTATGTTGAGGGGAAGAATTGGCAAGTGGATACTAGCCTTATCAGAATTTCATTTAGAATATGTCCCTCAAAGGGCAGTAAAAGGGCAAGTTCTGGCCAATTTTTTGGCAGACCATCCATCTCAAACAGAGAGCCAAGAGATAATGGAACTTGGCATGGCTAGTGTTGAGCCATGGCAGATGTGGTTTGATGGATCGAAAGCCAATGGTTTAATTGGAATTGGTATTGTAGTTAAATCTCCACAAGGGGTAGAAACCACACATGGTTTCAGAGTGGATGAAGCTACCTGTTCTAATAACCAGGCTGAATATGAAGCCTTAATAGTGGGACTAGAAATTCTTATTGGATTACAAGTACACGCAGTTGACATATTTGGAGATTCTTAATTGGTGGTTAACCAAGTGAAAGGGATTTTCAAGTGTCAAAGCATAAGTATTTTGCCATACTATGTTGTTGCGTTACATCTGCTTTCTCAGTTTCAAATAGCAAATGTAACTCATGTTCCAAGATTCTTGAACAATAGAGCTAATGATGTGGCTCAGAAAGCTTCGAACTTCAAGAGAAGGGATAATGCCTAAAGGGACATAAGCCAGACAACATATAAGAAATTAATACCACCTCTGAATAAAAGGAATGTGGTCTTGGAAGTCAATCATAATGACTTACAAGAACAAGATTGGAGGCATCCAATAATGCAGTACTTGGCTGGTCCATCTTTGAAGGCCAGCAGAAAAGTTAAATTGCAGTCTATGCAATACATGATATATGGTAATGCTCTCTACAAGAGGGGGGCAGATGGTTTGTTGCTGGAATGTTTAGGTCCAAAATAAGCATTAACAGCTATGGCTGAGGTTCATGAAGGCATCTGTGGTGCTCATCAGCCTGGTGTAAAGATGAGATGGTTGCTTCGAAGGCATTCCTACTATTGGCCAACTATCCTCAAAGACTGCATAGAATATGCAAAGGGTTGCCAGGCATGTCAAAAGCATGGCACAATCAGGGATGTGCCCATAACTGACCTATATGCAGTAGTGAAGCATTGGCCATTCAGAGGATGGGCCATGGATATGATGGGAAAAATACACCCACCTTCTTCGAAGCATCATTGTTTCATTCTAGTGGCCACTGATTACTTCACTAAGTGGGTCGAAGCCAAGCCATACAAAGCTGTAGACCAGACAGAAGTCATTGGGTTCATTAAAGATTTGATCCATAGATTTGGCATCCCACAAACCATAACTATGGACAATGGGACCGTGTTTGATGGGAAAATGGTGAAGTCTTTTGTGGCAGAATTTGGAATTAGCCTTGTTAATTCCACACCCTATTATGCACAAGCCAATGGTCAAGCTGAATCATCCAATAAGTCCTTGAAAAAGGGAATACAAAAGGTTGTGGAAGATAATCCTAGGGATTGGCATAACCTGTTGTTGGATGTTTTGTGGGCTTACAGAACTTCCCCAAGGTCAAGCACAGGAGTCACTCCTTATGCCTTAGTATATGGGCATGATGCAGTGTTACCTGTGGAGATTAATGTTAAATCTTTGAGGGTAAGATGTCAAGATCAGTTAGATCCTGAGCAGTATCATCAAAGGATGTGCTTAGAGTTAGAAGGCATAGATGAAGCCAGAATTTTGGCATTAAATAGCATTCTTTTCCAAAAGAAGAAAGCAGCCAAGAATTATAATAAGAATGTCAAACACATTGGCTTTGATGAAGGTGATTTGGTATGGAAGACAATACTCCCAATAGGAATTAAAAGCCATAAGTTTGGCAAATGGTCACCTAACTGGGAAGGACCATATCAAATTCATAGAGTTCTGCCTTTTGGAGCATACCATTTGAGAAATTTGAATGGGTATATACATCCCAAAAAGATTAATGGTAGATATTTGAAACCTTATTTTCCAATCATTTGGGAAACACAGGGAATAAAATAAACATTAAGTACAAGAACATAAGATTGCTCAGATGACAGATAAAAATTTGTGCTTTCATAAAGAATTAAGTACATTTTGCCACAAATTGGCCCAAAAATCATTACAGTGTCTTAATTGTTTTTGTAACATAGATTTCCTATTGCTAAGTGATGAAACTAGTTGAATAGCTACAGCCATCTCTTCCTTTCGATCAGCCAGTCCTTGGTTAGTGATTTGCAATTTGGTATCAGTTCGGACTAAGGCTTGATTCATTGCAGCCAGCTCCTCTTCAAGTTGAGCTTTCCTCTCCAGCAGCTGGACTCGAAAGTGGGAGGCAGAGGAGTGTTGTTCCTTAAGCTTTGACACTTCAGTATGTACTTGGGAAACAAAACTCTGGTCGCCATCCAATTTCTCATCCTCAGCCTTGGCAGCTTGGCAAATGCTGATATAAAAATCGACAGTAGCTACTGCCTGAGATAGATGACTTGAAACATTCATGCCGGACTGCTCAGCAACTCTGCAGCATTGGAGGAACCCATTTCTGATTATAGGCCTTTGTAGAGCCTCGAAGGGGATTCTCGAAAAAGAAATCAACAGATCCAGGCATGTGTCCAGGTCTATCGAACGTGCAGAAGGCTTGCTGCTGGAGGAAGAAGAGCTCTCAAAAATTTCCAGCAAGGAGTCAGCCAAAACTAATGGCTCAGCTTCAACATTCAATGTTGGAGAGGTAGAGGGTATGTCGAAGAAACTAGCTAGTCTGGCTTCGAAGATATCAACCTCATCCATAGACATGAGAGACGCAGAGAGAGTTGTGATGGAAGGCACAGAGGACTGCATAGGGATAGGAGAAATGGATGGAGCATCTTGGGCAGTCTCTATGGTCTTAGCCACCAAAGAATCAAGCGAGGAGGGGCTGGAAGTAGGCAAGGGTGATGAATTGCGGGCTGGAGAACTACCAGCACCCTCTATAGGAGGATCAACTGCCATCAGAGATGGAGTAGCAGTTGGAATTTCCTTGGAAGGAGAAGGAGGAGCAAGGCTCGAAAGAGAAGTAAATTGAGAGATAGGCTCAGTGGTTATTGCTGCAAAGAAATATAAAGTAATGTCAAGTCTCAATATTAAAGATTCGACAAAAAAAAAAGAATAGAGGCATGAAAGAAATTACTTGTTCCAGAAGAGCTGGCACTGATGGGAGAGCTGTGAAGAGAGTAATGTTCGGCAGTTTGTTGTCTTCTTGCAGCTTCCCTTTGTAGTGCATCAGCAGCAGCAGCTTCATCTCTCAGAACTTATTGCTGCCATCTCTTCTCAGCCCTCTCGAAGACAATTATGGCCTTGGAATACTCTTGTTCTACGGCCTTAGCAGCTGCTTTGTGGACGGGATCTTCAACCAAGTTAGTAACTGAAGCATCCATTTTCCTTCTTTTTTCTATTGCTTCGGCAATGGTCTCGGAATCGGAGTCTTCGACGAAATCAGAAGGAAAGACAGTTATCTTTCTTCTCTTTTTTTTCTGTATTGATATTGTCGGCTCCTTCTCAATTTCCTTCTCATTTTCTTCAGTCTGAGATCCGAATTCCCTAGAAAAGAGCTCCTTTTCTACTTCTCTAGCAGCTGCCTTCTGTTGAACCAAGCCAATCACTTTTTTCCTTCTTTTCAAGGGAGACTCCTGCTCTTGATCTTATTCTTCTTTTTCTTCTTCTACTTGAACCTCAGATATTTCCTTTTCTAGCTCAAGGAGTCTCATCTTCTTTTGCTGTTGACCACCTTCACAGAAGAAGAATTAAGAATAAGATAACCAGCATCATCGAGAAAGTCGAAGGAAAGAAAACAAAGGTATATACCTTTCTTCGAAGCAGCCCCAGTGACTTTAGGAGGAGTTGAGGCAGCAGCAGGAATGGACTGGGTTGGAAGAGGCACGGTGGAAGAAGTAACAGTTCCAGCTCCCTTGGGCTTGGGCACATCCAACACCTTTAGTAGGTTTTGAGGTGAAATGGCCAAATAGACTTCCATGTTGCTCACCCACCAATTTTGGTATTTCTTCAATACGGTACCTTGAGGACTAAAAGGGGTATACTCAAAATTGGCCAAGTCATCTATAAATTTGAAGGTTGCCTCTTCTAGCCTCGACCTCCGAACCTTCAAATCTCTCCTAGTAAGGCTCAAATTGGTGTTGCTGCAGAGAGGTATTGGGACCCCTTGTGTCAAGCCAAATTGTCTAGCAAATTGAGCAGGACAATAAGGCTCAGCTATGCATTTATAAGCTCTGGGGTTCGTAGTCCCGATAAATAACTCTCTAGGAAGTAGAAGGGAAGCCCATATATCCTTGTGAGTAGGCGAAGCACAGAGCCTGTCACTTAGGAAATTATTCAACCAAGTTGGACCAATGCTGGGTTCGAAGGGACGGAAATGGTGAATAGGAGGGGCAGCTGGTAGTTGATGGAAGAAAGAGAAATAAAAGGCAAAAGTAGAGGGAGAAAGTGAAGCGTTGGCCAGTCTTATACCATGGGTAAGAGAGTGTAGCCCAGAAAATTTAAGGCATTTGGATTGTAATTCAGTAAAATAGGCGAAAAGCCAAAGCTGAAGGATCCAGAATGGCCCCCCTTGATTAGCATCTAAGGGTTTTTCACAAAAGAGGGAACAAACTCTATATACATGGCCTAGAACATATGGAGCTAAGGCTACCCTTTTATGCAAAACAAAGGCTTTGGCAAGAGGGGCAAATTCAGGCATGATTCTTTGGGAGGAGGTGCAGAAGAGGAATTTGCAAAGCCAATATAACAAGAAGGAAAAGAATTCTCTATCAGTTACCAGGCCCTCTCTTTTACTCTCAGCTTTAACAAAATCACTGAAAGATGAGTTAAGAGAAGGGAGGAAGAAAGGGACTGCTAAGTCAGGGAAATCTGGTGTAATGGGAGTACCAATAGGGGATACTCCTAGTAGATGGCAAATATCAAGGACAGTAGGGGCCATCATCCCGCATCTAAATTGAAAGAAATTAAAGATAGGTTTCCAAAAATATAAGGCAGCAAGAACTAAGAAAGGGTCCTCTGAGATAGTTACCCTAGATAGTCGGAGAGCATCGAGAAGGCAGAGCTCTTGAAGGTCCAGTGTCCTAGTAGGGATGACCCGGCCATACCATTCTTGCCACTCCGGTCTCACCGTGGGCCAACATCGGTGAGGGCGATTGATTCTCCAGTTCCTCTAGTCGAGACCACCTTTATAAAGGAGACATTGGTTCTCCAGATGAGGGTATAGGGCTGGGAGCTCAGTAAGGATCTCTTTGAATATGGGCCCGAGCACATAGTCTTGCTGCACATGGCGACGAGGGACAAAAATACGCCCATCGATAGCGCTTTTCTCCCCAGCCTTGTACTTCTCACATTCTGCATCAATGAGTCTTTTCAAGGCCACAGATGAGCTCACACGCTCTATAACTGGCACTTTTGGTGAAGAAGAAGCCATTGATGGTACGTTTTTTTTTTTAGAAAGAGAAGAAAGGAGTAGAGAGAAGTGGAAGACTGATGAGGGTTTATACGTTGAGAGCGTAAGTAATTCCAGAACGCGAAACAAAAGGGTTTTAAAGGCCTTTGTGTCCGGAAAATATATCCCGTAAGTCGTTAAGTACTGAAAGTATGAATACGAGGAGTCTCTTCTGATATTGATAATTTTTGGAGGGAATAGTGCATTCCAGATGGTAATGCCAGCTTCGAAGCCAAATTTTGGCGCCAAAAGCCAAAAGAACAACAGCTTCGAAACAGAGAAGCCGGCTTCGAAGCACATTTCCATACTTAAAAATTTGAAGATACTCAAGGATTGGTTTACTTCGAAGAGATCAAAGACCTGTAGTAGGTTTTTTAACAAAAGTAATACCCTTGAGGCAAAGCTTGAGGACCCATAAGGAAGTAAATGGTGTTCAAAACATCAAAACAAATCGTTGGTGTCTATATATACAAAAGGAGATTGTCTGTTGAACTAAAACATCATGGACTGCTCTTCGAAGCAAAAGGGGTCAATTTAAAATTGGTTGGCTATATTAACCATGACCATATATTGGTTATAATTAGCTTTGAGGGGTAAGATTGTTAAATTCGAAGCACTAATTCTAGATGATATCAGCCAAAACTGTCAACTTTATTCCATAAATTGGAAAAGTCATGTTGGTTCCTTTTAGTGTTTCATTAAAACCAATTGAGTCCAGGTTCAACGGATGAGGTTGTTAAATTTGAAGCACCAATTCTAAATGATATCAGCCAGAATTGTCAAACTTATTCCATAAATTGGAAAAGTCATGTTGATTCTTAGTTTTTCATTTTTAAACAATTGAGTCCATATTCGAAGAAAAAGATTGTTTAGTTCGAAGCTCTGGATTGGCCTTAAAAAGCAAATGGAAACAGGGTCAAACAATGCCAAATGAAGAATTTTGTTTATATTAAAGCCAAAGCAATTACATCGAATGACCCTATCTGGGTATAAACTCAAGCTCATAAAAATAGGGAATAGAATAAATAACAAGATCATGAAATTTAGTCCAACAATGATCAATGAATTTTTGTTCTTTCTTTATTATATCTTCTATTTCTTCTAACATTGGCTGCATGAGTTGATGTGCTCTCACTTCGTAGTAGAGCTCTTCAGCCTTTATTTCGAAAGCTTTCTCTCTCAATCTTTGTTCCAATTCGTCTATGACCAAGTCATCCTAATATGCAGAATCTTTATTCTTGAAATCATCGAATTCTTCGATGAAGTTCTCTGCTTCGTACTGGGCATGAATTCGAAGAGATGAAAGTTGATCCAAAGATTGTGTAGTGACCATGGAATTTCGATGCCAGTAGAGGAGCACTGGAAGTTGGTCCAGGAACATATGAAGTTCTGCTTGGGCAAGAGGATTAAGGGCATGGCCCCTAGCCAGAATATCACAAGCCCATCGAAGGTTCTTGAGAGGGACTTCGTCCTCAAGAACATTGAAGGGCAAATGAGAGAAAGCTGCAAGCAGAAATTGAGCTTGTTTTCGCTCAGCTGGAGTAGGGGAAGGTGGAGGTTTGTAAGGTGGGAAGACTTTTTCCATGGGAAGGGCAAGCCTCAGTCTCTCTGTCCAGCAAAGAGTTGGCGGAGGAGAAGGTGTGGATGCTTCTGTTTCAGAAGATGGAGAAGAAGGTGTGGATGCTTCAATTTCAGAAAATGAAGAAGAAGGTGTGGATGCTTCTATTATGGGAGATGGCACGGGAGCAGAAGGAACAAAGGCATTAATATAATCAAGCCAATCAGAAGAACAAATCTTCGCCTTCTGGGCTAAGAATGATGGGTTGTACCCTTGTGTTTCTTCTAGGCGCCGGGTAGCGTGCACTATCTTTGTAGGCATGGAGGATGTGTACCATGCTACAAGCAGATTCTCCTCCAAACTACGTCGATGATCAATGGGCATGTAGGGGTAGACCACTGAACTTCAAGCGTAAGAAGGAAACTCTAAAGGGTCAGTGAACTCAACAAAATGATGGTTGATTCGTTCCCTCAAATCCCAGGTCTCAGGTGTTGACTAGCTTGTCCAGTCAGAAACCCCAGAAGAGGAAGGAGTTGCAGCTTCATCCCATGCAGAGGTTTGTGAAGAAGAGTTTCCCAAGACCATATTTGCAACTTGCCGAATCAAAGGTTTGAGAGCAGTTTGTTCGAGGTACAGGGGGGAGTTAGAAGAAGAACTTCTTGTATCTATATCTGCAACTTGTTGAATCGAAGGATTAAGGGCAATGTGTTCGTAGTCCAAAGGTTGGTAATTTGCAACGGCTCCCATGACCTGAATATAGAAAGGCGGGTCAAGGTGGCTAATGAATGCGTGGAGTTTCTTTCGAGGGGAAGCAGCATTACTCAATGGCTCTTCATATGCTTGATCAATAGAAAGGGAAGTTGATTTAGCCATAGTCTGTTCGAATGCTAAGGTATTGGGATGTTCGACAAATTGAAGGAGAGTTAATGCAAATGATCACCGGATAGATGACGGTTGTGTTTCCAGAATATAGACTCCCTGCACGTTCTAAAAGTGCGGGAAAAGACCGTGATCCACTAATATTACCAAGTATTGGGCATATTAGTGCGGGGGGTAATGTTGGCTACATATTTTGTAAAAGCCAGTTATAGTTCGACACGTGGCAGAGTAAGGGTAATATAGGAAGATTATTCAAGTCTTCGATCCTGATCGTACACGTGGCAGTGAATATTGGTTCTCACGTGATCTGAGTAGCACTGGGTCAGTAAAGAGATACAAGGTGACGCGGCTTCAACGGTTACTCATATTCAAATTCAAATACAGGAGGGAAGCCCAACTGCAAGTGATGGCGTAGTGGAACTACTTCTAAGGGAGCATGATCAGCGATCATGGAGGAGCAGTTCGACGGTTTGAAGTGCAGTTCGATGGTCATCCTTGAGGAGTATAAATAGCAAGGAGGTCCCTAGAAAAAACCCCCCAGACTCAGATCATACAAACCAGTCTTACTTTATATATTTTCTTTTCTAGTTTTTACATTTCCAGTCTTTACATTTCCTGCACTTTAAATACCTGTTCTTTACATTCCTGCACTTTAAGTACCTGCTCTGCACTTCATTCATAGGAGTAGTTTCAAGTAGATTCAAGTAGATTGTTGCTGTAAACCTCTACGAGGCTGAGTTTGGACCATTGTAAGTTTTCATTTTAATGAAATACTTCAATTGCTCTTCGTTTAACTGTTATTTCGCTTAATTTCTCCTAAGTCAAGCCACCAGTAAAAGTCCTCTTCATTGAGGCTGAAAGAACTAAAACACAATCGTCTGATAATTGGTTGGCAATTATAATTTCTATAAGGACTGATTGATCCTTGCTGGCACGCTCGCATTTACAAAAATACCCTTCGAAAGCCAAAAAGCCAACAAAACCATTAATAGGTGAATGAAAATTGACTCCAAAGTGCATCATTTAAGTATGGTTTTAAGACGAAATTTATTTAATTTAAAATTAAATTTATTTATTATTTATTATTTATTTGAGTCAAAATTGAACCAGATTCGATTCAAAATTTGAATATGTTTGAACGAACAGTCATATCTGTTCTTTGCACCTATTTCATGGAAGAGTTGTGTCTCTTCATAGAAAAGAGATGTCTTTTCATTGAATGGTCACCATGACTTTTCAAAGAGCCACCAATTCACCTATATAAATAAACCCCCATTGCATTCATTAAATATGGAATTCACCTTGTGTTTTTTTTCTTCTGCACTCTGTATTTTCTGTAAGAGAATTCTGCATGGTAAGGTTCGCTAAACTTGTCGTAGTAGTGCTGTTTTTGCAAGGATTGATCGTTGTATCCTGGGAGACGAACGTCTAATAAAAACTCGTGAGCACCATAACGAGGGACGAATTTGTCTTAAGGAAATTGTATCCAACACATGCCTCAATCAAATTTTTTTTCGTTTCCAGATTTTTACAATCTGTTTGTAAGTTTTCTACTTCTTTGTAAGTAGTTCTGGTTCTCGGTATATGGTTTGGTTTGGTTTAACCCAAACAATTTACGTTATATTTAACTTTTATATATATATATATATAAAATTTGGTAATATATTTGGTGCGATTATTGCATGTTACAACTATACACATAAAATTTATTCTAACAATCTTAAGACAAAATTCTTGTTAGGATATTATCACAGAATTGTTGGAATAATTCTTCCAATGCATTCGAGTTTCAGTGGGTAACTTGTCATGAATCGTAATTAGGAGACAACTCTATTTGTCACGACCCAAACCCGCCCCTATAGGTTTAGTATCGTAACCGGCTAGTAATCTGAGATTATCAAAGGCCTTCCTGTACAATAAAAAATAATCGAGATTAGTAGAAACAATATTCAAAAACACCAATAGTCCAATGAGTTGTGTATCTATATGAACAAAAATTTACATGCAAAAACGTTAATTTACCCACATTCAGTACATAACTTGTAACTTAACATCTTATACATAACATATGTACATAACAAAAGTTTACTTCTCGATCAAAAGCTTGACAATGGCCTTCTAGGCCTAGCCCCAACTCGGAGGCACTCAAAACAACTCGGTAGGCTTCAAGGCCCTGTTTGTTTGGAGAGTTAGAGGGGGGATTGGGATTGGTAGTGAGGTGGGACTTACTAACATTATGTTTGTTTTGAGAGATGGGGAGGGGATTGATAGTGAGCTCCAGATTTATATGGGCCTCCCCAAGGGGATTCAGATGGGCCTCCAAGACTTGATATTAGAAGAATAGTCCGCCGGACTAGAAATTTTTTATTTTTATTTATTTTTTATTTTATTTTTTACATGTTGGGCATTTTTTTTTTTTTAACATTAATGTTTAATTTTTTGTATTTTTTGTTAAGTAAAAATCATTATTTTATTTGTTTTATTTTTTTCTGGAATTTTTTTTTTTTAATTTTTTACATGTTGGACATTTTTTTTAAAAACATTAATGTTTAATGTTTTTGTATTTTTTTATTTGCTTTATTATTTTATATAAAAATAATTTAACAATCTCTACACTAACAACTATCATCAAAATAAACACAATTTTACGTAATCCCCTCACTATCAATCCCCTTACTAACAATCTTCTCATTATTAATCCCCTCACTATGAATCCCCTTCATTCTACCTCTTAAAACAAACAGGGCCCAAAAGGGTAGCTCGGCTAAAGACCCCTACTAGACTTGACCTCCAGAACGCTCACCTATACATATATATAAAAATAGTGAGTTAAAGCCCAGTGAATAATATTAAAATAAAGGGGTTAGTGAACGAATTCCAAATATATCATATCCGTAAAACAAATCATGACACAATCATTCATATCAATCTCATATCAGAACATAACATAATGGTACATCTCACAGAACATATCACATATCGTCTTCTAACTAGAATAATCGGTTCCGAATACCGATTAAACACATATCACCACAATGAAGTGACTAACGAGATCTCGAAATCACATATATGTCATGGACCCGCATTAACATGTCGTCCCCCATGACTTGGGACTATCTATGGATGCCATAATAGATTTCAAACATAGGACATTCGTTCACGTAAACAAATATCATTTCAAAAATCATAACTTATCAAATTACATTTGGAACATAATTCATATGAACATATCTTTACAATAACGTTACTCATAGTGAGCTTCCAGAACGGTTGGTCAAGCAGTCCTTGACTCGTGATCTACAATCACAAATATGCATAGCACGATACACAATCATCTTAAACATATTTAGTTCACTTAAGCTTTTAAATATAGATGACTAGAATTATGAATTAATTAGATTATTAATTTCCTTTAATTTCTAATTAAAACATGTTTAGCCATGTATTAACTAAACTAATTAAATATAAATAATCTAATCATAAACCAATTCTTATTAAGTTTACTAATTACACAATCAAGCCTAAATTAGGCTTATACACATTAAATTACAATTATTCAGTCATGTTTAAATTACTGAATCAGAAACTCATAAATATGCACATTTTGCAATTTCAACTCCATTTTCAAGGAAATCAAGGCCCAAATAATTAATCTTCACATTTACTTTCATAATCTTAAGCCTCCGTTTGGGAAGTATGTTGGCTTTTTGGCTTTTTTGGCTATTTTAGCCTGGGCTAAAAAGCTTGGTTTGGGAAGGGCTTTTTGGCTTTTTTGACTTTTTTTTGTGAGAGAAGAGTGTAATGATTATGGGTTGGATGTAATATTTTGTTTGTTGTGGCTAAAATAGCCTATTTTGTTTTTTGTGGCTATTGTAGTCCCAAAACCACTTGCCAAACACCACCTTAGCCTAACTCAATTTCAATTGAATTTAATTAATTCTCAATTAAGGCTTAATTTGACTACATCTAATTTTATGAACCTAAATCAAAATTTTAATTGAATACTTATAAAGTTCTAAATATCAAATTAAACCCATTCTTCCATTTTTGAAACTCAATTTCATGAAACATCCATTTTCTTGAACCCAAGCTCTAATTCATGCTTAATCTCTCCTTAAACTCCATGAATCATGTTTGAAAATAAGTTTAGAATCATTGTTCTCTTGAAAATATGTCATGCATGTAAGGATTATGAGCTAATTCATTCAATTCTTCCATATATATATACACACATACATGTCTTAATCCTTAGCAATATGAGCAAAACCTTCATTTGATCATCAATTCTTCTTAATTTCAGCCTTAATCTTTAAAGATGTTACATGTGTAAATCTCAATTTCAAGAAATTAGAGAGAGAATGCTTACCTTACTCGTTGAATTATGAGAACTCAAGGCACTCTTCTACCTAAGTTCTTCTTTACCTCCTCTTGGTGTTCTTTTCTTTCCTCTCTTCTACTCTCTGAACTCTCCAGCACAATCTCTCCCTCTCTCTCTACGTGTATAACTTGTATGACACCCAACAAGACCCAGTAACCTCTCTTTTTCTTTTCTATTCAATTTATGGCCACATACTGATCCTTTTGATTATACTTATTTTGGGTTTAATTAAAAAAAAGTTAGGAATTATATGAATTCACTCAAATTAATTCAATCCTCATACTTATAATTTTAATTACACTAAATTAAATTATACAAATGTGTATTAAGCTCTAATTTCTATTTAATTATTTAATTCCAACCTATTAAAATTAGCGAATCAGACGGAATCAATTTTTAATTAAACTTCCCGAATAACTCTAAAAATTCCAATTAACATGTCCTTGTACTCCATTTTGATTTCTGAATCCATTTATGTCGTCGATTTCAGTTTCAAAGCCGAGCTCATAACGGATAGTTTCTTAATTTAAATAGATATTTACAACTGAAAATTCTAGGTGATTCGTGATTAGATCAAGATTAAAACATTCCAAATCCCAATAATCCAAAACACACAATCTAAATCAACAAGTACTTACGAAAGTGATTTAGATTGTTTGTTTTTCGGAATAAACAATAAATCGACACAAACGATTTTTACGTGGAAAAACCACAATTGAAGAACCTTCAATTGTAATAAAAAACCACGAGCGAACCGCCACTAATCAATCCACTACTGAAGAAAGAAAGATTACAAAGATAATACACAAATTACCCAACTCAGTCAATTTGCCTTTGAATCTTCTGTAACTCTTTCACCAAGCCTTCGTCTCGGTACTGATTGATCTGAAGTTGAATCCACAACTTCGTTTGTCGAATAAACGACTACGTACAGAATCAAACGCCTTTTGAAACTCTACGCTTGAATCTTCGGAATCCACCGAAGAGAACTCTCTTCAATTATAAAGTAACAAACTCCTTGATATATGTATCTTAGATCATGAGTGAAGAACTCTCTCAAAACATCAAGGAAAACTCACAAAAATCTCTCCACAAGAAAACCTCAGAAAACCTCAAAGTAGATCTGAAAAAGTAATCCTAAAGTTTGGAGAAAACCAACAACTTATAGAAATCCGGATTCTGAAGCTCGCTTGAGCGAAGCTTCTCTCGCTCGAGCAAGAAGCTTATCTCGCATGATTTCCATAAGTGCCTTCGCTCGAGCCACGAAGTCTTCGCTCGAGCGAGGAATAAACTCTTTCAGGTTTTTATGCAGACGCAGTTCTTCGCTTGAGCCACCAATGCTTTGCTCGAGCGCACAATGACCTCTTTCAGGTTTTAAGCCAGACGCAGTCCTTCGCTCGAGCGAGCAAGACAAAACAACACAGAAAATTACAACTCGATTACACAAGTTTGTTCGCGGGATTGACAAGACGTAGGGACCTAACAATCTCCCCCTTTGTCAATACCCGGACAAAACTTTCTAACATAATTTCCTAAACAAACGAACTAGCTAAAATGATTACAACTCAAAGCAAACCAACTATGCAACCAATCTCAAAACAAACTGGAACTAACATCTTGAAACAATAAACCAAACTTGAGGAAAACCTGTAATGAAATCTAAGTCCATCAAACCTGAAATGTAACATAACAAACCAAACCTTCAAGACATTAAAGAAAAACATATAGCCCAATATCCACATCATTAATATCCACATCATTAGCAAATATGACAATGTAACATATAAACTTATATAAACTTGCCCAAATGCTCATCTGCAAAAAAAATCATGAGTACCCCAAAAAGAACATATATACCCCCCAACTACTCCCCCTTTTTGTCCGGGAGTGACCCAAAAAAAACAGGCATATACAACATGAGTAAAACTATCCAAGGCAATAAACAAAAAACTATCCAGATAAAAAAAACTGTGCAAAGACAACCATAGTCCAAAACTAGGTAGGACGAGGTGGTGGATGCTACATATGAAGCATCGAGAGGATCTGTGCAAGCATGGTGCTCTGCTCATCAAGACGGCTGTCTACGGTATCGAGGCGGCCGTCCAAAAGATCAAGGCGATGAGTAATAGCCTGCTCAAAGTGCTGCAGCTGGCCACGGAATGAGCGAGGTCGCAACTCGAGTAGATCAGGAGCACCAGCAGTGGCTGCCTCAAACTCCTCCTCCTCCTCTGCAATGGGATCATCACCTGCACCACCTGTACCAGAACCCCCAACCCCTAACACACTCCCCCTCACATGGGCCTGACTCTGGGAAACAGTGAGCTTGGTAATAGGTTTGACAGGATAGGCAAACTCATTATCATCAGAGACAGGAATATCAAGAGAAGTGAGAAAACGGGTAAGAAAACACCCATAAGGAAGACCCAAAGATTTACGACCCTCATAAACAACAATCATTTTCGAAACAAGCATGGCCGGAAGATCTATGGGTAGCCTATGGTCAATACAGTACAACACATACCCCTGCTCCTGGGTAATGTGTGAAGAATGGGAGGTGACATGAATATTTGCACAAACAATCAGATTAAGGAGACGAAACCGAGAAACAAGCTCATTCTGCTGAATGAGTGCCCCGGCGATCTAAGTCCTCACACAACCACAAAGTTCAGATGCTACCTGATCAAAATCAATCCCGGAACGGGTAAGATGAGGATACCTAAAATCCGGAACCTCGGGAAGACCAAGAAATAACCGAAAAACCTCATAAGTGATCTCTATAGGGTGCCTCCTAACCCAAGTACGAAAGTAACAAGTTTCTTTCTGAATAGAAAGAATGTTGCAATAGAATTCATGAACTAGACTCAGATTTTGAGGCCCGGAAAAAACCAACACTTGATCACCGCCTAAAGAGTCAAACAAGGAGCGAATAGGAAGTAACTCAAATGCGCTAGACAAAACATTTCTCTCAAGATGGACTTTTTGAGAAACATAAACTCCCTAAACTGTTTGGATTTTTCTTTGGACTCAAATTTTTCGGTATTGTAACTTGGGCGAGACATGGTAGATTTACGACGCTTGGAAGGAACGGAAGATTCATCCATGACTAAAACCACCCAGAACAGAAGAAGCCAACAAGAGAAAAAAACAGAAATCCCCAAATCCAAACCAAAGATCACAGCAACAACATTAGTAAACCAGGAAAGCACCATTAGTCCAATCAGGGTGAGAAAATCAGTAACTCATAACTTGAGCAGAACAGAAATGAAATGGCTAGCAAAGCAAGAGTAACATCAATCAGCCACAGAGAAAGCAATGTATGTAAGCCAGAGACAAGAGAGGAAGAGACTGAATCAGCAAAAAAACATTATCAGAGACAATGTATGTAGACAAAAACAATCCCCAATATGTAAACAATAAAACAATCCCCAATTTAAACCTGTAACAAAATCCCGAATTAAACCCTAGCAAATAACTACAAAAAACAAACCCTAGATGCAAGGTAAAGATACAAAATCAGAATTTAGTAACCAAAAGTAACAAGAAGGATCCCTAGATGATCTCAGAGCAAAGGCACAATCACAACTCACGTACCATACTAACCAAAAAAAAACAAACGAAAAAAAACTTACCAAATACAGAGAGAGCAGATGAAGACAAAGAAAATGCTCCGAAATCAAGAGAGAAATAGCAGAAGATCGCAGCAATGACAACCAGGAAAAACCCTAGGGGAGAGAGAGACAGAGAGGAAATACGAAGAGGGGGGAAAAAATGAACTGTATAGACACAGATTCAGAATTTGAAACGCAACAGGTCGCTCGAGCGAGGACTTTATCGCTTGAGCGAGGTAGGGGTTCGCTCGAGCCAAGAACTTTTCGCTCGAGCCAAAAACACACGCTCTCAGGTCTAATGCAGTAGCAGAAGCACGCTCGAGTGAGGAACTCGTCGCTCGAGCCAAGAAGAAAAAAAACCAAACCCAAAAAAAAAAACATAAAAAAAACACATTTTTTTTTTTTGTTTTTTTTGTTTTTTATAAAAAAAACAACACTATACTCAAAATCAAGAGGTGAGACCTGAAACAAAAGTAGATGATCACATTTAGCCAAAAATGAATACTAAGATGAAATAATCCGCAATTCATGAATTCTGTAAACTTGCAATTTAAAAAAAAAAATGACACTGGAAATCATGAGCAAAGCAGATAAGATATAATCGGTGATCATAAGCTACATGAGAATGTACAACTCAAAAACCAACATGAGATCTCACAAAATACAGTGTGTGTGTGCAATCCATGAGAGTCCACTGAGCTAGAGTTAATCCTTGTAGTGATCGGATGGCTGGACCTCCACCAAGAGTAACTTAACAACACAGAGAAAAGTCAAACAACTAGGAATCACGGGGTATTTGTTGAGTAAATGCGGAGGCTCCCCCTCAATCAATTAGTCCCCCTTTTTTCTTTTTCTTTTTTTTTTCCCAGACTTTTTCTTTCATGTGGACACTCACTGGTGGCATTTACGCTCAAGAGTATGGAAACCAAACCAGAGAAGAATGAAATCAATAATGATGGCCTGGTTGGTGCCTCTGAGGTAGCCTTTTCCTAATGCCCAGACTTCAAGGAACTGAGGGAGAAACCGTGGAAGTGAAAACAGATGGTAGATGGTTAAGAGACTCAACATCACCCATGATCTACTAGTATCGGTCAATTCCTCTGTAAAAGTACAAGAAACACTGTTAGTGGTCTATAGAGAACTTTGATCACTTGTGCGAAAACTCCTGCAATAATTTATCTCAAGGATGTGTACAGAATGAGGTCATGAGATTAATAAGCATGGGCATTCAAAATGAGCTATGAACAAAGAACAATGAGATCTTGTAAGCAGCATGAGTAGTGTACATAAAAATTTGGATGCAAGAAAAACAGATATCAATGACAATGCGATTATAGCATCCAAGCACACATAAGTCCAAACACTTACACCTACTCAAAGAACAAGTAACACTCTAGTGAGCGAACATGACACCCAAGGTCTTTCTGAGGAACTCAAACCGAAGAAGATCAAGGGGTTTTGTAAAAATATCAGCTTTTTGATGCTCCGTAGGAACATGCTCAAGAACAACAAGGCCTTCTTCCACTAACTCTCGAATAAAATGATGACGAATGTCAATGTGTTTGGTGCGAGAGCGTTGGACAGGATTTTTTGAAATGTTTATGGCACTTGTATTATCGCAGAAAAGAGTGAGAGTGTTCTGTTCTATCCCATAATCATGAAGCATTTGCTTTATCCACAGCATTTGTGCACAACAACTCCCTGCAGCAATGTACTCAGCCTCAGCAGTCGAAAGGGAGATGGCATTTTGCTTTTTACTATGCCAGGAAACCAGATTATTCCCAAGGTAAAAACAACCCCCGGATGTACTCTTTCTATCATCAGCACACCCTGCCCAGTCAGCATCAGAAAAACCAGTAATTTCAGTTGTAGAATCAGTAGAAAACCAAACCCCATAACCTAATGTCCCATTAACATATTTGACGATGCGTTTGACCACAAGAAGATGAGACTCTTTAGGACTGGCTTGGTAATGGGCACAAACACCTATATTGAAAGCAATATCAAGACGACTGGCTGTGAGGTAAAGAAGACTCCCTATCATACTCCTATAAAGGGTAGGATCTACATCAATTTCGGAGGAGTCTTTGGAGAGGTGAATACTGGTGCTCATGGGAGTGCGTGCATGTTTGGTAGACTCAAGACCAAACTTTGACGCAAGATTTTTGGCATACTTAGACTGAGAAACAAATATGCCTGAAGGAGACTGTTTAATTTGAAGACCCAAAAAATAGGACAACTCTCCCATCATGCTCATCTCAAACTCATGTGTCATGCAATCCGAAAAATATTTAACAAGATGATCAGCAGTGGATCCAAACACAATATCATCAACATAAATCTGAGCAACAAGAATATGAGACTTAGTATGTTTCACAAATAAGGTCTTATCCACACTACCCCTTTGAAAATCATTATCAAGAAGAAAGGTAGTAAGTCTATCATACCAAGCCCGAGGGGCTTGTTTCAACCCATACAAAGCCTTGTCTAACTTGTAGACATGATTTGGACATTTGGGGTCCTCAAACCCTTTTGGTTGCTCAACATATGCCTCTTCTTTCAAGTACCCATTCAGGAAGGTACTTTTCACATCCATTTGAAACAATTTGAAACCAAGATAACATGCAACACCAAGCAAAATACGAATAGATTCGAGATGTGCAACTGGGGCAAACGTCTCATCATAGTCAACACCCTCTACTTATGTGTAGCCTTGAGCAACCAACCTGGCTTTATTCCTAACCACAGTACCATTCTCATCAGATTTATTTTTAAAGATCCACTTGGTACCTATCACATTCATGTTTCTAGGTCTGGGAACTAGAGTCCAAACATTGTTACGTTCAAATTGACCTAATTCTTCATGCATAGCATTGACCCAACTATCATCTAGCAAGGCCTCTTTAAAATTCTTAGGTTCAATTAAAGAAACATAACACATATGTGATACCTCATCCCGAATCTATCTTGGGGTTTTCATTCGATCCGATACATTTCCAATCACTTGTTGAGCTGGATGATTCAGTTTCACCCTTGTTGATGGTTTGAACTCAGGACTTGTGGTGACAGAAGCATCAGGAGTGATGTTTGTTTGTGCATTCTTTGGACTTTGACTTACCTGTGAGGATGGTGCCGTCTCAACTTCTTGTGCTTGGACCTCAGCTTCTCTTTGACTTTGTGGTTCAGTATCCAAGATTGGAGACTCACCATTGTCATCCTCATTTATTGCTGGAGTAGGGGAACCTGTATCATCTATAACCACATTGATAGATTCCATTAAAGAAGAAGTTTGCAGGTTATAGACTCGAAAAGCCCTACTGGTGGTTGAATACCCTAGAAAAATACCTTCATCACTTCGGGAGTCAAATTTGCCCAAAGGCTCTCTATCTTTGAAGATGTAACACTTACTTTCAAAGGTTTTGAAGTATTTTACATTAGGTTTCAATTTCTTCCACAATTCATATGGAGTTTGTAAAGTGCCAGGCCTTAAATACACGCTATTTATGACATAAACAGCAGTATTTAGGGCTTCAGCCCAAAACTTTGGAGGAAGACTCTTACTAAGGAGCATGACCCTAGCCATTTCTTGAACAACTCTATTCTTCCTCTCAACCACTCCATTTTGTTGTGGCGTAATGGGTGCAGAGAATTCATGCTTAATTCCATGCATATCACAAAAATCCAAAAACGAACTATTTTCAAATTCACGACCATGATCAGTTCGGATTCTTATGATACGCCCAATGGAGACACCCTGTTCATTTTGGATTTTAAGGACTAAAGCTTGGAAAGCATCAAACGTATCAGATTTTTCCTTTAAAAAATTTACCCATGAAAATCGAGTAAAATCATCAACAGTTAAAAAAATATATCTTTTACCTCCAATGCTTTTAGTGCGAGTAGGACCCATTAAATCCATGTGAACCAATTCAAGAGGACGTTTGGTTGTAAAGCTGTTCACCTTTTTATGAGGGGCACGGGTTTGCTTTCCAAGTTGACATGGTCCACACATATGGCTCAAATTCTTACCCAGTTTAGGTACTCATCTCACAAGCTCTTTGTTGGCTATCTTAGTTAGGTCTTTGAAATTCATGTGACCTAATCTTTGATGCCACAAATCAATGTTACTTATGATGGCAGAGTGACAAGTGAGATCATTAGTAGTAATAATCCCATAGCAGTTATCAGATGTGCGAACCCCATGTAAGACAGTATTTCCCTTTTTATCCAAAATTTCACATTTATTTTTAGAAAACAATACTTCATGATGGAAATCACACATTTGACTAATACTCAAAAGATTTCCTTTAAGACCATCAACAAGTAGAGCATTATCCAACTTGGGAAGACCAGCAACACTTATAGAGCCCTTACCAATGACTCTAGAAGTGCCGCCATCTCCAAAGGTAACAATTTCTCCTTCATATTTTTCAAGAGAGGTGAAGAAGGATTTGTTACCGGACATGTGACGAGAGCAGCCACTATCAAGATACCACATGTGTGAGTCACGTGCTTTTAGGGCAGTGTGAACAACTAAACAAGTCAAATCATCTTTCCTCACCCAAATCTTTTTGGTCTTGGTCAATGTCTTGGCGTTGTGAACACCCTCATGAATCTTGGTATTCCGCCTAGACATGTAAGGTTGTCTCCTAACCCAAAAAGTATTCGAATTTCTACCCTTTTGAGACACCTTACCAAACAATTCATAGCAATAAGGACGAATGTAGCCATACCTCCCACAGTGATGAGAAATAAAAACAGGTTTTACCTCCCTTTTGTTGATCTTACCCACTTTCGGTAGATGAAGAGAGGAATCATCCTGGTCTACCTTCAACTTTCCTTTTGCTTGAGTCTTTAGGTTATGTGAGGTAGAGGCTTGTCCCTTGTGAGTTGTCGCACCATAGCCTAGCCCACTTTTGTCATAACCCATTTGTTGAGACCCGAGGATGTCTTCTAGAGATTTGGAACCTTTGTTCCACATGGAGATTGTTGCTCTAGCAATACGGAGTTCTTCACATTTCTGACAGATTGTCTCTTCCAATGTAGCTTGTGATATCTCAAGACTTTCAAGCTTCTTTTCATATGTGGAATACACCTTCAGAAGTTCATTCCTTTCAGTTTCATAGGATAGAAGTTTTCCACATAAATCTTGCCTATCACTTGAGATCTTGATGATATTCTGCTTTACTGCTACAAGTTCTCTTTTCAGCTTAACATTCTCACTTTCACATGCTTTGAACTTGAGAGTGAGTTTTTCATTGATTTTAGACAGATTCAGAGATTCATCATAAAGCTTTTCGTAAGTTTGTTGTAGATCATCACCGGTAATCTCATCATTGTCTTCAGATGTAGATATTTCATCATCATCTTTTTGCTCCGCATTCTTCGTGACCTCATCCAGTCGGGCAACTAAGGCAGAAAAGTTGCTGGATGGTGGTAAAGGTGAATCTCCTCTTTCATGGAATTGGCTCAGAATCTCCCATGCATCTTTAGCCTTTGTGCAGTGAGCAACCCGTTGCTGTTCTGCATCAGAGATTGCTTCAGGAATAGAAATCAGGGCTCTTTGATTGCTCAGATTGTCAGCACTTTCTGTATCTTCTTCGATGGCTTGCCAGCCTTCTGGATCAGAAGCTCTAAAAAATGCCCTCATTCTGATCTTCCAATATAGGTAGTTACTCTCGTCAAAGGTGGGAGCATGATGCAAGTTCTGACCACGAGCTAATTCCGTTGGCTTTGAAAGAGGTTGAGTAAAAATGGACCAAAATGCCATGAAAGCACTATCCCCGTCTTCGCCGGATTCAGGTTCTTCGGGTTCTTGCTCCGACCCGCTTTCATCATCCCAAGTCACAGTGTAAACTTTCTTTCGATTCTTTTTCGACGGACATTCAAGGGCAATATGACCATACCCTTGACATTCATAGCACTTGACCCCTTGCCCCTTTACAATCTTCTTTTCAGTTTTTTGAGCAAGTTTTGGTGGAAAAGTTTTGGATTTTTCATTATTCTTGTCTTTTGAAATAGGGTCTCTGAAATTAGACTTCTTTTTCTTCAAAATTTTTTTAAACTGTTTAGTAAACATAGCCGTCATCTCAGACTCTAAATCAAATTCAATCTCCGGAGTTTTTGCAGTCTCATGAGCACTATTGAAAGCCACACTATCTTTTTTTTTTTTCTTTGAAATCTGGTGGGCTTCATAAGTCTGCAAATTTCCAACCAATTGATCAAGCTTGAGGGTATCAACATTCTGAGCCTCCTCAATGGCTGTCACCTTTGATTGGAACCTCTCGGGTAAAGACCTCAAGATTTTTCCAACAACTTTAGCTTCAGGGATTTTTTCACCGAGTGTGAAACAGGAATTCACGATATCACTAAGTTTTGCATAGAAATCATCAAAAGTCTCATCATCGCGCATAAAAAGGGTTTCAAACGCGGATGTGAGACGTTGAAGTTTTGACCTTTTGACAGAAGTAGTACCTTCGTGAATCGTTTCAAGAATGTCCCAAGTCTCTTTTGCTACCTCACACGTGCAGATACGACGAAATTCTTCAGGTGTGACGGAGCAAAACAAGGAATTGAGAGCCTTGCTGTTCCAACTCGAGTTTTGGTAATCAGTTGTGTCCTATTTATCAAGGGGTTTAGGAATATCAACACCATCAATGGTGACAATAGGTTCACTCCACCCATAGATCACGCAGTGCCAAACTTTCTCATCGATGGATTCTAAAAAAGCTCTTATACGAGCTTTCCAATAAGAATAGTTTGTACCGTCGAGTAAAGGAGGTCTATGAGTCGAGTTACCTTCACGAATAGAATCCATAAAACTAGTCACACAAAATCACACTTTTATAGTTTTGATAAAAACAAAGAGTGACCTGCTCTGATACCAATTGAAAATTCTAGGTGATTCGTGATTAGATCAAGATTAAAATATTCCAAATCCCAATAATCCAAAACACACAATCTAAATCAACAAGCACTTACGAAAGTGATTTAGATTGTTTGTTTTTCGGAATAAACAATAAATCGACACAAACGATTTTTACGTGGAAAAACCACAATTGAAGAACTTTCAATTGTAATCAAAAACCACGAGCGAACCGCCACTAATCAATCCACTACTGAAGAAAGAAAGATTACAAAGATAATACACAAATTACCTAACTCAGTCAATTTGCCTTTGAATCTTCTGTAACTCTTTCACCAAGCCTTCGTCTCGGAACTGATTGATCTGAAGTTGAATCCATAATTTCGTTTGTCGAATAAACGACTACGTACAGAATCAAACGCCTTTTGAAACTCTACGCTTGAATTTTCGGAATCCACCGAAGAGAACTCTCTTCAATTATAAAGTAACAAACTCCTTGATGTATGTATCTTAGATCATGAGTGAAGAACTCTCTCAAAACATCAAGGAAAACTCACAAAAATCTCTCCACAAGAAAACCTTAGAAAACCTCAAAGTAGATCTGAAAAAGTAATCCTAAAGTTTGGAGAAAACCAACAACTTATAGAAATCCGAATTCTGAAGCTCGCTTGAGCGATAAACTTATCTCGCGTGATTTCCATAAGTGCCTTCGCTCGAGCCACGAAGTCTTCGCTCGAGCGAGGAATAAACTCTTTCAGGTTTTTATGCAAACGCAGTTCTTCGCTCGAGCCACTAATGCTTTGCTCGAGTGCACAATGACCTCTTTCAGGTTTTAAGCCAGACGCAGTCCTTCGCTCGAGCGAGTAAGACAAAACAGCACAGAAAATTACAACTCGATTACATAAGTTTGTTCGCGGAATTGACAAGACGTAGGGACCTAACAACAACGAATCAAACTAGATAATTCACAATTAATCACTTGGCACATGTCATAATTAAAATTCAATACATAATTAATCACTTATAATTACGATTAACATTTTGGGGTCGTCACACTACTTCTCTCTCCTATATTTGTGATAATACATAAATTAGCACAAACAATATGACTCATTTACAAACAAGTGTCACAGTCACAAATAATAACTCATTTTAAAATATTTGGGACAAAAGAAAATGGAATTATCTCTTCTAATTCAAAAGATAAACTCCCACATTAAGAACATGATTCATGATTAAACCAATTCTACCACACAAGTGAAATAATGATTGATGACATCTTATCTCACAAAATTCAAAGTTACTTTAAAATAACTTTCAATTGATTATTAACAAAAATAATAATCAATACAAAAGATTCTTCAATCTACTTCCAATTAAATGGAAGAAAATACTATTTAAATCATAATGTTTAAATATCTCCGATGATCCAGATTGTGTTGATATTGCAAGAATACTACTACTACTACAATCAAACAAAAGTTATTTACACATAATTTTTCACATAATACTCCAAAAGAAATCCATTGATGATGTCATCATCACAATCACAAATTAATTGAAAATTTCACAATATATATATATATATATTTTTTTATACAAAATATTTTCAATTAAACTTTAATCATAAAATTAATCAATCAATTCTATCAGCATATATTGATTATTGACATCAAACTAATTTATCTTACAGAACCATATAGATTTGACAACCGCTGCCTATCATGATATTAAAGAGAACTAACAAATATTATATATGTAGTTACCAAGCAATTGATAGAAGTTACACAACTTTTCAAAAGAAAGCCACCAACCGATATAACTATATATACATACATATATGTATATATCTATATATTTTCCACAAACTAACAACCAAAATAAACAAAATTATATCAGAATGTAAGATTACAAAACAAAACAACCAACAAAAAAATACATATATGTATATTCCGTACGCAGAAATATATTTGGGAATTGAATATTCTAATTCAAAATCGCAATTTACTGAGACTTGTTGTGCAAAATATTCCAAGAATAGATAAGTGACACGGAATCAACGAATACAATTATTGCAAATATATAAATACAAAACCAAATTATATACTGTTCATGGAGAAGCAAAATAACATCCAAACTATCAAGATGAAGATAAACCAACATAAATAGTATGGTCACAATTAGTGGCGGAGCTAAGAAATTAAATCAGAGGGGCACTTATTAATTATAACATTAAAAATTTTTACAAAATATTTCATATAAATTTTTACGATTCGCTTTAAGAAAGATAAATATATATATATATATATTATTTGTAATTAGTATATCATGGATAATATATATAAAAAAAAAGAGTCATGGATATAAGTTTAAAATAAATTATATAATGATAAAATAATTTTTTATACAAAATTTCAATAAAAATTTAATATAATAGTAATATCACGTCATCATTGACAAATAATATCACCAACCAATAGTAAAGAAACACATAGAGGATAAACCCCACATGTCAAATGTACCTAACAATTCAATAAATTCCAAATTTTTATTGAGATTAATTATAATTGTATGTCAATAATGATAGACATCACGATTGTATTGAAATTTTCATAGATAATAATATGACTTATCGTAATATCTTTATTTTCAATAAAAAAAACAACCATTATTATTCTCATAATTTAAAAAATGTCATTGATATTTCACTCTAAATAATTAATATTTTATAATTTTTTTTGTTTAAAATATTTTCTTTATATTTACACACAAAAAAAATATATATATTATTCCAAAATCCAGGGGGGGCACGTTACCCCCCTGGTCTAGCTGTGGCTCCGCCACTAGTCACAATTCACCATTCATAGTTGAATCAAATTAAATTGGATTAATCTGTATCACTAACTACAGATAGAAATTCTGTGGTAATATCCTAACAAGAATTTGTTTTAAGATTGTTGGAATAATTCTCACAATGCAGTCGAGTTTCAGTGACGATTCATGACAAGTTACCCACTGAAACTCGAATACATTGTAAGAATTATTCCAACAAGCTATGCTTATCGAATCTACTTGATTTTTTTTTAATTTTTTAATTTTTTATGGATGATCTACATGCTATGGTCTAAAATAT
This sequence comes from Camellia granthamiana, assembly GCA_036172215.1. Lineage (NCBI taxonomy): Eukaryota > Viridiplantae > Streptophyta > Magnoliopsida > Ericales > Theaceae > Camellia > Camellia granthamiana. The sequence goes on from CM069910.1 coordinate 76,544,354, forward strand.
TACGGTCCAGTCCACTTTGTAAACTGGAAACAACCTGCTGTCTAAAAATAAAATTATACATTTTTATGGTAATATTATGTATTTTTTTTGATAAAGTTACATATTTTGTGATTTAAAAATTCTTCAATAAAAAAATGCGTAACATTACCGTAAAATATGGGATAAATTATTTATGAGTCCTACTTGGAAGACTTTATAAGATAAATCCTATGGAAAAAAACTTATAACCCAATAGGTCCTGTGATTTTCTTGTGGACACATCTACCCCCAATCATAATTAATTAATAACCTAATTAATGATAATGCCATTAAAAAATCTAGAAATCCCCTAGATATTGATTTGTGATTATGTATCAATTTTAATGAGTAAATAATAATCTCAATCAAATAATCAAAGACAAATCAATATAACGATTTAACGTGAAAAAACCACAATTGGAGCGCCACCAATTGTGATAAAAAAAACCATGGGCAAAAGCTACAAAACAATCCACTAAGAAGACATAAAGGAATTACACAAGTGTACTCTCAATTACCTAGCGAATCGAGGCCCGAATCGAAACGACCCCTATGTGCCTCTTCTAGCCCCGTCTTCACCTCGGAATTGTCTTGCCCAACGTTGAATCCACAATGATGATGTCGAATCACGATGATGAGCCACTCCGGAATCCACTATAGTTTCAGGCCTGAATTTAACGGAATCCACCGAAGAACAACACTCTCTTTTGTATTGAATGAAACAAACAATCCTTCGATGTATGCTTTTCAAACCAAATTTACACTCAAACAAACATCAAAGAAACTAGCAAAGAAGCTCCAGTTATAAACCCGAATATCCGAGAAGAAGATCTGGAAGCCGTAACCCTAAAAACGGATGAAACTACATATTTATAGAAAACTGATCCGCGATGTCTGCTTGGGCGCAAGAATGGCCGCTTGAGCAGATTGACGCTCGAGCGCAGGAAGTTTCACTTGAGCTCAAAAACACAACTTCTAGTACTTTTGCAGACAATTCAAACTTATGGAATCAAAGATGTCCACTCGAGCGGAAGAATGGCTGCTCGAGCGCAAAAACATAACTTCCAATACTTTTGCAGACAGTTCAAACTTCTGGAACCAAAGATTCTCCGCTCAAGCGCACAAATGGCCACTCGAGCGGACAAGCAACTTTGATTGCATTTTTGCTTCTGGTTTCGAGGGCGCTGCCCCCTAGACCCTCGTCAGCTGACCGGGCAACTCGACCCCCGACATAGTTACCATAGATTGTGATCATATTTATATAGTTGGAAATTTGAAATTCAAAATGTAAATGTAACATGTAACATCTTAAACCCAATGTGACATTCCCAAATCCAACGTGATATTCCCATATATTTCTAAAATTCAAATTAACTTGATTAATGATAATACCATGTATAGAAAATCCAATGTTACCATAGATTGTGATCATACTTATATGGTTGAAAATTTAAAATTCAAAATATAAATATAACATGTAACATCCCAAACCTAACGTGACATTCTCGTATGTTTCTTATCCCAAACTCAACGTTAATGTAACATGTAACATCTCAAACCCACTGTGACATTCCCATATGCTTCTTATCCCAAACTCAACGTGACATTCCAATACTCCACCGTTGAATTATGAATAATGTAACTGTAACAGCCCCGGTTCGTAATTAGCTACTAATTCATAATTAAGAATGCTAACTAAGTGTTTAGAATGGAATTATGTGTTATTACTAATTGTGATATGTGCTTTGTAGTAATTTGTGCATATCTATCTGATTTGAAAATTATTTGTCATGATTTATACTTTGAATCTGAAATTGTTAGCCTAAATGCTTTCAGAAACTGAATTGAGCACATGGATTGACTAATTAGAATTTTTGGAACCATCTAAGAAGTTTTGTTAAAAACTGATCTAGTTTAGTAAAATCGCATGTGATTAAATTAAGCCTAAATTGGAACTATTTTTTAGTGATTGAATTTTGTGCTAACCTTGACTAATTAAGGTTACTTGTGTTTGATTTAAATGATGCATGATTGGTACCTAATCTAATCCTATTAATGATCCAAGATGTGATTAAGTGTATAATGTGCTAAGACATTTTGTGGTGTTGAATGTAGAGGATTAAAACTCTTGTGGGTGTGTTGGAATAATGCATGTGTGTGCACGTGTTGTGTATTCAAATGTGAGAGTGTGTGTTGTGTAGTTTCTGATGATGTAACGCCCTCAAAATAATAACATTAATCCCAACAATATAGACATGCTATGATATATAAAAAGGTCCACATCCATCCATTCACCAGAGTTTTATTACATAAAGTATCACATGTTAACAACAAAAGCAAATGCCCTAAGGGCTTACATCTTTCCAAGTTAACACTTGGTTACACAAAAGTAGAGTGCTAACTCATTTACACATAAAGCCCTTGGCTTGAATTTACATGCAATACAACAAAAGGAAAGACAACCAAAAAGCTTGTCCGCCACTAGCCTCCCAACTAAGTCCTTGGAGGTGGCATGCTACCTGTACCTGAAAATGATGTTCCCATATAGGGTGAGCCACAGCCCAGTAGAAATATACTAAACCAATTATGAACAATGACTAAAAGATTAACAGTTGATAGATGGTCAACACTTTTACATTCATTCATAACATAATACAATTCCAAGACACTTAAGTCTATATTTCCTTTCGTTTCCATTTTCATTCCTTTTACTTGCCATTTCATAACCTTGGCTCAGAACCTGGCCAAACATCACACACGAGACAAACATTCATGCCAACACTTTTCACTTCATCAATACTTCCAAAGACAAGCATATACGCTCTGTCAATACATTTCTAGATAAGCATACCAGCTCTATCTACAGAGTTCATCCCCTATCTCCTCCCAACAACATCCGGTTTAGAGGTTCATCCCCTATCTTCCCCTAAACCGTGGAGTACATCCCCTATCTTCTCCAACTCAACACAATGCATATAAACAACAATTATATACATCACAAATCAATACAATTAATTATCCAAATTAATTAATCAATGTAATTAGGGCATTCTCCATAATTAACATCACAACCCTTAGGTTCCAATTTCCTTAATGTTTCAACATTAATTCCATGTTTCTATACCAAACATGCTTCTAGGTTTATCTTAGATGCAAACCCCCAACTTTTGTAAAATTACACAATGGCCCAAAGTTTCCCAAAATTACACAACAACTTCCAACATATCAAAATATTAAAATTTAAAGACAAAACTCATAAAGAGGAGTAGGATATCCCTACCTCAAAGGATGAGTTCCAAAGGAGAAGGACCCAAAACCAAAATGCTCCAAACACCAAACTATTCGGATCAAAAGGACGCCTTCGACGATCTACACCCTTTTTGTGAAGACCAAAGGTGAGCAAAACACCCTAGCTAGATCAATACTTAGAGAGAAGTTAAGGTTTTTGAGTGAGAAGCTCTGAAAATGGCGTTTTGGTAAAGTAAGAAAGAGAAGATAAGTCAAAAAGTGATTTAAAATGCCCAGTCCCACTCAGTTATACGACAGGTCCGCTCGAGCGTAAGACACTCCGCTCGAGCGTAAGACACTCCGCTCGAGCGTAAAGACACAAAAACATGGTCCGCTCGAGCGCAACATTGTCCGCTCGAGCGCCAAGACACAGACACGAAGTTCGACCGCTCGAGCGTAGATTCCAGCCCGCTCGAGCTCAGGTCTCCCCCTCCCAGAACTCTCACCAAAAACACACTGTCCGCTCGAGCGCAACATCACCGCTCGAGCGCAACCAGCTCGAGCGCACCAAACCCGCTCGAGCGTAGAAACCACACTTGCAGAAGTTTTGCAGGTGCACGAAATACTGGATGGGTGCATTCTCCGCTCGAGCGCCAAAATCCCCGCTCGAGCGTACAAGCAACAACAACCTCTCCGCTCGAGCGTGAACATCTCCGCTCGAGCGGACCAGCCAAAACCTGGGCAGCTAGACTTGGCTCCTAAGCTCAACCAATCTGTAACAAACCTGCCCAACACATCCTATAACTCAATTATAAAGCAAGAAAGGGTGTAAACAAGACAGTACTCAACTATCAACATCCACGGACACATGTCCGGATCGCTATACAACAAGGGGTAAACCCGGGACCGCTATAGATGAGATATGAGAGAATGTAGGCAACATTCTTTGGCTCATTATACTTCATTAAGTTGAGAGTTCAAGTTTAGTGAGAGAGAGTTTGGCTTTAGTGAGAGAGAGCTCACAAGTTAGAAGAAAAAGAAGAAGAAAACTAGGAAATTCATCTCACATTTCTGAAATTAAAGCCTTGGGTAAGGATTCTATGTCTAATTTTTGTAGCTATTCCTCCATGCATCATGATTTTATCAAGCTTTAAGCTACTTTCATGAGAGTGTAAGAAATGGGTCTTTGAACATATAGATTACTTTCATGTGTATTCATGGTAGATCATCTTTGATTTTATCACTTTGAGTTCGAGTTTTAAAGTCCTTGCATGCATGTGAGCTTTAATCATGCCCATGGTTTCAGAATTCATGAGTTTGTTTATCACCATTTACATGTTATGAAAAACCATGGAAGAGTTGAAAAATACTGCATGAAGAAGTTTTGGTTCAAACCTTTCAAGAATTGATGAGTTTTTGAATAAAAGATTTTTTAAGGGTCTTGTATTGAAGTTTTCTAAAGCTATTTTATGTGTTTGATCAAATCATGCAAGACCCCAAGGTTTGGAAGTTGTTTGGAAGCCATTTTTGTTAAGCTTGATGCCTAGAAATTTACAGTTGGCTCGAGCGAAGAAGTGGTGGCTCGAGCCAACATTGCGAGCTCTCAGAATTTTGAACTCTACAGAAGCTAGCTCGAGCGAAGGAGTTCTGGCTCGAGCGAGCTCTGTTTTTGCCTTCTGCTGGCTCTAGCCAAGAAAAGCTGGCTCTAGCCACCAACTTATTTTTATCATGTTTTCAAAAGATGTTTTAAGTGCATATCTTCACTCCCATCTCTTTATGGGCATTCTTAGGCATGATTTATGAGCCGTTAAAGATTAACAAGCTAAGAAACAACATAAGTAAGTGAATTAGAATTCATGTGTCGAATCCGATTAAGTGGTGCTATATGAATAAGCTACGTGACATGGAATGAATTGGAAATTAAAGTAAGAAAGCTAAGCCATGTATGACCACATGAATGAGTAATAATGAGACATGTTTTGTGCCATGTACATTTATGTTTGTAGGTTAAGACTCAAAGACTGACCAACCGTTTCTGGAAGCCCTCTGTGAGTAACGATGTTGTAAAGATATGTTCAATTATGATTATTTTCTGAATGATTGACTGTACTTTTTATGAAGTAACATTGTTTACTGAATGAATGTTTGTCCTATTTTATGAACTGTACTCGTGGCATCCATAGCAACTTCTGTTACTGTTACTGTTACTGCTACTGTTACAGAGATCTCTGTCAGTTCCAATGTTTGGGACTACTACTGTTTACTGTTCTGATGGCCATCAATTGACTGTTTGGTCTATTAAGACCTACTGTACTGTTTTGCTATTGGATGTACCACATATGACCACTATGGTTTCTAAATGATTGTATGGCATGTATTATGAGCCACTGATTGAATAACTGATCTACAGATCCAATTGACTGTTTTAATTACTGAAAGGGCATTCATTCTTAACCCCTTTACGCATTTGTTATTCATTGGACTTTAGCTCACTGTTTATATATATATATTTATAGGTGAGCGTTCTGGAGGGCAAGTGTAGGAGGGTTTTTACTGAGCCACTGTTTTGAAGCCTACCAAGTGTTTTGGGTGCCTCCGAGTTGGGGCTAGGCCTGGAAGGCCGTTAGCAAGCTTTTGGTTATGTTATACATTTTTGACCCGTACATCTGTTTTTGTATAAGATATTGCATTATATGTTATGTAATGTAAGTGGGTAAATTAACGCTTTTGCATGTGATTATTTGTTCATATAGATGCACAGCTCGTTGGACTATTGGTGTTTTGTTTATTGCTTCCGCAAGCCCCAATTATTTTGATTATACAGGAAAGCCTTCGGTAATCCAAGGATTACTGGCCGGTTACGATGCTAAACCTATAGGGACGGGTTTGGGTCGTGACAGAATGATATCAGAGCACGAGTTAATTTACCCACACACGTGTCCATATGAGCTGTAGGGTGTCCTAGAAAAGAAATAGGGGCATTGCACTATCATGTGTAAGTGTGTGAGCTATTATGAACATATCCTTATTGAAAATGAAATGAAATGTGTATGAACAAAGAAGTTATGTGGAATAACATATAATGTTGAATTCAATATTGAACGTGTAATTCTTGTGAACATAGCCATATGAACGTGAAAGACTACGTAACCTATGTGAATATATTTGCATTGAAATGAAATAACGAACATGTTTGATAAGAAATCAAAATGAAAAAAAAAATGAAATCAATGAGGACTTTCCCTATGTTAATTATTACCCTGTTTATGTATTGACAAATGGAAAGGACAAGGAATGTAGACGAATTTGAATCTTTCGATGCTAGAATTAACCGGCTAAAAAGAATGGTTGAAGCCTTAACTAAATCTTTGAGTCAACAACAACGAAGGCAAATACATGTACCTGAACTAGGTAATTATGATTTGATAACTTTGACACAGAAATACAATAAAATAAAGCCGCTGGAATTTCTAGGGGGTATTGAACCACTGAAAGCTGAGGCTTGGGTTTTAGAAACTAAGAAAATATTTGAAGTATTTCCGTGTACTGAGGCACAAAAAGTTTTGTTGGTGACATTCATGCTTAAAGAAGAAGCTAGGAGATGGTGGATGTTAGTACGAAGTGATAATGAGGGTATGACATGGGTTAGATTTAAAGAAATTTTCTTTGAAAAATATTTTCCCTAATGCATCCGAGATAGAAAAATATCTGAGTTTGAACAACTTAAGCAAGGTGATATGACTGTGGCCGAATATGAGGCAAAATTTACCGAACTAGCTCGATATGCACCCCATATGATAGACACTGACTACAAAAAGGCTAGAAAATCTGAAGGTGGGCTTGACTTAGATGTGTTTGATCGGGTTGGTGTTTTAAAATTGTCAAAGTATGTAGATGTCCTTGACAGAGCACTGATGTCTGAAGCAAACATAGAAGCATTGAAAATATCAAAGTCAACATCATCAACTGAATCGGAAGGAAAGAAACAAAAGAGACAGAAAGTTGAAATGACCAGGAATTCGATGACCTCCGTCAATGAAAAATCAAAGGCAAGAACTTTTGACAGTGTAAGTCGGGGAAACAATACGAACAATGATATACCTATCTGTAAAGAGTGTGAGAAACAACATTGGGGCATTTGTCGCCGCCTATCTGGAGCCTGTTTAAATGTGGAAAGAGAGGACATTTGGCAAAATCTTGGCCACGAGCTCACCCGAACAATGATAGGCCTAATGTTAGTATGGCTGGTTCTATTCCTATATCCCAGTTCTAGAAAATGCTCGGAACACTAAAATGACTGACGCAGGTATTACCTTAATTATGTGCAATTGTTTATATGGGAATTTGTGTGGGAATCGTACATTCCTTAACTTGATATAGCTTGTGGACATGTTGATTGAACCAATTGAATTATTAGAATTATGAACCCTGGTTATTGACTGTCTTGAAGACTTACTAAATTTTATGTGAGATGCTCGAAACCTTATGAACTTAACGAATCACCTGTGCTTTGGGATTTGTTGGGACTTGTGAACAACGAAAATTTGTTGGGTTAGATCTTTGTACCGTATTGCAACAATTTAACATGAACTGTTAGGTATGACCTTTTGAACTATACTAGAACTATTGGACATGGGAACACATTATGATTGACTATAATTTGGGAAATCTTTGGACTTACATATATCTATACCTTTGTTTGGGATGTTGATTGATTCAAACTTGACACACTTTTTGTATCTACGGCATTTGTATCTAGACTGAGTGGACTTATGACTCATTGCGTCAACTATTGTATCTGGGAAACTGTTTTGTGTCCATTCGTACATCGAACTTGTGAATCGGTACTGGGAATGTTATTAGATTCTTGACATGCACATTTATCACTATACCTTTGCTCGGAATTGTTTGTTATGTTACTTGTTTTGTTAACTAGACTGTTGGGACTATGACTCTGGGATTGCGTGACTAAGTGAAGACCCCAAGTGATAACCTCTAAACTGTGAACTATGATTGTTGAAAATTGGCAAGACTATTTGACTAGACCAATGAGCCTATGCTTTAGTGACTGTATGACCGATTTGGAACTTCTGCATAACAATTTGCTATTGTGTGCCACCGAGAAACTTTATATGATATGCTGTTGTGTACCTTACGCCTACATGAAAGACTCATTTGGGAAATTGCTGTATTGATTATGATGCTTGCCTCTCGATATGAACAACTACATGCCTGTGCACTTACATGTAAACTTATTTGGAGAACACATTGTATATGACCTGAAACACTTCGATATGAACTATTATGATACATGACTCTGATGTGATTTTGAGAATTGATGAATTTAGAACAATTGTGAAACTACTGATTATGCACCTAAGCGAATGGAGTATGAACTATAGAACCAAATGTGCTTCGTTTGAAAATGATGGGGATAGAACTTTTATCTGATTTAATTTGATAGAACTTTGGTTTGATGAGACCTTTGTTTGAACTGATAGAACTTTTGTTTAAGGGCATACGCTCTGAACTTTTGTTTAATCTGATTGAACTTTCAGCTGATGTGATCCGATAGGACTTTACTTTCATTTGATCTGAGGAGAACTTTACTTAATTCGAGAACCATTATCTGATTCGGTTACATTATGGGGGATTGTGAATTGCTTATGATTGAATGACAGGTTGTGTTGCTAAGGGAACTAACCGAATGAAAATTCGAATCAATTTTGAACACTTACGAAGAATGTGAACTGTCAATAGCAGACTATGTGATTATAAATAGCTTTTAACCATATGCCTATAACTGATTGGAAACACATGTGAATGGGATTATAGAATTTTGTAACTTATGCTCGGGGAATATGGAAATACTATATGCATGACATGTGGTTAATTGCTCCGGTATCACCGTTACTACCATGAACTTGCTTGAATAAGAGAATGATTGCTTTTGTGTTACTGTACTTCAAAACTGATGGGACTTGTTGACAACAGACTAGTTTGATTGTAAACTCTGACTACTTGGAAGTATATGTAATCAGTATGTTCTGTGAATGACTGCTTCTGTATTAACACATTGTACAATTGAATCTGTGGAAATTGAGGCTGACGAATGGTATATGAATAATTACTTCAGAATTACGTTTACTACTATGGGGTTAATGCACGACTTTGCCTTGTGTTCCCGATAACTTCTAAATGACTTAAATGACTATGGTGGATTGTCGAATAGAATACTGAACTGACCAATTAACAAGTCGCATGACGGGGAAATTACTTATGAAAATGGAAACAGTGTGAACCTATGACGTCCGATAAGTATTTGATCAAGCATGAATGATTATCCTCTAGTTTTTGTATCAAGTATGATGCTTGTTTTGATGACATTCTTGGAAGGTCCTTTCGTGCTAGGGGACGTTAAGACTATGTAGCACCTATGCTTGAGTTATCTCTTTGCCATCGACGGTCATGTACGGATGGCACCACCGATGGTCTTGTACGGGTGGGTTACGTTTTGCCACCGACGGTTTTCCGGGTGAGTTGTCTAAACCTATTTCGGGTCAGCCACCGACGGTCATGAACGGGTGTGCTTCGATTCCGGGACGACTATTCATTTGTTCTGTCAGGAATGTCATCCCTTGTATTATGTTGATGTTATTAAACATCACTAGAAGCTTTGGAAGACCTTGATTGGTGAACTTAGTTCACCCCATGTTTTGTATAAATTGTTATGTGTATTGTTTTGATAAAGACCTCTGTATATGATTTATGATTCTGTTTTTGGTATGTGGATTATGCCAAGAACGGGTTTGAACATATTTATGAATATGGTTATGCTTCTGTTTTACAAAGAGCTGAAGTTACATTGTAATGAACATCATTCTTTTTTATCTAAGATAACTCAAGTCTGGAGGACCAAACTTTTTAAGGTGGGGAGACTGTAATAACCCTGGTCCGTAATTAGCTGCTAATTCATAATTAAGAATGCTAACTAAGTGTTTAGAATGGAATTATGTGTTATTACTAATTGTGATATGTGCTTTGTAGTAATTTGTGCATATCTATCTGATTTGAAAATTATTTGTCATGATTTATACTTTGAATCTGAAATTGTTAGCCTAAATGCTTTCAGAAACCGAATTGAGCACATGGATTGACTAATTAGAATTTTTGGAACCATCTGAGAAGTTTTGTTAAAAACTGATTCAGTTTAGTAAAATCGCATGTGATTAAATTAAGCCTAAATTGGAACTATTTTTGAGTGATTGAGTTTGTGCTAACCTTGACTAATTAAGGTTACTTGTGTTTGATTTAAATGATGCATGATTGGTACTAATCTAATCCTATTAATGATCCAAGATGTGATTAAGTGTATAATGTGCTAAGACATTTTGTGGTGTTGAATGTAGAGGATTAAAACTCTTGTGGGTGTGTTGGAATAATGCATGTGTGTGCACGTGTTGTGTATTCAAATGTGAGAGTGTGTGTTGTGTAGTTTCTGATGAGATATGAGAGAATGTAGGCAACATTCTTTGGCTCATTATACTTCATTAAGTTGAGAGTTCAAGTTTAGTGAGAGAGAGTTTGGCTTTAGTGAGAGAGAGCTCACAAGTTAGAAGAAGAAGAAGAAGAAAACTAGGAAATTCATCTCACATTTCTGAAATTAAAGCCTTGGGTAAGGATTCTATGTCTAATTTCTGTAGCTATTCCTCCATGCATCATGATTTTATCAAGCTTTAAGCTACTTTCATGAGAGTGCAAGAAATGGATCTCTCTCACACAACAACTTTTCCCCCCCCCCCCCCCCCCCCCCTCCCCCCCCCCCCCCACTTTGAGTTTGAGTTTTAAAGTCCTTGCATGCATGTGAGCTTTAATCATGCCCATGGTTTCAGAATTCATGAGTTTGTTGATCACCATTTACATGTTATGAAAAACCATGGAAGAGTTGAAAAATATTGCATGAAGAAGTTTTAGTTCAAACCTTTCAAGAATTGATGAGTTTTTGAATAAAAGATGTTTTAAGGGTCTTGTATTGAAGTTTTCTAAAGCTATTTTATGTATTTGATCAAATCATGCAAGACCCCAAGGTTTGGAAGTTGTTTGGAAGCCATTTTTGTTAAGCTTGATGCCTAGAAATTTACAGTTGGCTCGAGCGAAGAAGTGGTGGCTCGAGCCAACATTGCAAGCTCTCAGAATTTTGAACTCTGCAGAAGCTGGCTCGAGCGAAGGAGTTCTGGCTCGAGCGAGCTCTGTTTTTGCCTTCTGCTGGCTCTAGCCAAGAAAAGCTGGCTCTAGCCACCAACTTATTTTCAGCATGTTTTCAAAAGATGTTTTAAGTGCATATCTTCACTCCCATCTCTTTATGGGCATTCTTAGGCATGATTTATGAGCCGTTAAAGATTAATAAGCTAAGAAACAACATAAGTAAGTGAATTAGAATTTATGCGTCGAATCCGAATAAGTGGTGCTATATGAATAAGCTATGTGACATGGAATGAATAGGAAATTAAAGTAAGAAAGCTAAGCCATGCATGACCACATAAATGAGTAATAATGAGACATGTTTTGTGTCATGTGCATTTATGTTTGTGGGTCAAGACTCAAAGACTGACCAACCGTTTCTGGAAGCCCTCTGTGAGTAACGATGTTGTAAAGATATGTTCAATTATGATTATTTTCTGAATGATTGACTGTACTGTTTTATGAAGTAACATTGTTACTTGAATGAATGTTTGTCCTATTTTATGAACTGTACTCGTGGCATCCATAGCAACTTACTGTTACTGTTACTGTTACTGCTACTGTTACAGAGATCTCTGTCAGTTCCAATGTTTGGGACTACTACTGTTTACTGTTCTGATGGCCATCAATTGACTGTTTGGTCTATTAAGACCTACTGTACTGTTTTGCTATTGGATGTACCACATATGACCACTATGGTTTCTAAATGATTGTATGGCATGTATTATGAGCCACTGATTGAATAACTGATCTACAGATCCAATTGACTGTTTTAATTACTGAAAGGGCATTCATTCTTAACCCCTTTACGCATTTGTTATTCACTGGGTTTTAGCTCACTATTTTTATATATATATTTATAGGTGAGCATTCTGGAGGGCAAGTGTAGAAGGGTTTTTACTGAGCCACTGTTTTGAAGCCTACCAAGTGTTTTGGGTGCCTCCGAGTTGGGGCTAGGCCTGGAAGGCCGTTAGCAAGTTTTTGGTTATGTTATACATTTTTGACCCGTACATCTGTTTTTGTATAAGATATTGCATTATATGTTATGTAATGTAAGTGGGTAAATTAACGCTTTTGCATGTGATTATTTGTTCATATAGATGCATAGCTCGTTGGACTATTGGTGTTTTGTTTATTGCTTCCGCAAGCCCCGATTATTTTGATTATGCAGGAAGGCCTTCAGTAATCCAAGGATTACTAGCCGGTTACGATGCTAAACCTATAGGGGCGGGTTTGAGTCGTGACAGTAACTTCCTAAATATAACATATATTATCACAAACCCAACGTGACATTCTCATCCTCCACTATTGTTCACATTTTAAATTTTCAATTAACGACTGTAACCTCCTAAATGTAACATGTAGGGATACTCACGGGTCGAGTTTGGAGGCGGGTTTATAGAAATCTGTCCCCGCCTCGTATCATATTGAGGGCGGGGTAAATCGGGGGTGATGGAATCAGGGCGGGTGTGTAACAGAAGGTGGGTTAATTTTTTAAGTTAGAAAATAAAAATATTAATAAAAATGATTGATAATATAGTATATTATGAATAATAATTTATACTTAATGAAAATTATATTATATAAGATAGAAAATAAATGAATAAAAATTAATATTATGTATAATATTTTAGTGTTTTAACTTTATTATAATGAAAAATAAATAAATTATATATATTATGTACATATGATATATTTAATAAATATAATCAGGGCAGGGTTCGGTTGGAATGGGGCGGGGGAAGCAAAATTCGTCCCCATCCCATTTCTTAATCGGGGCGGAGAAAATCCATGAGGGGCAGGGCGGGGCGGGGGAAAATGATCATCCCTATGTAACATCCCAAACCAAACGTGATATATGAGAGAGAGAGAGAGAATAAAACGTACAATAATGGAACAAAGTGAAAATATAACAATCCACTACTATAATTGATTTACACAATATAGGATCTCATGGAATACATTCCTATTTAAATAGGACTTTAGACTCTACAAGAAGTTTCACAAAATTTCACACTAAACAAGTTTTCATAATAGGACTTATAAATAATTTTTCCTAAAATATATAATTTCATTTCTAAATAAAAAATCATCTTAACTCTATTAAAACATTGTGCAATATTTATCACAAAATATATAATATGTATTACAAAAATGAATAACAAAATAGGAGTGTGTATCGAAAGAATTCCTTATTGAAAATGTTGCGAAAGGCAGATTTTGAGTCAATAAAAATGAAAATTTCTTCCAAAAGATGGGTACCGCTAATGAAAATTTAATGAAAATTTCTTTTAAATCATATAATTCGAAAGATGGTGTCCACCAGTAGAACCTTTAAAATATGAGATGCTATAATTTATTGGAAAAATAAGAAATACAGTGTAAAAAAAAATAAATGACAAATTAGTGATAAAACTTATAAATTTTAATAATTAAAATTTTAAATATTTTTACGAATTTGTAATAATTTTTAAAAGTTACCACTAATTTTTAATTGGAAAAATTGCAAATCATAGATACTTTTTCAAAATAATTACTTATTCATCAAAAAAAATTATAAACTTAATTATTAAAATTTATCAATGATTTGTAATTTTTTTTTTTTTTTTCAAACTTGCTCTGATTTATTGTTTTCCCATTTTAATTTTTTCTAATTTATTTGATGTTTCCGTGTATCTGTGACTGTGAGCCAGCCATATATGGTATTCACTTCAACCCATTTATTTTTTTGAGCAGGACTTCAACCCATTGATGTTCCCTCCTCTTCCAACCCTTTGATGTTTCCTATTTGATGTGGATGTTTCCTCCTTTGAGAGCATCTGCATCAGTCTTAATAAATTTTGAATTAAATTATAACTTAAAATTTACTTTTATTATTTTAACTAGTCACTTTTTTGGTACTTACTACATCAAACTCTCTATTCTAACTCAATCCTATTAAATTATTATTCTCATTATATTTGTTATTCTTTTTTTTTTTATTAAATTGATGATGTGCCACACAAATAATTCAAAAAAAAAAAAAAAATTGCCGTTGACTGGCCGGTCGACCAGTTCGGCTAATTTCAGGCATTTTTCTTTTTCTGCTACAGACACTCATGGGACATTCGGAAAGACATTAGGGTGGACGACTGGTTTAATGATTTTGGCCCAATGTTGTTCTAGAAAATATAATAAAAAATAGAATAGCCAATGAACAGTGACTCAACAAAGTTGTTGAGTTTCTATAGCAAATATAAATAATAGCTAGTCCTAGAATTAATTTGTTGAGTCTGATGGAGCACATATTCTTGACTTTTGCTCTCTACAATAGCTTCAGCTACTGTAGAGAGCTTGATCCTGATGCTCAACCCATTTTCCTCAAAGTTTGAGCAATGGACACCATCTTTGTTTTTGTTTTTTTGTTTTTTTTTTTTTTTTTTTTTTGGGTTTAATTGAAATTTTCGTTTAGGACTCCTAGAGTAGGAGGTTCACACGTGGTGTGTACGTTCCTTGGAAACTATTTATTGCAAGTCTTCCTTGACAAGTGTTGGCACACATGGTCAGTATTTAGTGCATGGTGGAAAAAGACTTGAGTGAAACGGTTTATTATATATTATCAAAAAAAAGAGGAGAAATTTACGAAACAATAATGTTAGGTTTTAAGACAAGAATTTCTTTCAGTTTAAAATCTAGATTAGAGAGAGTTGTTTGAGCCCGTGAGACTCATTATGGATTCTGTTTCAATGATCTGAATCGTTTATTTTGTAGGGTGCTTTATGTATTTCATCTAGAAAAAAATTAAAGTTGATCAAATAACTGTGTTGTTCAATTTATCTTGTTTTTTATTAAAAAACTGGACGACAATTGTGTTTTAAAAAAACAAATCATACATTTTTTTGATGATAAAAATAATAAATTGAACGAATTACAATTATCAAATCAATCTAATTTTTTTTATAAAATACACGAAGTATTAGACAAAATAAACGATTTGGATAAACAAAACATGGCCTGTGGTGAACCTCACAAGTCCAAATAGTCCACTCCAATCTAGTCTAGATTTAGGCAAAGTGATGATGAAGTGGGGATTGATATGCATGCTAAACCTTTATTTAAATTATAGATTTGAATAAAAACGTTAAAAGTAAAAAAAAAAAAATGATTTATATTTCATTGCGCTGTTTGGGAATTCGGTTTTTTGGTTTTTTTTTTTTTTTTTTTCACTAAAAGATAAATTGGTTACAAAATAAAAAAAAAAAAAACAAATCCAAACAAAATATCACATCAACTCCCATAATCATTTCACTTTTTCTCTCACAAATATCACATCCAACCACAAAAAAACTCAACTATCTTCCCAAACACAAAAAAAAATTTCTCTACTAATATCATACAACTAAAAAAACCTACAAAAAAATCCACTTCTCAAACACCCATATTAACATTATACAGACTTTAACACGTTTTCATCTAATTAAAAACGGATGGACTGGAGAGTGGATCCCCAAATTGTTTGGACCTAAATGCATCGTTGGGGTTTCATGTAGAAGATATTGGGCCTTTTTTCATGTTGGAGAAAAGCCCGTTTGGTGACCTAGTTGGGTCATGTCATGTCCTGTCCATCTGGAGGAGGTAGAGTAGAATTAGAAAATTGACAAAAGTAATATATATCTATCTATTTATAATTGTTAATATTTAAAGGGAACAACTCTTTTGAAATCTTGAAGTCATTATTTTAGAGTTTTTTTTTTTTAAAATGTTCTTAACTTTTTACGCTTATATCAGTTTGTAATTAAGGGTAAAATGACAAATTAAAACCAATTAATTTCACTTTTCCACTCCCCACATCTCCAAACTCATGTGCAATTTTAAATCAGTTTCAACATCTTTACTAAAAAGTTCTAAAACTTGCTTTTCATGAAACTGCATTTTTTTTATGGATGCTAGGCGGAGTCTCTTTTTATAGTGCCCTACAGACATGTGATTGGTTGTAAAGGCCCTTTGATTAGGGGTGTAAATTTGGTTCGGCCCGGCCCTGCCTAGCCTGGACATGTTGGGCCTCGCGAGCTCTCGCCAAAATTTTGGTCGGGCTAGGCCACGGGCAAAAAAATTAGGCCCAAGCCCGAGCCCATGGGTATTTAGGCCTTGGGTGGGTCGGCCTGGGTCTCGCCTCGAGCTTGGGCGGGCTTGACTATTTTTTTTATTTTTTAAAATTTTTTCTACCAAATTTTATTATTTTCTACTAAAAACTACACTGGGCCTCGACGTAAGCCGGGCCCTGAGTGGGTTTCAAGAGGGTCGATGGGCTGGCCACGAGCCAGGTCAGGCTCCAAAACGATGGCCCAGGCCCTAGCCTAGGGGCTCGGGCCTGGGCCCAAACGGGCCTAAACAGGCCGCGCCCATCTTGGTCCGCTGGCGAGTTTCGGGCTGCCCACAGGCCGCGGGCCATTTTACACTCCTACCTTTGATGATGTGTAGGGTTGTGAGGCTTATGCAAAGATGGGTGATAAGGCCCTAGATGGATTCACTATCACATTAGAAAATGCTGGGAGGGGTGGTCACTGAAGCCAAACTATTCACTGTGCAAAATTTATTTTTTTTCTTTCTTTTTTTTTTTTTTTGTTTTGTTTTTTTTGTTTTGGGGGGGGGGGGGGAAGACTATTCAACAACATTGCAATCTTATATTTCTCTTGTAAGTTTGTGAAGTAGTTATCTAAAGTACATAGCTATTGCTTATCTTACACTGTTATCGTAATATTGTTAGTTGCATTTTTATTTTCTTCATTAAAAAATTTCATAATGTAATTAGGTTCTTTTTTTTTTAAAAAAAAAAAAAAGAAGAAGCAAAGAATAAGAAAATACAGAGAGCTTTCTTAGGTTTGTAGTTTTATGTTTTTATATTTTTTTATTCAAGTTGGTGCAATTTATTTATTTAGTTGTTATCCTCTGTTTCAATTTGTTAATCTTTAGTTTATTTTCTATTTTGTATATTTCTTTCCCTGTTTCACTTTGTTTTGTTTCCCATATTTTCTAAACTCAATTTTTTTTTAGGATTCTACATTTCAATTTGGCCCAGGTGTGGAATTTCAGTAAAATTTGTATATAAGTGCATTTAATTGCTATGATTTTATTTTTAAATTGTTAATTTTCTTTGTGTATATCAAATTTGTACTATTTATTTTTCTCTATGTCTATCAAATCTTTTTAACTATGGCCTCGTTTGTTTGAGGTTATAGGGAGGGGATTGAGATTGATAGTGAGGTGAGACCCACTATATAGGGTGTTTGTTTTGAGAGATAGAGATGTGACTCCTAATCTCTTGGTATTAGATAGGCCTCGGAAGGGAGATTGGAATGAAGGGGGTGCAGGTGGTATTAAAAAAGTAGTCCGTCGGATTAGAATTTTTTTATTTTTTACATATTGGGCATTTTTTTTTTTTAACATTAATGTTTAATTTTTTTTGTATTTTTTGGAATTTTTTAAATTTTTTACATGTTGGGCATTTTTTTTTTAACATTAATGTTTAATGTTTTTGTATTTTTTTTATTTGTTTTAATATTTTATATTTATTTTATATAAAAATAATTTAACAATTCTTACATTAACAACTATCATCAAAACAAACATAATTTTACTTAATCCCCTTACTATCAATCCTCTCCATTCTACTTCTGAAAACAAACGGGGCTGTCTTGGGTATGTACTGTACTATTTTGTGTGCTTCTGTATATTTATATTCATTTTTTTTTTTCTAAAAATTGTGAAGCATAAAATGTGTGCAATTGTTTAGACTTAAACAGTTTGGGGTTTTTTTCGTTCACTTTTTTAAGTTTTTGTTTGTTTTTGTGTATAAATTCCTTTTCTTTCTTTTTTTTTTTAAAATTTGGTTTGATTGTTTTTGTGTGTGTGTGTGTGTGTTTTTTTTTTTTTTAAAAAAAATCATTGTTCTATGTGTTTTGGATTTGTATTTTTTTTTTCTATTTTGTGTACTTATTTTTATATTTATTTATTTTCTTAAATTGCAAAGCAAAAAATACGTGCAATTTTTTGGACTTGGACTTAAAAAGTTTGGGGCTTTTTTTTCCTGTTTAACTTTTTAAAGCTTTTATTTGCTTTTGTGTATAAATTCAGTTTTTGAAAATTTGGTTTGTTTGTTTACTTAATTTTGTGTGTGTGCGTTTTATTTTTAAAAATCAATGTTCTTAATTTTGTGTTTGTGTGTTTATAATTTATGTTTTGAAAAAATTGATTTGTTTGGTCGGTTAATTTTTGTGTCTGTTTTCAAAAAAATAAAAATAAAAATATTATCTTTTCAATAAAATTAGTTTGTTTGTTTGCTTAAGTTTATGTCTTCAAATATATATATATATATATATATTTTAAATGGCGAAGCAAAACATATTCTATTGCTTGTATTTGTACAGCCTTCTTTGAACAATTTCACACCATCACATTTGTGTGCATTATTAGAAAAAATATAAATTTTATATTATAACTCCAAACGAGTTTATACACGAATTGCGTGTGCCCAGTCGCTAGTATATACATATATATATCTTTGTAAAAAATTTAGCATATATTTTATTTGCATTTTTTAAATTTTTATTTAAATTTATAATCCAAACATAGGTGAGAAAATACTAGTATGTAAAGCAAGCGAATTTTCAAACGAATTAAAAGATTAAAAAAAAATGGAAAGGAGTGAAAAGAAGTTTTCTTTGTCATTCCTTTCAACCCAGAATATGTAGAATTACTATTTGATTATTCTAATAAACAAAGGGCATGTTTGATTGACATGATTAGAGTATGGGATTGAAATTATTAATCCGTGGACCCAATAATCCTGTGTTTTCTTTGAAATTTTGTTTCAGGCACTACAAAAAATTAAGGTTTTAGAAACTAAAATTTAGGGACAAAATTAGTTTTTAGGGACCAAATAATTTTGTTGCGAAAAGTGTTGTAATTATATTTTTAGCAATAAAAATTGGACATTAGTGATGAATTATTATTCTTTTAGGACCAAAATTTTTGTCTAAAAAAATAAACTATTTTGAGACCAAATTGTTTTGTCCTTAAAAGTCTATTTATTAGTGACAGTTTCAAAATTTTGTCGCTAAAAGCCTTGTTTTTAACTTTTCGGGATGACCTTTAGCGACTATCCTCATGACGATAAAAATTGCTCCTTAAATGTCTTTTGCAACAAAATTTTCACTTTTAGAGACCAAAAACATTTGGTTTTTAAAACTCTTATATGTTGTAGTGAGGGTTATTCATCCAATGACTAATTAATCCAACAAATTTGTAGGATTATTAGTAATGGGGTAGGGGTGAGATTATATATCTTGAGTTGGGAAATAAAATAAAAAGATTTTTTTTACCTTCATATTTTTTTTTATTCAATGCAAATCAAATAATGGATAAGGGGATAATTTATCCTACTAATTCAATTGGATAGTGAATACCACACTAATTTGATGGGATCATTAATACTTTCACTATTAGTCTTCTAAATCAAACATGGCCAAAGAGGCTAGTGATAAGGAAGATCTAGGTTCAAAGAAGGCCAATGAAACCTTAGCCCTCGCAAAAGCCTCAGTGTCTAGTTAACTGAGGATGTTGAGTTTTTAGCACAGTATTTGGATCATAAATTTGAATAGAAATTTAAAAATAACATAACAGTAATGATACATCTCTCTAATTTTGGAACTCTACTAGGGAATAAATAAATAAAACTCAAAATATCACCATCACTATAGAACCCACACACTTAGAGCTCGTTTAGAGCTTCTAATTTAGAGCTCCCAAACATTTTGTAAAAATAAAAAGAGAAATAGAAAATAATAATAATTTATACTTTATTCATATTTCTCTTACATTTTTTCATTTTGCTTTCTAAATTTATACCTAAATTCTTCATCTAAATACAATCTAAAGGAAATTAGGGAGCTTGAAAGGAATGATAAAGTGCAGTTCTTAGAGATAGGTGAGAAGTGATAGATACCACTGTTATCAGGTGGCATTTTACCTGGTGTGTGCATTTTTGTTGCAACGAATATCCTCACCTACAATATTATTAGTGGTTTGGGTACATTATTGCTATAACACACCTCAAAAATTGTTATAATATTTAAGAGAGAAAGAAATTTGTATTATATTAAATGTAATAATAATGTATATAAGACTCTTTTATATAGCAAAAGAGAAATTTAAGTACGATAATTTTAAGTATGGTAATGAATATAATATGGTATGCATGATAGATAGAATATATAGTTACTATATTTAACACCCTTCAAACTCAAGAAGGGATACTAACTTGAGTTTGGAGAGATAAAATAAAACATGAAATAATACTAAAAAAATAAATAAATAAACAAAAGACAAATAGATTGCAAAGTCTGAATGGGAGCTTAATTGCGCAGTTCAAACGGGAGCACAATGGTGCTTGAGATAAATCAGATGCTAGAGTTAATATCAGAACACAGTTTATGTTCGTGTCAAATCGTTGTAAGAACTGGTCGGAACTAATGTCGGGACAGTTTAAGGTCATGTTGGATCGTTGTAGGAACCGACCGGAATCAATGTCGGGACAGTTTACGAGGTCATGCCAGACTATTGTAGGAACTAACCGAAATCAATGTCGGGACAATTTAAGGGGTCATGTCAAACCGTTGTAGAGACTAATTGGAATCAATGTCGAGATAGTTTAAAAGGATCATGCCAGACCGATGTAGAGAACTGGATGTTGAACCAGCAAGCACGACAAACACATAACTTATGATGTGGTGCTGAACAATGATGGCAACAGATGACTAAGCGTGTTAGGGGGCGGCTTATTAGAAAGTGCGCCAGGGGACGGTTTGGATGGTATGCCAGGGGGCGACTTTGGTGGTGTACCATGGGGGCGACTTAGGTAGTGCGCCAAGGGATCAGCCCAAATGATACGCCACATGGAGTAGCTTGGGTGGTGCACCATAGGGATGACTTGGGTTGTGCGCCAAGGAGGCGATCATCAAGAACGCAACGAAGAAGGGTCGTAATTGCGGACAGCGTGATGGCTGGAGTGACCCAGAAAAAAAGTTGATGAAAGGTTGGAAAAGGCCATATGCTGGTAAACGAAGCAAAAATGAGGCAGGTATGACATGTTGGTCGGTGGTGGAGGTGAGAGAGAGAGAGAGGTTGATGGACATAGTTGGAGCGTGGGTGCTCATCTATGCTCCTTAACATAAATGCAAAGGGTCAGACGAGGTTGTTGGGTGATAGTGCCGAGAAAGAGATGGTCTGGCGAACTCGTCGGAGTTAGAAAATGGAGCGGAGTGAGGGTATGTATAGAAAATTCTAGCGGGTAGCAAAGGCAAGATTGCCGGTCGGCTGCTTGCCGGTGAGAAAGAAATACATGCCTAAATCTTATAACTCTGATACCATGTTATAATATTTAAGAGAGAAAGAAATTTATATTATATTGAATGTAATAACAATGTATACAAGTCTCTTTTATATAGATAGGAATGACAACAGGTTGGGGTGGGGCCGGGGATTACACTCCCCATCCCCGATCCTCGAATGTAAAAAAACTCCCTGTCCCTGCCCCCGATCCCCGATGGGGAACCCATCACGCCCCCGCCTCCTTCCTTTAATGGGGATCGGGTTTCCCGACCCCGAAAAATCTCCAACCTTTTTTTTGTTTTTTTAGGCAGAGGGAAGACAGAGAAAAGATAAATTCATATAGATGCTTGAAATTGGGATTTGTAGAAAAACATTCAATGAAGCACGATTAAGAAAAACACAACATTTCATATAACATTCAATCATCTACTCAATGAGAAGTCTACAAGCAATCTGTTTCCTTGTAAATTACTGATTATTGATTTTTACAAGCAATCTGTAAATCACCGATTTTTTTGGATGTGATTTTTTTGAGGGAAATCCCAAGGAAACAGTAAATTACAAGCAATATGTTTCCTTTTACCAAGCAATCTATAGATTGGTTTTTGAGGGAATGTAATTACAACCAATCTGTTTCCTTTTAACTTGTACATTTCCTTGTAAATTACATCAATATGTAAATGAAGGATATATCAAACAATCACATCAATCAGTAAATTACAAACAAATCACAACATATGAAGGATATATTAGAATCCAAAACAAAATCAAGCAAATCGCAACATATATACCGTAAAAATCAAATGGTATCTACAAAAAGGGATGAAGAAGAGTGAGACCAGAGAGAGAGAGAGAGAGAGAGAGGCGGGGAGGAGAGAGAGAGACACCTTGTTCACTAGCGGCGATGCCTTATTCTGGCCTCGATCGTTGTGTAGATCTAAGTTCACTTTCGCCGAGATCGGATGAGGAGGGAGATTGGTGGTGATGGGAGGAGGGAGAGGACAGCGGAAGGAGGGAGATTGGCGATCATTCACTTTTGCCGAGATCAGACGATGAGAGAGATCAGTGGTGATGAGAGGACATAGAAGAGGACAGCGAAGGGATGGAGATCAGCGATGATTCACTTTCGCCGAGATCGGAGAAAGAGAGATATCGGCGGTGATGGAAGAAGGGAGAGGAGGATAGCGGAGGGAGGGAGATCGGCGATGATGAGAGGGTTTTAGAGAGAGAGAGAGATATGAGATGGGGTGAGTCAGTCTGCTGTGTGTGAGTGTGATGTGAGGTTGTGTAAATGTGTTTTAGGGTTTTGGTTTATATATATAGAGGGGTATAATAGTAATTTCACATCGGGGGAAACGGGGCCGAGTCTAGGATTGGAGAACGTATCACTGTCCCCGGCCCGAAATTTGTTGGGGATTTATTTTTTAATACCATCCCCGGCACGTCGGAGGTATTTTTTAGGAAAAAACTGTTCTAATTGGGGTTGGGGGGTATAGCGATCCCGGGTTTTACCCCTTGTTGTATAGTGATCCGGACTTGGTTCCGTGGATGTTAGCGGTTGTTTATATCTTGTTTACATCCTTTCGTACTTAGTATTTGAGTTATAGGATGTGTTGGGCAGGTTTGAAACAGGTGGGTTGTGTTTTGAAACCTAGAGTTGATGCCCAGATTTTGGCCTTCACGCTCGAGCGGGAGTTTTGATGCTCGAGCGTGATTTTCCATCTCCCAGTACTTTTGTCTGCAGGTCTTCAGACGCTCGAGCGGGAGTTTTGACGCTCGAGCGTGAACCTTTGTTTTTGTTCCTCCGCTCGAGCGGGGAGTTTGACGCTCGAGCGGGGACCATGTCTGCAAAACTTCTGAAAGTGTGCAATCTACACTCGAGCGGCGCTTTTGAAGCTCGAGCGTGAGTCTGTGTCTGACGCTCGAGCGGGGAGTTCCACGCTCGAGCGGGGAGTCGTGTATATCACTCCGAAATTTAGCTTTTTGGATCACTTTTTCAACTCCATTTCCCTCTCTTACTTTTCAAAACAGCCATTGGAGAGCTTCTCTCACTAAAACCCCCACTTCTCTCTAGGGTTTGATCTAGTTAGAGTAATCTCTCACCCTTTGGCCTTTGTAAAAAGTGTGTTGATCGTCGAGGGCTACATTTTGATTCGAGAATTTTGGGATTTGGAACATCTTCGTTTTCTTCATCTCCTTCGTTGGGTTTCATCTTTTGAGGTAGGGATATCCTACTCCTCCTTATGAGCTTTGTCTTTAAATTTTAGCATTTTGATATGTTAGGGTTTGTTGGGTAATTTTGAGAAAGTTTGGGCCTTTTTGTAATTTTACAAAAGAAAGGGTTTTACTTATATAAACCTATATGCATGTTTAGCATGGAGAAATGAGGTAAATGTTGAGTTATTGAATGAAATGGAACCGTAGGGTTGTTTTGTTAATTATGGGAAATGCCCTAATTACATTGATAAATTAATTTGTAAAATTAATTTTGAGAAATGAGAAATTGAATTGAAAATGTTGAAATTGGGAATGTATGGGATTAAAGGGTGTAGTTGGATCATTTATCACTCACCTAGTTGAAATGTTGATATTTTATCCATTTGGTGCAATTATTTTCTGTTTAGAAATAACTGCTTTGGGCTATCGATGGAGGATGGTCTTGATTGTTGTAGACAATGCATGATGATTAGGCAAATTAAAACTAATCGATTGAGTATGCTAACAAATATAGCGGTTGGAATAATACATTAACTTTATGTATTGATTGATTATGTATATGATCTACGTTTATATACATTGTGTGTGTGGGAGGAGATAGGGGATGTACTCCACGATTTAGGGGAAGATAGGGGATGGACCTCTAAACCGAATTTTGTTTGACATTGATACAGCACTACAATGTGTATCAAGTGTGGATTATGGAAGTGTTTGAATTGATTTGATATAGCACTAAAATGTATATCGTTATCAATTGTGAAGTATAGAAGTATTTCTATGTTATACTGATACAGCACCAAAATATGTATCCTTCGTGAAGTATGGAAATGGTTTATGTGTTATTGATACAGCACCAAAATGTGTATTCATTATGAATTTCAAAAAAAAAAGGTTTCAAAGATGAGTCATAATCTCATTAAGTTATTTGGCTAGGTTCTGAGCCTTATTTTCAAATTCAAAGTTAAAAAAGAAGTGGGAAATGAAATGTAACATGGACTTGAAGGTCATGAAACTGTAATGTGTTATAAGTGGGAATATAAGTGTGGACCATCTATCGAATGCTGTTATTTTGGTCATTGTTTATAGTTGGTTTAGTATGTTTCTATTAGGCTGTGGCTCACCCTATATGGGACATCATTTTCAGGTACAGGTAGCATGCCACCTCCAAGGACATAGCTTGGTAGGCTAGAGGTAGACAGACTTTTGGGTTGATTTGTTTTCTTTTGATGTATTACATCTAAATTCAAGCCAAGGGCTTAAGATGTATATGAGTTAGTACTCCTTTCTTGTAACCAAGTGTTGGCTTGGAAAGTTGTAAGCCCATAGGGCCTTTACTTTTGTTGCTAACATGTAATACTTTTGTAAGAACTACTCAGATAAATAGAAAGATGTCTATTTCACTTATATTGTTGCATGTCAAGAATGATGGGTTTTATGTATTTTTTTGAGGGCGTTACAACTTGGTATCAGAGCGTACCGGGTTCGAATACTTTGGGTACGTGGGAAGTGATTAGTATCACAATGGGTTTGTCTCGCTTGTTAGAGACTTATGTGTAATGTTATGTGCTTTTGTGATAACATATCTATGTGACTATTTGGGTATGGGATTTAGTTTCTAGGATGTTGATTGGATCCTTGGGTTTCTGTGAGTCTTGTTGGAAAAGCACTAGATCAATGCTGTTTCTAACCGAAACTCTAGTAACGCCTCGGGACTATCATTATCCGGAAATGAAATTCGTAAGTGCTTATGTGATTATGTGCTTACGTGGAGTGAATTACAGTTGTCCATGCTTGAGGACGTGGGTGTTATAGCTTCGGCACATTTGTGAATGTGCTAATGTTCTTCGTTACCTTTATTAGGATGTCAGGACGAGAACGTGGTGGTAGGCGTGGTAGGCCTAGGAGGCAGGAAGTGCCTGTACCGGAGGAGAATCCGGCAATGCAGGAGGGAGATGGCCAGGCCAATGTGGCCGAGCTAGCGGGTCAAGAGGCTATGGGCGCTTTAGCCTGAGGGATAGCCGATGCTTTGAGGGAGTCTATGGGTATTCTCAGAGCTGAGAATCCAGTTCAGGCTCCAGTGCAGGCCCAGGTTGTCGAGGCAGGGCCTTTCTTCTTGAAAAGGGAGTTCTTCCGTCCTAACCCGGACGAGTTTGTTGGGGATCCAAAGGAGCCACTTAAGGCTGACGAGTGGTTGGAACAGATGAGTAAGACGTTCGAGATGCTTGGCATCGAGGACGGGGCATTAAAAGTGACCTTAGCATCTTTCCAGCTGAAGGGGGATGCGGGTCAGTGGTGGAAATTCGTGAAGGGCCGTTTGGATGGCATTTGGGAGGCTTTTGTGAACGCTTTCTAGGAGAAGTTCTTATCTCCAGCAGTCAGGGAGAAGCTAAGAGACCAGTTCTGCCAGCTTTTGCAATTGAGTTCTTCAGTGGCCGAGTATGAGGCTGCTTTTACTAGCTTGTCTAGGTTCGCACCTGAACTTGTGGCGTCCGAGGAACGCCACTGTATCGAGTTTGAGAAGAGGTTGAGGCGCGGCCTCAAGATGAGAGTTGGGGGTTCTATGATCCGAGACTATGGGCGCTTGGTTGATGCTGCAGCCCATATGGAGATCATGATACAGGAGGAGGAGGGACAGAGAGGCTCCAAGAGGAGCCAAGATGGTCAGGGTGATGGCAGGAGACAGAGGGGTGCTAACCCTCAGCAGTCTCAGGGTGGTGTTGCTAGATCGACCTTTCCAGTGCCGAGTGCAGGCTCAGGGAGAGGCAATCAGGGAGATTTCACCTGTTACAAGTGTGGTCAGCTAGGCCACAAGGCTTCAGTTTGCCCACAGAGGGGAGGAGGTCAGAGAGTTGCTTCATCTTCAGCTAGACCGCAGAGCCAGAGTCAGGGCAGGGGCCAGCCCTTGTCTTATTATCAATGTGGTCAGTCTGGGCACCTGAAGAGGTTTTGCCCACAGTTGAGTACCACTTCGGGCGCGTCTGGTTCTAGGCAGACGCAGGGTTTTCAGCCAGCTCAGTCTATACAGCCCTCGAGGGCCAATCTGGGAGCTTCGTCATCCCAGTCTGTGCAGCAGTCGTATGCTCCGAGGGGTGAGCAGGTGGATCAAGGGCCTACTGGACGCGTGTATGCTGTTACCGCGCAGGATCTTGTACCTGCCCCATCAGTTGTGAGAGGTACCTTCTTGTTTTGCAACTCGGTTGCTAGTGTATTGATTGATACGGGTGCATCTCATTCTTTTGTATCTGCTATATTTACATCTGTTTTGGGATTGGAGTTGGCACAGTTAGCATCTCCAATCTGTGTAGTGTCACCTATTGGGGGTGAGTTGATTTTGAAACAAGGATGTAGGGGTTGTGATATAGAGGTCGCCGATCGCCGGCTTCCGTTTCCTTTTGTAGTGATGCCCATGTCGGGATCTGATGTTATTTTGGGTATGGACTGGCTATCGTCATACCGGGCTGTTATTGATTGCTACCGCCAGAGGGTCACAGTTTGTACCTTGAGTGGGGATTGTTTCCATTTTCTGGGGGATCGGGTTGGTAGCGTGTTGCCACCGGTGTATGATCCGCGAGGGCGGAGTGAGCTTATTGGTCTACTTGCTAGCTTTTTGAGTAGTGAGTGTGGTGAGACCCAGACTGTGTTGCCGAGAGTAGTTTGTGAGTACTCGGACGTCTTTCCTGAGGATTTCGTAAGTTTGCCACCTCATCAAGAGATTGAGTTCTCTATTGATCTAGTGCCTGGCACGGCGCCGATTTCTATGGCATCTTACCGTTTTGCCCTAGCCGAGTTGGTTGAGTTGAAGGTTCAACTCTAGGAATTGCTGGATAAGGGCTTTATTTGCCCTAGTGTTTCACCGTGGGGAGCACCGGCCCTCTTTGTTAAAAAGAAAGATGGCGCCTTGAGACTTTGTATCGACTACCGGAAGTTGAATCGGGCTACGGTTAAGAATAAGTACCCCATGCCCCGTATAGATGATCTGTTTGACCAGTTGAAGGGGTCCCGTTGTTTCTCTAAGATAGACTTGAGGTCGGGTTACCACCAGTTGAGGGTCAGGGAGGAGGATATTCCGAAGACGGCATTCTGTACGCGGTATGGCCATTATGAGTTTCTGGTGATGCCATTTGGGCTCACCAATGCACCGGCAATCTTTATGGATTTGATGAATTGGATATTTCGGGAATTCTTAGATCGCTTTGTGGTCGTTTTTATGGACGACATTCTCATCTATTCACCTTTAGAGGAGGAGCACGAGCACGAGGAACACTTGAGAGTGGTGCTCGAGTTACTTAGAACCCATAGGCTATATGCCAAATTTGGGAAGTGTGAGTTTTGGCTAGGAGAAGTCAAGTTCTTAGGCCATGTGGTTTCCGGAGAAGGGGTGTCTGTTGACACATCCAAGATTGAGGCAGTGCAAGATTGGGCACAGCCTAAGAGTGTGTTTGAGATCCGCAGTTTTCTGAGATTAGCCGGGTATTACCGCCGGTTTGTGAAGGATTTTTCCAGGTTAGCTTCGCTGTTGACTAGACTGACTCGGAAGGGAGTCAAATTTGTATGGAGTGAGACTTGTGAAAAGTCGTTCCGAGAGCTGAAAGTTAGATTGACCACCGCTCCGGTCTTGATTATTCTGGAGAGAGGGTTGGGTTATGTAGTCTATTATGATGCCTCACGAGAGGGTTTAGGTTGTGTGTTGATGCAAGAGGGGAAAGTGCTTGCTTATGGCTTACGTCAGTTGAAAATACACGAGAAAAATTACCCTACACATGACCTAGAGCTAGCAGCAGTGATCTTTGCCTTGAAAATCTGGAGGCACTACCTTTATGGTGAGAGATTCGAGGTGTTCTCGGATCATAAGAGTCTGAAATATCTGTTTACACAGAAAGACTTGAACTTGAGGCAGAGGAGGTGGATGGAGTTTATTGAGGATTACGACTTCGAATTGCACTATCATCCGGGGAAGGCCAATGTTGTGGCCGATGCCCTTAGCAGGAAATCTATCAGTGATGTAGCTAGTATAGCCATCCGGGAATGGGAGATGTTGGGTGCACTTGGCGAGTTTGATTTGCTTCTAGGCGAATTCGTTGAGGTTGCGGTCTTGTTTTCTGTTGTTGCTCAGCCTACACTTGTGACTCGAGTGTTAGAGGCACAGAGAGGTGACCTTGAGGTAGAATCCCTCCGAGAGAAGATCTCCAGTGGGAAAGTTGAGAAGGGTTTGACGGTGTATCCCGACTAGAGTGTGAGATACCGAGACCATTTGTTTGTGTCGGAGTCTTGCCGAGAGGAGGTACTCCGAGAGTTTCATCATTCGCGCCTTGCGGTACATCCAGGAGGCACTAAGATGTATCGGGATTTGAGTCGCCAGTTTTGGTGGCGGGGTATGAAGAGAGATGTAGTAGTTTTCGTGTCTAAGTGCCTTACTTGTTAGCAAGTGAAGGCCGAACATCAGAGGCCAGCGGGTTTGTTACAACCTTTGCCTATTGCCGAGTGGAAGTGGGAGCATGTCACTATGGACTTCGTTGTAGGTCTTTCGAGTTCTCAGCGGGGTAGTGATGCTATTTGGGTGATTGTAGACCGGTTGACTAAGTCGGCGCACTTCATTCCTATACGCGTGAGAGATTCGGTAGATCACCTTGCCGACTTGTTCATTCGGGACATAGTGAGGTTGCACGGGGGTCCCAGTGACGATTGTCTCAGATAGAGATCCTCGTTTTACTACCAGGTTGTGGCAGAGTTTGCAGAGTGCCTTGGGTACTAAGTTGACCTTTAGTACGGCTTACCATCCTCAGGCTGACGGGCAGTCCGAGTGTACTATTCAGATCCTTGAGGATATGCTTCGGGGTTGTGTCCTTGACTTTAGTGGGGCGTGGGAGAGGCACTTGCCCTTGGTGGAGTTTGCCTACAACAATAGTTTCCAGTCTAGTATCGGTATGGCACCGTTTGAGGCCTTGTATGGCCGACCTTGTAGGTCTCCAGTTTGTTGGGCCGAGGTGGGTGATGCACCTTTGTTGGGTCCGGAATTGGTGAGGGAAACGACGGAGAAAGTTGAGCTTATCCGTAGGAGGCTTGTTACAGCCCAAAGCCGTCAGAAATCGTATGCCGACCGTAAGAGGCGACCTTTGGTATTTGAGGTGGGTGATCATGTCTTTCTAAAGATATCACCTAGGCGGGGATTGATGAGGTTTGGGAAGAGTGGGAAGTTGTCCCCTCGGTTTATTGGCCATTTTGAGATCCTTGAGAGGATTGGCGAGGTTGCTTACCGTTTAGCTTTACCGCCGCAGTTGTCCGGAGTGCATGACGTGTTTCATGTTAGTATGCTTCGGAAATATGAGCCGGTTCCGTCACATGTATTAGATTGGACCGATTTAGAGGTTGATGAGGATGCCTCGTATGAGGAGAGACCGGTTCGGGTCTTGGATAGGCGGGATCAAGTCTTGCGAGGCAAGACCATTCCCTTGGTAAAAGTCTTGTGGAAACATCACGGGGTGGAGGAAGCCACTTGGGAACGTGAGTTGGAGGTCTAAGAGAAATATCCGGATCTATTTGTGGATGTTTGAGTATGTGTTGTGTATTTTGTTGTATTAGTGGACCTTAAAAGTATTGAATATATCTAAGGTT
Organism: Camellia granthamiana; assembly: GCA_036172215.1. Taxonomy (NCBI): domain Eukaryota; kingdom Viridiplantae; phylum Streptophyta; class Magnoliopsida; order Ericales; family Theaceae; genus Camellia; species Camellia granthamiana. The sequence continues at coordinate 76,575,038 of CM069910.1, forward strand.
GTAAAACATGGTAGATGTTTTGGTTCAATGGAAGTATTTTGAAACTTGCCTCGAAATGGAAGTTTAATGTAACGTTGCATGTGTTGATTATATTGTAGAAATGGAATTATATCATGAAAAATGAATATGATATGGAGATGGGAATCATGTATATTGTAAACTGTTGAAATGGAAAGGAAATGCATGTTGAAATGTATATGTTGTGAAATGCCTCTTGACAAGAGATGGAATGACCGAGATGGGTCGAGTTATTGAATGTTGAATGTAACATTGTTTAAAGTGGAGAAAAACTTGTTCTTTTGAAAACTTGTACTTAATTTCAGGGACGAAATTCTTTAAGGGGGGGAGGTTATAGCGATCCCGGGTTTTACCCCTTGTTGTACAGTGATCCGGACTTGGTTCCGTGGATGTTAGCGGTTGTTTATATCTTGTTTACATCCTTTCGTACTTAGTATTTGAGTTATAGGATGTGTTGGGCAGGTTTGAAATAGGTGGGTTGTGTTTTGAAACCTAGAGTTGATGCCCAGATTTTGGCCTTCACGCTCGAGCGGGGATTTTGACGCTCGAGCGAGCCCTTTGTTGTTGCTTCTCCGCTAGAGCGGGAGTTTTGATGCTCGAGCGTGATTTTCCATCTCCCAGTACTTTTGTCTGCAGGTCTTCAGACGCTCGAGCGGGAGTTTTGACGCTCGAGCGTGAACCTTTGTTTTTGTTCCTCCGCTCGAGCGGGGAGTTTGACGCTCGAGCGGGGACCACGTCTGCAAAACTTCTGGAAGTGTGCAATCTACACTCAAGCGGCACTTTTGAAGCTCGAGCGTGAGTTTGTGTCTGACGCTCGAGCGGGGAGTTCCACGCTCGAGCGGGGAGTCGTGTATATCACTCCGAGATTTAGCTTTTTGGATCACTTTTTCAACTCCATTTCTCTCTCTTACTTTTCAAAACAACCATTGGAGAGCTTCTCTCACTAAAACCCCCACTTCTCTCTAGGGTTTGATCTAGTTAGAGTAATCTCTCACCCTTTGGCCTTTGTAAAAAGTGTGTTGATCGTCAAGGGCTACATTTTGATCCGAGAATTTTGGGATTTGGAACATCTTTGTTTTCTTCATCTCCTTCGTTGGGTTTCATCTTTTGAGGTAGGGATATCCTACTCCTCCTTATGAGCTTTGTCTTTAAATTCTAGCATTTTGATATGTTAGGGTTTGTTGGGTAATTTTGAGAAAGTTTGGGCCTTTGTGTAATTTTACAAAAGAAGGGGTTTTACTTATATAAACCTATATGCATGTTTAGCATGGAGAAATGAGGTAAATGTTGAGTTATTGAATGAAATGGAACCGTAGGGTTGTTTTGTTAATTATGGGAAATTCCCTAATTACATTGATAAATTAATTTGTAAAATTAATTTTGAGAAATGAGAAATTGAATTGAAAATGTTGAAATTGGGAATGTATGGGATTAAACGGTGTAGTTGGATCATTTATCACTCACCTAGTTGAAATGTTGATATTTTATCCATTTGGTGCAATTATTTTCTGTTTAGAAATAACTGCTTTGGGCTATCGGTGGAGAATGGTCTTGATTGTTGTAGACAATGCATAATGATTAGGCAAATTAAAACTAATCGATTGAGTATGCTAACAAATATAGCGGTTGGAATAATACATTAACTTTATGTATTGATTGATTATGTATATGATCTACGTTTATATACATTGTGTGTGTGGGAGGAGATAGGGGATGTACTCCACGGTTTAGAGGAAGATAGGGGATGGACCTCTAAACCGGATTTTGTTTGACATTGATACAACACTACAATGTGTATCAAGTGTGGATTATGGAAGTGTTCGAATTGATTTGATATAGCACTAAAATGTATATCGTTATCAATTGTGAAGTATAGAAGTATTTCTATGTTATACTGATACAACACCAAAATGTGTATCCTTCGTGAAGTATGGAAGTGGTTTATGTGTTATTGATACATCACCAAAATGTGTATTCATTATGAATTTCAAAAAAAAGGTTTCAAAGATGAGTCATAATCTCATTAAGTTATTTGGCTAGGTTCTGAGTCTTATTTTCAAATTCAAAGTTGAAAAAGAAGTGGGAAATGAAATGTAACATGGACTTGAAGGTTATGAAACTGTAATGTGTTATAAGTGGGAATATAAGTGTGGACCATCTATCGAATGCTGTTATTTTGGTCATTGTTTATAGTTGGTTTAGTATATTTCTACTGGGCTGTGGCTCACCCTATATGGGACATCATTTTTAGGTACAGGTAGCATGCCACCTCCAAGGACATAGCTTGGTAGGCTAGAGGCAGACAGGCTTTTTGGTTGATTTGTTTTCTTTTGATGTATTACATGTAAATTCAAGCCAAGGGCTTAAGATGTATACGAGTTAGTACTCCTTTCTTGTAACCAAGTGTTGGCTTGGAAAGTTGTAAGCCCATAGGGCCTTTACTTTTGTTGCTAACATGTAATATTTTTGTAAGAACTACTCAGATAAATAGAAAGATGTTTATTTCACTTATATTGTTGCATGTCAAGAATGATGGGTTTTATGTATTTTTTTGAGGGCGTTACAGGGGGAGCGGGTCCCCGTCGGATCGGGTTCAAATTGTCATTCCTATATATAGGAGAAGAGAAACCTATGGTAATTCTAAGTATGATAATAAATATAATATAATATATCTGATAGACAGAATATATAGTTTTTATATTTAACATGTAAGTGTAAAGAATTTCTCTTATTTTGTTGGGAAGTGTGTATTATATTCCATCTTAATTATGACCCAAAAAAAAAAAATCTCCATAATTGTGTGTTGGAAATGATTTTAATCCTGATAAGTTGAGTGGAAAGCAGAGAATAATTAATGGTTTGTTTTATGTTAAATAATTATGCAAGAATTATGATGGGAGCAAAATTGTCAGAATTTAGATTTTTATGGAGGAATGCAGCCCCTCCCAAAATTATATTTGCACACACCACTAATTTATATATATTAGTGTGTGGTACACGTAATACATGTGCAATTCAGATAAGTAAACATAAAAATAAATAATAAAAAAATTAATATCATGATATATGTGTTGTCTAAATGATAAGAGTATTTTTAATGAAACCCAAGGTCTGGATTTAAATCTTACTCACACATTTGAATAATATTTTATTTATTTTAGAATAGAAAAATTTGCCACGTAACAGAAGGAGAAATCACCACATTATTAGACACTAAATCATGTACTCACATATATAATAGTACAGAAGATGAGTGTGCAAGCGCACATGTGTTCTAGTAAGAAAATAAAAACAAAAGTAATTTAGAGATTGAAAATTGAATAATATTAAGCATATTTCTAATCATACTATTATATTTTAATAAACAGTCACAATTTATTTGTAAAACATATAAAGAAGTTATATCTATACTATTATATATGTGAGCACATGACTTGGTGTCCAAGAGTATTGTGGCTTCTCCTTCTACCATGTAGTAAATTTTTTTATCCTAAAATAAAAAATATATTATTCAAAGAAACAAGATTTGAAACTAAGACATAGGGTTTCATTAAGAACACTCTTACCATTTAAACAACATACATATTATAATATTAATTTCTTTATTATTTATTTTTATACTTAGTTATACATATTATAATATTAATTTCTTTATTATTTATTTTTATACTTACTTATCTGAATTGCACACGCATATCGTGTGCCACCTGCTAGTATATATATATATATATATATGAAGAAATTAAGAATAGATGACGGAATCTTCGATTTTTAAAAAAAAAATGTTGTACATAAATGGATTTCTCCCAATTTTTTTTTGCTACTCTGCGACTAGTTCATAACCTTCTTGATTAACATGAACATTGGGCAAGGAAAGTTGTGAAGATTGTGAGAAAGTTTTATCTTAGGGCCGTTGTAATCCGTTTCTAACTTCATGTGCGCGGGGAAACAGCAACAGTAGGACACACCTCTCAATTTCACACCAAAACTTTTTTCCTTTATTTATTTATTTGTTTTTCAGTGCTCGTCTATTTTAGATTGTGTTACAAATTGTTTTAGCATTGTCTAAAAATTCATAATTTTATATTTAAATTTTTTTTATTGCAGAAATTTTCTAAGATTGAAGTTGTTAGGGAATTAGGGAGTCGACAAGCGCACACAATCACTGGCCCAATCAATTGGGAAAAAACTTCAAAACCCACGCTTAATATCAAAACCCAACATACATCATTTAGAATACATACCAAAAATATTAATGCTAACATTTTATGTAAGGTTTTGATTTGATAATAGGTTGTGATTGATGTCAAGGAGGACTCTCCATGCCAAAAGAGTAAACCCATTTGTAGCCTGGACTCTGATCTTAGAAATTATTTGTAGGAAAAGAACCAACATTCAAGCCTTTCTTTTCACTGATCCAATCTAGAAATTCACCATAGAAACTAGATGAAGTCGTTAAGAATTTTTGGGAAGATTGAGCTTTGGTCTGGTTTTTTCCGATGTCAGCTTTTTGGCATAGCGTATGCTTGGCTTGAGTGCATGTGTCAACCGAGTTGGGATTGGGATATGATTCTAGATGCTAATGCCCTCTTTAGCCCTCTTGGCTTTTTGATATAATTTTTATATGCTCCTTATACTCTATGTTACATCAATGAATTTTTCTTTCGCTGGCAATAAAAAATAAAAAATAAAAATTGAAAATTTGGGTTCTCTCAAAATAATTAGCCACCGGTGAAAACTGCTCAAGTGACAACTAAGAACGATTTATGGGTTGAAACAAATAAGGGGAATTTGGTCAATAATTCTTAAACATAGTTTGCAATAAAAAAGGACACTTCAACCATTTTATGAAGTCCATTAAAATAGATTTTTTCTGTGAGGAGGACACAATACAGCGTGGGTTTTTTGTGTGATGAATTCACTATTTTCATTGTATTGGATGGAGATATCAAATAAATCTGGAATAGAGTAGACTCATGGATGGCTTTATATTCAAAACAAATTCAGAAATGCAACACCATCTCACTGATTACTAATCCTCGCTGATTGAGATTCAATTTTTTGAGGGAATTTTTTTTTTTTTTTTTGCTACCTTTAATTGTTATAATCTCTTTAAACTAAAGCAATTTTTGTAATATATCATTAACCTTCACTGCAATCCAAGGCTCAGTCAGTCAGACCCAACTATTTATTTGGTACGAGTATACATGACCTTTTCTTTCATACTTAAACTCTCACACTAAGCTTTTTTATTGTGACAGATCAGTGGCATAAATTAACATGGAGTTAGGATTGGGGGCTCCAAATTTAGTGAATCAGTCTATATTTGACAACATATTATTCAAATTTGGTCATTTCGATTTCTATAGTCCTTTGATATGTTCCTCGGTAAAATAAAATGTAATCTAATAAGTTGTGGGCAAAATGATTGATTACCAAATTATAAACCAATAATTCACAATCAATATGGAATGTCAAATCCGATATATGGACGCACCTCAAAAGGGCGTGGTGCACGGCCACTTACAAAGCCATTTACAAAACATTTATATAACTCAAAAGAAATGACATAGCTAGAATAAGTCTTCATGTACAAGTGGTATTCTATTATATGCTGAAAAGTCCAAAAAAACAATTTCGAAGTCTCCTCAAGCTCTCCTACTTGAAATGGTTAAATAACGGGATAAGAACACTCTCAGTAAATAGTTTAATCACTGAAGTAGCTTTAATTCTATGAAGTTTTGTTTTGTGTCACGCAAATTTTCAACTTTGGGATCATTTTCAAGAAATAGTACATAAGCAATGTTTTCGCATGAAGATAACAATTAACATGCTTCAGAAATAAATTAAGTACAAGTTCTTAACAAGAGTACGTGATACAAGATATCAAGATAAATCACAAGGCGTTAGATGCTAATCCATCGGCAAAAAAAAAGAAAAAAAAGTAGGATTGCATCGACTCAATCCACAAGAAGACCGCTAAAAGTGATAAAGCCACATGTGCAGTATTAAACCACTCACGTACAAGACTTTGGTCTACATTTGCAAGACCGTGGTTAGTAACTACCTTGGTTGATCGTCAAACATTCTAGACCCAGGTGGTCCTTCTTAAAAATATGCTCCCAAATAATAAAACATCACAAGAAGGGAAAGGAAGATCAAACCCCAAAAGATTAAAAACAAAGTTGGGAAAGAGCCAACCAAACAAAAATAAACACCTGAAGCAAATAGAACAAAGCTCAAATTCAGAAAATAAGCAGCCAAAGCGACATTAAGCACCGGAGTTTACATAAGATGCATGTGTATTAAACTGTACTTTTAGTATCAAAAACAGTGTGTGCCGAGAGTGTAAGGGTTCCAAACTAAGCTCTATGTTATGTGAATGCAAGGGTAGGGATTAATATTGGTGCAACGACGAAATGAATCAAGTTCAAGGGAAAAACTATATTATATTAGGAACTGCATGGTAAATTTGTATATGAATTATAGTTCTCAAAAAAAAAAAAAAAAAAAAAAAACAACAACAACAACAACAAAAGAAAGAGGAATTTTGTTTTTGGTTTTGAGTTTTTAAAAACAATTTTTAAGTTTTCAATTTGTATTTTTTATTTTTAGTAAATTTTTTTAATATTTGGGTCAATTTTTTAGGTAAATCTAATTTAGATGTACTACAAAAAAATAAAATATTTGTAAAGAAATATTTAAAAAATTAAATAAATATGAAAAAATATAAAAATATACAAAATTTATATATATATATATTGTATTTTGTAGTATTTAATGAATTTTTAAAAGATTTTTATAATAAATTTTATACTTTTTAAATGTATTTATATTAATTGGATCTAAAAATAAAAATATTGATTAAAATATTTTCAAATTCACTAAAAATTAAAATAAATTCGAATTAAAAACTCAAAAATTTTAAAACTTGTTTTTGAAAACTCTAAAACGAAATAGGGTGATTAGGTTACATATATTTAGGAATCTATGCGGTGCAAGTTAGATACTATAGTGTTAAATTGTATCGGTGTGACTAACAAAAGATTTACAATATGGTTGGAATGAAAGTCATGTGGCTCGTCCATGCTTTTCGAGGCACTATCTGTGACTCAGCATGGGAGAAGGGGTGGAACTGCACACTTTCGTGTCCAGATATTAATCATAAGTTTGTAACACATCATTAAAATCTAAAACCATATGTTGTTGTGACTATTTCACAATCATTACTCACAAAATTAACATTTCCATTCCATCTATATATGAAACTGGATCGATCATCATCATAACCAAATAACTACCTACCATGGCCAAGTTAGCTCTTGGATGGGAACCTGATGCTCTTATCCAATTCAAAGAGTATATGAATCATGTCTGCTTCACACCATGAATGATAAATCATTTTTTGATTAGCAAAAAAAGAGAAATGATAATCTTGACAAGGTTGTGACCTTGTTTACCATAGTTCATTCAAAGAAAACAAATCGGCAATATTATTACACCAAAAGAGCTAAACAAGATTGAAACATTTCCTCTTGTTTTTGGCCTTGTAGGTTGTTCTATCCTTAAGGGTTGTGTTAAATTATTTGCTTAGCCTATGACTTTATGTAGTAGTGTGTATTTTTAGAAACTCCTTTAACAAAAAAAAAGACTACCTAATCCCGCCATGAAAAATGCGCATGGCATCGGCCATTGGTTGATCTTGTCGACGAAGATTGATGGAGATGGTGCATGCATAGATAGTTGTTTAACAAGGGCCTAGTATTTTATAATCACCAAAATAAAAGTAGGAAACTTTTTTTTCCTTCAGAATTAACTTCAAAGATAGTGTAAAAAATAATAATAATCATCTATGAAGATATATATGATGTAATAATCATCTATGAAGATATATATGATGAGTGAAAGAGAAATCATTGATGAAACTTCAACAAAATCACAGTAATTCTTACAGTTACATCCTTCTTCTCTTTTGTTGTCAGATCAAAACTAAGAACTTGAGCAAAGTTCATGCATTGATGTGCAGTTGATCATGGTTCTCTCCATCAACTTTCTCTTCAATAACATTATGAGTTTGATTGCTATGGGAAAGATGGGCTTCAATTGTGTCGGTGTGATGAGGAATAAACCTTGAAACAACAACGATGAGTGCAAATACTATGGAAAGGAATTAAAATTTGATGGGGTCATTTTTTCCATAAAACTGTAGAAAAATAAAATGTACTAAAGAGGTTATTGCTTGAACTAGGGCAAAAGCAATATTAACCCACAGAAATTTGCAATTAATCCATCTTTTGGAACTTAGTCCTTTATATATCATCTCAAGCAGTGCCAGGACTAGTCCTAGAAGTGAAAATACAGTGGCAAGAAGAGCCAAAACATAGAGTCTTCGATGATTTGTCGCCTTTGGATGTTGTTCTTTTGCACTAAAGATTTGCTCCATGAATGCAGAAGCAACCTCCATTCCAAGTGCTAAAATGGCAACCATTCGATCAATTGTAAAGATTTCCTTCATCTGTTATGTACATGAATAAGACTAGCTCTTTACATTAATCATTTAAAAAAAAAAAAAACTATCAATAATATTGAAGAAGTAAAATGTCACCTACTTTTGTCCAAGTATTCTTTGACAACCATACAATGATACTCAACAGTGCCTTGACCCAGCCCTTGATGTTATTCTATTTATTTCTCAAAAACATTGCCATGGTGGTGCGCACAAGCTTTCCTACAGTTCATCAAACTTTGCAAACAGGAGGATCCAAACATAATACAGTTTGAAACTTCAATATCGTTGCCCATGACAAAATGAAAGAAGAGAAGAAAGGAAAGAATAGAGAAACAATATAAGATTAGAAATTTGGAAGTTCGTTTTTAGTGTGTCACAAACATTGCGCGATCATAATTATAGATAATAATAAATAAAAAAAAACTAATATCCAGACAGTGGTCGTTTGTGAGTGGAAAATTTATTCAATCACATCATGAACAGCGACAAACTGTTTTTGTGATCATGGACTAGCCTTTCAAATCACATCATGAAAGGCCGTGCTGGAAATTCGAATTATGGTGGGGTCATTAAGAGATGATATTTTTTTTTGTCCAGTTAAAGGGGTTTGGAGGGTGGAATCAAAATGTGAAATAGGAACTTTCTTTGTGGTTGCTTTGCGAGTAAATTATTCACTGCCATACATTGCAGTGGCATAATGTTATCTCAAATTGATTAGGTCATTCATTTAAATGGGTCTCAACCATCTGCGCAAATTGATGGTACGAATCACTTTCATGGCATGAAATGATTTTTGTTCCCTTTTTCATCGCCTCTATGAGTCATATGATTATATGGGATTCAATCTTAAATACAAGATATTAGGGTTTGGCTTAGTAGCCTAGTAATTACATTTTAGAGTGTGGTAAAGGGAAAATCAGAGGTTTAAGTTATTAGAACAACGATAAATTCTTTCAGTTGTAATCAAACTATATTAACATATTAATACTATCTTTGTCAAAAAAAATTCTAAATACAAAAAATCTATGGTCATATTTGGTACAGTTTATTTAAGTTAAAAGTTAACAATCATAAAGTATAAACTAAAATCACTTCTTTCCTAACTTCTAAATTAAGTTTTTTTTTTTTTTTACTTATTTAAGTTAACTCTCAAATTAAAATAAAGGGTAAATTACAAATACATTTCCTAAGATTTGATTAAAATACGATTCACCTTTTGTGGTTCTGGAAATTACATTGTATCCCTTGAGGTTTCTAATTTCATAACAAATCGCCCCTTTTATTAATAAATCATAAAGTCAATTAACAGTTTTTAATGATGTTAAAAATAGATTTCAATTAATAATTTAACTAATTTTATTATTTTTTAAATAAAAGCCAAACTTCATCATCGTGTAGGTTATTATTTTTGTGTTGTTGGGTCATTTCATAAATAAATTGACATTTGATTCAAAATTTAAGATAAATTCTAATCTTTTTTTCCCAATCTGTAGACAAGCTCATGAAATGAATTCTCCATTGTCAAACTAGAGGGGTTTTCGTGGTAGTGTGATCTAAAAAATGAATGGTTCGAATTATTGAGTCAGGACCGATGGTGAGCTCTATGGGCCCAAACAATACGGTCCAGTCCATTTTATAAACTGGAGACAACCTGCTGTCTAAAAATAAAATTATACATTTTTATGATAATATTATGTATTTTTTTTTGATAAAGTTGCATATTGTGATTTAAAAATTCTTCAATAAAAAAATGCATAACATTAAAAATGAATAACAAAATAGGAGTATGTATGGAAAGAATTTCTTATTGAAAATGTTGCGAAAGGCTGATTTTGAGTCAATAAAAATGAAGATTTCTTCGAAAAGATGGGTACTTGCTAATGAAAATTTCTTTTAAATCTTATAATTCGAAAGATGGTGTCCATGTTGGGGATCGAGGGCACACCAGGAAACACAAACAAGCAATAACACAAGAGTTTTAACGTGGTTCGGCAAGTCGCCTACGTCCACGGGCAGCGGATTTCACTATATGGAGAGAAATGAAAGAATTACAACGGAAACAATACACTGATAGTTTTTCTCTATATCAACTCTCCCCTTAGCCTCTCTATTTATACACTCAATAGAAAGCAGAGAGGTTGGCTGGCCTTGCACATGGCCAGCCTGTTCCTTCACAAAAGTGGCCGTCCACCTTTGTGACTTGTCGGTTGGCAAGTTGTGTTGCTAGTTGGCTTCACATGGAGAAGAGATCACTCCTCACATGAGGTGATCTCCAACAAATCACCCCCTCAACCCATGTGAGTAGTTTGCGGCTGAATCTTTAGCCCAATCTTCAACAAATCTCTACCTTGGCGAGGATTCTCTTATCCAACATAGTGATCGATCAACACTGACATGCACCCGAAAGTGCTCAGTTCCGAGAGATATTGACCAAGTCCAAACAATGTTGGAACTTGATCCCAGAAACCACTTTTGTGAGCATATCGGCCGGATTATCTGCAGTACTAATCTTTTGAAGCAGAATATCCCCTTCATTCACAATTTCTCGGATGAAATGGAAATGGACATCAATGTGCTTAGTGCGGGAATGATAAACCTGGTTCTTTGCCAAACAAATGGCACTCTGACTGTCACAGCACACCGCAACGTGCTTCTGAACAATACCCAAGTCCTCAATCAACCCGTGTAGCCAAATAGCTTCCTTAAAGGCTTCCGTCACTGCCATGTACTCTGCCTTTGTAGTAGACAAAGCCACCGTTGACTGAAGCGTTGACCTCCAACTCACCGGCCCTTTAGCAAGCGTAAATAAATACCCTGTTGTTGATCGGCGTTTTTCCAAGTCACCAGCATAATCTGAGTCCACATATCCAACCAAATTCTGCCCAAGTCGGTTATCTCTCTCGAACTTCAATCCCAGATTAACCATGCCATGTATGTACCTTAGGATCCATTTCACTGCCTGCCAGTGATCTTTTCCTGGATCATGCATATACCTGCTTACCATACTCACAGCATGTGAGATGTCAGGCCTTGTACAAACCATAGCATACATTAATGCACCAACTGCATTTGCATATGGAACTTGTGCTATATGCTTCCGTTCTTCTTCTGTACGTGGAGACATCAAAGCACTGAACTTGAAATGAGGGGCCAATGGTGTACTCACAGCTTTTGTTTTCCTATTTATGCCAAATCTGTCTAACACCTTTTTCAAATATTGAGTTTGTGTCAGATGAACCGTGCCCTTCTTCCTGTCTGTCTTGATCTCCGTGCCAAGAATTTTCTTTGCTTCTCCCAAATCCTTCATTTCAAACTCTCTTGCTAACTGTACCTTGAGTTTCTCAATCTCCTCATTGCTCTTTGATGCAATTAACATATCATCTACCTATAAGAGCAAATAGATGAAGGACCCATCTGGAAGCTTACGGAAATATACACAATGATCAAATTGACTTCTTGTGTATTCTTTCTCTATCATGAATCGATCAAATCTTTTGTACCACTGTCTCGGGGATTGCTTCAATCCGTACAACGATTTGTTCAGCTTACAGGCCCAATTCTCTTTTCCAGCAACTTTGAAACCATTTGGCTGGGACATGTATATCTTCTCTTCAAGATCTCCATGTAAAAAGGCAGTTTTGACGTCGAGTTGGGCGAGCTCGAGATCAAACTATGCAACCAAAGCTAGCAAGATACGAATAGACGTGTGCTTCACAACAGGTGAGAATACCTCATTGTAGTCTATTCCTTCCTTTTGGGCATAGCCTTTAGCTACCAATCTGGCTTTGAATCTGATGTTGTCTTTGCCTGGGATGCCTTCCTTCTTGGTGTAAATCCACTTGCACCCAATTGCTTTCTTTCCCTTTGGAAGTTGCACCAACTCTCAAGTCTGGTTCTTGTGAAGTGACCCGATCTCTTCATCCATAGCCTCCTTCCAATTAACACTTTCTGCATTCTGCATGGCTTCTTTGAAAGTGCAAGGAACATTGTCTTTAATGATTAGAAGTGCATAGGCTACCATATCGGTCATCCAACCGAGTTGCTTAGTAACCCTTTTTCCTTTCTTGATTGCAATGGGTTCTGATTGTTGTGGGGCCTCTGGATCTTCATTTTCATCTGAACTCTCTTCACAGCTATCCACTGAGACTTCTTCAGGATGGTTGATTGGCTTAATAGTCTTTGCTGGAGTCTCAAACTCCACCTGCACTGACTTCTTCAATACTTCATCATTTTCTTGAGGATTTGGTTGCTTCAGCATTGTAGACTCATCAAAGGTAACGTCTCTTCTAGTGACAACTTTCTTTGATTCAGGGCACCAGAGTCTGTATCCCTTGACACCGTCACTAAAGCCTAAGAAGACAACTTTCTTGGCTCTAGGATCCAACTTAGATTCTGCACCATGAAAATATGTTAGACATCCGAAGATACGTAGCTGATCATAATCAGTAGCTGGCACTCCTGACCATACCTCCATGGGAGTCTTGTCATCTAGTGCTGTAGTAGGTAGTCGGTTAACAAGATGACGAGCATAGTTCAATGCCTCACCCCAAAATGCCTTGCTCAATCCAGAATATGACAGTATACACCGGACTTTCTCCACCAAAGTGCAGTTCATGCGTTTTGCAACTCTATTTTATTGTGGTGTTCCAAGAACTGTGAAATGTCTCACTATCCCTTCATTCTGGCAAACCTCAAAGAAGGGATTTGATGTGTATTCCCCGCCATTGTCAGATCTGAGCTTCTTGATCTTTCTGCCTGTCTGGATCTCAATCATTTTTTTCCACATAAAAAAGATTTCTAATACTTCATCTTTATGCTTCATTGTGTAAACCTATACTCTTCTTGAGAAATCATCAATGAACGACACAAAGTAGTGTTTAACTCCCAACGAAGCATTCTTGGATGGACCCCATACATCGGTGTGAATGTAGTCTAGAATCCCTTTGGTACGATGTATAGCAGTACCAAACTTGATTCTTGTTTGCTTGCCCAGTACACAATGCTCACAGAACTCAAGCTTCCCTGTTTTGGCGCCTTTCAACAGGCCTTGCTTTACCAACCCTTGTAAAGCCTTCTCACCAACATGCCCTAGGCGCATGTGCCAAAGTCTGGAAGTGTCTGATACATCATCTTCTGAGCTGGTGGAGACAGCCACTCTCCCTGCGACTGTAAAGCCGTCTAGGAAATATAAATTTCCCTTTCGAGTACCCTTCATTGCAACAAATGCTCCTCGAACAACTTTGAGGACTCCACCTTCCGTAGTTACTCTGTAACCTTTAGAGTCTAAAACTCCCACTGAGATGAGATTCTTTGTCAAATCTGGTACATACCGAACATCTTCAAGAATTCTAATTGTTCCATCATGTATCTTCAATCGAATTGTTCCAATCCCCTTTGTTTGGCAAGCTTGGTCGTTGCCCATCAGTACAACTCCTCCATCGAACTCTCGTAAGCTCGAGAACCACTGCTTGTTAGGACACATGTGGTAAGAACATCCGGAATCTAGAATCCATTCATCAGACTGGCCATATGATGAAACTGTGAAGGCTGATCCTTCACCATTATCTCCATCTCGTGCAACGCTCAACTTTTTCTATTTTTTGTCTTTATTGGGACAATCTTTTGCCCAATGCCCATTCTGGCGACAAGCAGCACACTCGTCTTTTGCAAGACGTCTTCTATCTGATGATTTCCCTCTGGATTTTAAGCGAGACTTTCCCCGCCCTGTATATCTTCTGTTATTTGTCCTGCCTCTGACTGTCAATGCCTCGGATGCTGAGTCCCTGTTTGTAGATTTATCTTTTCTTCTGAACTCATTATTTACCACGGCGTTTACAACATCAACATACTTGATCATTTATTTACCGTACAGTAAAGTGGTGGTGAGATGATCATATGTGTCAGGCAAGGAATTCAACAGTAACAGTGCTTTATCTTCATCATCAATGTGATCATCCAAGTTTTTCAAATCGGTAAGAATTTTCTTGCAATTGTTTAGGTGTTCATTCATCGAAATACCTTTCTTATAGTCGAAACGAAACAACCTCTTCTTCAAGTAGAGCCGGTTCTCAATGCTCTTTGTCACGAACTTGTCTTCCAGCGCCTTCCAAAGCTCCTTCGCAATATCATATTCTGTGAAGGCGTACTTCTCCTCTTTTGCAAGGCAAAGTCGGATGGAACTATAAGCCAGGAGATTCACTTTCTCCCATTCTATCCCGTCCAGGTCATCTGTTTTGCCTCCTAGAGTAAAGTGCAGGTTCATTTGGACAAGCATATCTTTAACTTCGCATCTCCACATGCCAAAGTTACTGCTTCCATCGAACTTTTTTACCTCGAACTTAGCATGGGAAACCGGGGTCCAATACCTAGAGTTGTTTGTAGCCACGGGGCTGCTTGTAGACTCGGCTAATCTCCTCTTTGTAGATTCTGCCATTTAGACTATTTTTTTTTTTTAGAAACTCCGATTCAAAAAACTGATGGTACGGATGTGTCCGGAATACTCCAAATAGTTGGAAAGTACTATTGGATCGTCAGAAACGGACTCCGAATGACTCAAATCAAGCCAAAACAGTTTGGACGATTCAGATCTGCAGAATCTGGTGCGTCTGGGATGTACCGGATAATTACTCTGGCACAGCTGGTCAATTGGCGCGGTCAACGGCGCGGTACGGCTCAGCAGCGCAGCTTGACTCGCTGGTCAACGCGGCTCCAAACTGGTCAACGGCTCGAGCACGCGGCTTTGGTGGCTCGACTACGGCTCGGCTTGGTAAGCGGCGGTCAACGACTCCTGTTCGGATTGACGGCTCGGCTCGGCTCGGCTTGGCTCAGGATGACGTCGCTTGACGTAAGAACCACGCCCGCTCCACTCATCTTCATCCTCTCGCCGGCGCGTGGGTGGTCCTTTTGGACTGTTTTTCGTAGTTTCAGACTCCTCTTCTCAAGGGCTTTCTCCTGGTATGCTCAGAAGTGGATTTCAGTCACTTCTAAATCTGGGCACTTTCACAAAAAATTCAATTTTTCACCACCCGAGCTCTGATACCAATTGTTGGGGATTTAGGGTACACCAGGAAACACAAACAAGCAATAACACAAGAGTTTTAACGTGGTTCGGTAAGTCGCCTACATCCACGGGCAGCGGATTTCACTATATGAAGAGAAATGGAAGAATTACAACGGAAACAATACACTGATAGTTTTTCTCTATATCAACTCTCCCCTTAGCCTCTCTATTTATACACTCAAGAGAAGGCAGAGAGGTTGGCTGGCCTTGCACATGGCCAGCCTGTTCCTTCACAAAAGTGGTCGTCCACCTTTGTGACTTGTCGGTTGGCAAGCTGTGTTGCTAGTTGGTTTCACATGGAGAAGAGATCACTCCTCACACGAGGTGATCTCTAACAGTCCACTAGTAGAACCTTTAAAATATGAGCTGCTCTAATTTATTGTGAAAATAACAGTACGTTGTAAAAAAAAATTATATATACATTTTGTATTAATATCATTTTTCGTATAATAATCACAAAACTTATGGCATAAATAAAATGGATTTGGCATTGATGATTGGCAGAAAATGAGTTAGCATACTTGTTTAAGCCAAAAGCAAATTGGTCCAACCACATAGACTTAAGGAAGAGTTTTAAAATATTTATAAAAATACGTTTTTTTATGTACCTCACAGCACCGCCCCTCTCCCGTAAAGTATTCACTGCCAGTAGTGACATAATTTCATCTCAAATTGATCAGGGTCATGCATTTAAATGGGTCTAGGCCATCTACGTAAATTGATGGTACAAATCAATTTGCTGCTTTTAAAAATATTGACAATAAAAATGTTGACAATATTGACAATATTCATAATTTTATCTCAAATTGATAGTTATTAATTATATGGGAAAGAATTTCTTATTGAAAATGTTGCGAAAGGCTGATTTTGAGTCAACAAAAATGAAGATTTCTTTCAAAAGATGGGTACTGCCAATGAAAATTCAATGAAAATTTCTTTTAAATGCTTCCTCCTGGTATGCTCAGAAATGGATTTCAATCACTTCTAAATCTAGGCACTTTCGGAAAAAATTCGATTTTTCACCACCCGGGCTCTGATACCAATTGTTGGGGATCGAGGGCATGCCTAGAAACACAAACAAGCAATAACACAAGAGTTTTAACATGGTTCGGTAACTCGCCCACGTCCACGGACAATGGATTTCACTATATGGAAAGAAATGGAAGAATTTCAACGGAAACAATACACTGATAGTTTTTCTCTATATCAACTCTCCCCTTAGCCTTTCTATTTATACACTCAAGAGAAGGCAGAGAGGTTGGCTGGCCTTGCACATGGCAAGCCTGTTCTTTCACAAAAGTGGCCGTCCACCTTTGTGACTTGTCAGTTGGCAAGCTGTGTTGCTAGTTGGCTTCACATGGAGAAGAAATCACTCCTCACATGGGGTGATCTCCGACAGTCCACTAGTAGAACTTTTAAAATATGAGCTGCTATAATTTATTGGGAAAATAACAATACAGTGTAAAAAAAATTATATATACATTTTGTATTAATATCATTTTTCGTATAATAATCACAAAACTTATGGCATAAATAAAATAGATTTGGCATTGATGATTGGCAAAAAATGAGTTAGCATACTTGTTTAAGCCAAAAGCAAATTGGTCCAAGCACATAGACTTAAGGAAGAGTTTTAAAATATTTATAAAATACGTTTTTTTATGTACCTCACAGCACCACCCCTCTCTCGTAAAGTATTCATTGCCAGTAGTGACATAATTTCATCTCAAATTGATCAAGGTCATGCATTTAAATGGGTCTAGGCCATCTAAGCAAGTTGATGGTACAAATCAATTTGCTACTTTTGAAAATATTGACAATATTGACAATATTCATAATTTTATCTCAAATTGATAGTCATTAATTATATGGGAAAGAATTTCTTATTGAAAATGTTGCGAAAGGCTGATTTTGAGTCAACAAAAATGAAGATTTCTTCCAAAAGATGGGTACTGCCAATGAAAATTCAATGAAAATTTCTTTTAAATGCTTCCTCCTGGTATGCTCAGAAATGGATTTCAGTCACTTCTAAATCTAGGCACTTTCAGAAAAAATTCGATTTTTCACCACCCGGGCTCTAATACCAATTGTTGGGGATCGAGCGCACGCCAAGAAACACAAACAAGCAATAACACAAGAGTTTTAACATGGTTCGGTAACTCGCCTACGTCCACGGACAACGGATTTCACTATATGGAGAGAAATGGAAGAATTTCAACGGAAATAATACACTGATAGTTTTTCTCTATATCAACTCTCCCCTTAGCCTCTCTATTTATACACTCAAGAGAAGGCAGAGAGGTTGGCTAGCCTTGCACATGGCAAGCCTGTTCCTTCACAAAAGTGGCCGTCCATCTTTGTGACTTGTCAGTTGGCAAGCTGTGTTGCTAGTTGGCTTCACATGGAGAAGAGATCACTCCTCACATGGGGTGATCTCCAACAGTCCACTAGTAGAACCTTTAAAATATGAGCTGCTATAATTTATTGGGAAAATAACAATACAGTGTGAAAAAAATTATATATACATTTTGTATTAATATCATTTTTCGTATAATAATCACAAAACTTATGGCATAAATAAAATAGATTTGGCATTGATGATTGGCAGAAAATGAGTTAGCATACTTGTTTAAGCCAAAAGCAAATTGGTCCAAGCATATAGACTTAAGGAAGAGTTTTGAAATATTTATAAAATACATTTTTTTATGTACCTCACAGCACCACCCCTCTCTCGTAAAGTATTCACTGCCAGTAGTGACATAATTTCATCTCAAATTGATTAAGGTCATGCATGTAAATGGGTCTAGGCCATCTGTGCAAATTGATGGTACAAATCAATTTGCTACTTTTGAAAATATTGACAATAAAAATGTTGACAATATTGACAATATTCATAATTTTATCTCAAATTGGTAGTCATTAATTATATGGGAAAGAATTTCTTATTGAAAATGTTGCGAAAGGCTGATTTTGAGTCAATAAAAATGAAGATTTCTTCCAAATGATGGGTACTGCCAATGAAAATCTCTTTTAAATGCTTCCTCCTGGTATGCTCAGAAGTGGATTTCAGACACTTCTAAATCTAGGCACTTTCGGAAAAAATTCGATTTTTCACCACTCGCGCTCTGATACCAATTGTTGGGGATCAAGGGCACGCCAGGAAACACAAACAAGCAATAACACAAGAGTTTTAACATGGTTCGGTAACTCGCCTACGTCCACGGACAACGGATTTCACTATATAGAGAGAAATGGAAGAATTTCAACGGAAACAATACACTGATAGTTTTTCTCTATATCAACTCTCCCCTTAGCCTCTCTATTTATACACTCAAGAAAAGACAGAGAGGTTGGCTGGCCTTACACATGGCCAACCTGTTCCTTCACAAAAGTGGCCGTCCACCTTTGTGACTTGTCGGTTGGCAGGCTGTGTTGCTAGTTGGCTTCACATGGAGAAGAGATCACTTCTCACACGGGGTGATCTCCAACAGTCCACTAGTAGAACCTTTAAAATATGAGCTGTTATAATTTATTGGGAAAATAACAATACAGTGTAAAAAAAAAACTATATATACATTTTGTATTAATATCATTTTTCGTATAATAATCACAAAACTTATGGCATAAATAAAATGGATTTGGCATTGATGATTAGCAGAAAATGAGTTAGCATACTTGTTTGAGTAAGCCAAAAGCAAATTGGTCCAAGAACATAGACTTAAGGAAGAGTTTTGAAATATCTATAAAATACGTTTTTTTAACTACCTCACAGCACCACCCCTCCCATAAAGTATTCACTACCAGTAGTAACATAATTTCATCTCAAATTGATCAGGGTCATGCGTTTAAATGGGTCTAGGCCATCTGCGCAAATTGATGGTACAAATCAATTTGCTGCTTTCGAAAATATTGACAATATTTATAATTTTATCTCAAATTGAGTCATTAATTATATGGGAAAGAATTTCTTATTGAAAATGTTGCGAAAGGTTGATTTTGAGTTAATAAAAATGAAGATTTCTTCCAAAAGATGAGTACTACCAATGAAAATTTCTTTTAAATGCTTCCTCCTGGTATGCTCAGAAGTGGATTTCAATCACTTCTAAATCTAGGCACTTTCGGAAAAAATTCGATTTTTCACCACCCGGGCTCTGATACCAATTGTTGGGGATCGAGGGCACACCAGGAAACACAAACAAGCAATAACACAAGAGTTTTAACGTGGTTCGGTAAGTCGCCTACGCCCACGGGCAGCGGATTTCACTATGGCGCTGTTTGGGAAACAAGGGTTCAGGCTAATATAGCCTTAAATTAAAAATAAGCCAAAAAGCCTCACTGTTCAACCCTTTTTATTAAAATAAATAAATAAATAAATAAAATAGGTGCAGCTACCGAACAGTGTAAGCACAGCCTACACTATCACATTGACAAATTGTTGCATCACTTGGTAAATTACGATTTTGCCCCTTTACATCAATTTAAAAAATTATAATTTTAGGGACAAATTTGTCATTTTAACTTCAAACATCATTTCAACACATTTTTCAATATAACAACTCAAATAAAAATTAATCTCATCTTCCCAAATACAAAAACTAAAATAGCCTACTAAAATAGCCAAAAAGCCAAAAAGCCTCTAAAATAGCCACTTCCCAAACGAGGCCTATATGGAGAAAAATGGAAGAATTACAACAGAAACAATACACTGATTGTTTTTCTCTATATCAACTCTCCCCTTAGCCTCTCTATTTATACACTCAAGAGAAGGCAGAGAGGTTGGCTGGCCTTGCACATGGCCAGCCTGTTCCTTCACAAAAGTGGCCGTCCACCTTTGTGACATGTCGGTTGGCAAGTTGTGTTGCTAGTTGTCTTCACATGGAGAAGAGATCACTCTTCACACGGGGTGATCTCCAACAGTCCACTAATAGAACCTTTAAAATATGAACTACTATAATTTGTTGGGAAAATAACAATACAGTGTAAAAAAAATTATATATTCATTTTGTATTAATATCATTTTTCGTATAATAATCACAAAACATGGCATAAATAAAATGGATTTGGCATTGATGATTGGCAGAAAATGAGTTAGCATACTTGTTTGAGTAAGCCAAAAGCAAATTGGTCCAAGCACATAGACTTAAGGAAGAGTTTTGAAATATTTTTAAAATACGTTTTTTAAGTACCTCACAGCACTACTCCTCTCCCGTAAAGTATTCACTGCCAGTAGTGAGATAATTTCATCTCAAATTGATCAGGATCATGCATTTAAATGGGCCTAGGCCATCTGCGCAAATTGATGGTACAAATCAATTTGCTGCTTTTGAAAATATTGACAATAAAAATTTTTACGATATTGACAATATTCATAATTTTATCTCAAATTGATAGTCATTAATTATATGGGAAAGAATTTCTTATTGAAAATGTTGCGAAAGGCTGATTTTGAGTCAATAAAAATGAAGATTTCTTCCAAAAGATGGGTACTGCCAATGAAAATCTCTTTTAAATGCTTCCTCCTGGTATGCTCAAAAGTGGATTTCAGACACTTCTAAATCTAGGCACTTTCGGAAAAAATTCGATTTTTCACCACTCGCACTCTGATACCAATTGTTGGGGATCGAGGGCACACCAGGAAACACAAACAAGCAATAACACAAGAGTTTTAACGTGGTTCGGTAAGTCGCCTACGTCCACGGGTAGCGGATTTCACTATATGGAGAGAAATGGAAGAATTACAACAGAAACAATACACTGATAGTTTTTCTCTATATCAACTCTCCCCTTAGCCTCTCTATTTATACACTCAAGAGAAGGCAGAGAGGTTAGCTGGCCTTGCACATGGCCAGCCTGTTCCTTCATAAAAATGGCCGTCCACCTTTGTGACTTGTCGGTTAGCAAGCTGTGTTGCTAGTTGGCTTCACATGGAGAAGAGATCACTCCTCACACGAGGTGATCTCCAACAGTCCACTAATAGAATCTTTAAAATATAAGCTGCTATAATTTATTGGAAAAATAACAATACAGTGTAAAAAAAATTATATATTCATTTTGTATTAATATCATTTTTCGTATAATAATCACAAAACTTATGGCATAAATAAAATGGATTTGGCATTAATGATTGGCAGAAAATGAGTTAGCATACTTGTTTGAGTAAGCCAAAAGCAAATTGGTCCAAGCACATAGACTTAAGGAAGAGTTCTGAAATATTTATAAAATACGTTTTTTTAAGTACCTCACAGCATCACCCCTCTCCCGTAAAGTATTCACTGCCAGTAGTGACATAATTTCATCTCAAATTGATCAGAGTCATGCATTTAAATAGGTCTAGGCCATCTGCGCAAATTGATGGTACAAATCGATTTGCTGCTTTTGAAAATATTGACAATAAAAATGTTGACAATATTGACAGTATTCATAATTTTATCTCAAATTGATAGTCATTAATTATATGAGAAAGAATTTCTTATTGAAAATGTTGCGAAAAGTTGATTTTGAATCAATAAAAATGAAGATTTCTTCCAAAAGATGAGTACTGTCAATGAAAATTTCTTTTAAATCTTATAATTTGAACGATGGTGTCTACTAGTAAAACCTTTAACATATGAAATGCTATAATTTATTGGGAAAACAACAATACAGTTTCGTATAATAATTACAAAACTTATGGCATAAAATAAAATGGATTTGGCATTGATGATGGGTAGAAAATGAAAGTTAGCATAGTTGGTTGAGCAAGTCAAAAGCAGCGTAATTGGTCCAAGCACGTTTTCTTAAGGAAGAGTTTGAAAATATCTATTTATAAAATTACGCGTTTGTAGATTCTAAGATCCTCCCACCACCACCTCCCGTGACGTATTCACTGTCTTTGTCTCAAATTGATCAGGGTCATTCATTTAAATGGGTCTCGGCCATCTGCACAAATTGATGGTACAAATCACTTCATGGCATGAAATAATTTTTGTTCGTTTTTTTATCGCCTCTATGAGCTATATGATTACATGGGATTCAATCTTAAATACAAGATATTAGATTTTGGCCAAGTGATCTAGTAGTTGTGGTGAAGGTTATATTAGGAGTTTGAATTAATAGAACAGTGGCAAACTCTTTTAATTGTAATCTAATTATATTAACATACTAATACTATCTTTGTCAAGAAAAATTCCTAAATACAAGCATTCGATGGTGATGTTTGGTACAGTTTATTATAAATTAAAAATTAACAATCATAAAGTATAAGCTGAAATCACTTCTTTGCTAACTTCTAAATTAAGGTTTTTTTTTTTTTTTTTTTTTTTTTTTTTTTTTTTTTTTAAAGTTA
Source organism: Camellia granthamiana (assembly GCA_036172215.1). NCBI lineage: Eukaryota > Viridiplantae > Streptophyta > Magnoliopsida > Ericales > Theaceae > Camellia > Camellia granthamiana. The sequence continues at coordinate 76,597,949 of CM069910.1, forward strand.
AACTCTCAAATTAAAATAATGAGTAAATTACAAATATACTCCCTGAGATTTGATTAAAATACACATCGCCCCTTGTGATTCTGGAAATTACATTCCACCCTCTAAGGTTTTTAATTTCATAACAAATTATTTATTTTAATAATAAATCATAAAGTCAATTAACAGTTTTTAATGATATTAGAAATATGTTTCAATTAATAATTTAACTAATTTTATTATTGTATATGAGAGTAATTATGAATTTTATTTTTTTAACTAATAATGTTAAATAAAAAATTCTAACAATAGAATATTTATAATTTTTCAAATCACAAAAAATAATTTATATTTAAAACAAACCTCAAAGAGTTTATTTGTAATTTACCCTCGATAAACTATAAACAAGTCATTTAAATGGGAACAATCGCCTCTATATGACTTTTGAGAAACACCAAATAGGGGTGGGACTTACATTAAACACAAATTAAACTTGCACCCTATGAAATTATAACATTTTTTCCACTATCAATGTCACGCCCCAATATTTTAATTAATCAGAAACATTACCCAAGCCTGTAATTTAGGTCCATTTTTTTTTTTTATATATCTATTACCCTTGAGTAATAGAAATACAATAATACATGTTCTCTCTCTCATTGAAAACAACAATGCAATAATACATGCCAAGCTTCTGCCGCGAAGCTACAAATATATAATTACAAACCACATGATACATTTTTCATTCATTTAGCATCTATGCTAAAATTATACACATAAGGTACATGGAATCCATACTCTTCAACTAATGAATCCGAAATTCTCTTCCTGAAAAAGAATAAAACGAGGGGTGAGGACTAATGCCCAGTAGGAATCTCATAGGTCTACAACAATAGCTAACACATAGATAGAAATGATCATGCATGCAGAGTGATACCATATAGTAAGATGGCATTTTGTAAGTTCAAAATATTATACAAAAAGTATCTTTTCTTAAAATTTCACTTGAACATTTAAGAAAACTCCCTGCCATAAATGTAGTCTCTCATCATTAGAGAGCCATAGATTCTCTTTGAAAACAAGTACACTTAAGGAAGAACATCATCTTAAATTTATCAACCCAATTCCAAATTATTCCTCATTTCGTTTCAATTTCAACATTCCACATTTCATTTCCATTCTAATATTACACATTTCATTTCCATTTCCAACTACCATACTCCATAACATCAAAATCCAAAGGATTAAAGTTCAACATAACACAAGAATCACAAACCCCCTTTTAATTCAATTTCCCAATTACTTACAAAACAAAACTCATAATCCTCCCTTTTGTCACAAGCAATCCATTGAGTTCATCATCACTAGCCCCTAATCCAATTACCCACATGATGCCAATTTCAATCCTTAATCCATTTTCCTTCAGTTCATTTTCAATTCCTTTATTCTTCTCAATTCATGAGTCAATTTCGTTATTTCACAACAATCAAACTGAGACTACAACTCAGTGATTTTCCCAATCATACAAAATACACATAAACACTTCAAACTTTGCCATTTTACGGATATTTCGTCCAAAGGAATCGACACCCATTTAGATATAAAATTTCGAGTCTTTCACCCAGGACAATCCGGCCAACTTGCTTTAAATAGAGTCCATCCCCTTTCTCCTCCCAAACAAATATACATATACAATGTATTTACGAGCATAATCATATATGGAGTACATCCCCTTTCTTCTCCCAATAAATATACATATACAATGTATTTATAAACATAATCACATATGGAATACATCCCCTTTCTTCTCCCAATAAATATACATATACAATGTATTTATAAACAAGGTCATATTCAATGACACCAACAATAGATTAGCATTAAATAGCCTAATCCTCATACAATTTCTACAACAATTATGACTATCCTCCACCGATAGCCCAATACATTTATATCTAAACCGATAAATAAATTCCTTTAACGATACGCTTTTCCAAAATCTCATATGGGAGTGATAATGCATATCAAGCTCCACCATCATCATTAATAATCCTCCGATTTCACATTTACAATGACAATTTCAATTATTTATACAAATGGCAATTTGATCCAATTAGGGCAAACTCCCTTTATATCAACCCAAACTCAATACAACCCAACACAACTCAACTTAATTCAACACAATTCAACATAATCAACACTATTCAACATGATTCAATTTAACGCCACTAAATGTAATTCAACATAACTCAAGGTGAACTCTTAAATCCCCATTTCATTATTTCATCCCAAGTCTCATGCCATCCATATCATTAATAAATCTTTTTCCCAAATTTAATTTCATATTATAGCATGATTTACAATATCCATAACGAAGGTTCATTCGCCAATTTTTAACATAATTTTCAAATACTTCCAAAATTCAATTAAACTAGTATATATGTAATTCAATACCTCAATTTCATGATTCTACTTTCAATTTAGGCAAAATCATTAAATATCACCATGAATCAACTTAGGGTTTTCAAGAAAAATCAAGAATTTCAAGAACAATTGAAACTTCTCACACCACTACTTTTAATTACAATTTTCCCCTTGATTATACACCTAAGGTTCATAATCCACAAGCTTAAGCCAGCAATTGAACCCCAACACTTCAAACCCTAAACCCCCAATTTCCATGATATAACACTATATGCTCAAAAATGAAGATTTTGTATTTATATAATCAAAATACCACAAATCTATCAATAAATGCAAGTATTGAAGAAGAACTAGGACCCCTACCTCAAGAATCGAGCAAAAGAGCAAAGCTTTGAGAAAAATCCTTCGCAAATCCGAACTTCAATCGGTAGGAAGATGAGATCTTCATGTGTTCTTCACTTTTTGATAAGAGATCTTGGCCAAATCTTTGATGAATGGAAGGTATTTAGGTCAAGAGATCAAGGGTTTTCGGACCTAGGGTGAGAGGAAGGAAGAGAGAAAAGAAAAATGGAGAGAATGATCTAAAAAATCACTTTTTAAGTTGTTGAATTCGCGCAGTCCGCTCGAGCATCTCTTTTCCCGCTCGAGCGTACCTGCTTCCAGCACAGGTACTAAAACTTCAAACGGGTATAACTCTCATTCTTGTGTCCAAATCGAAGCCCCGAAGACAAGCTTTCCAATGGTTCTAGCCTCACACCCAAATTCAAAGTGTGAAAAAAGAAGAGGACAAAAGAGTGACGGTTGTTCGTAAGAAGATTATCCGAATTAAAATTTTTGATCCAATCTTACTTTGCCATCATGTTACCACTTCAATCAATGTCCCAAAATAAAATAGGGAGGCTCCAAACATAATAATAAAAGGTCAAAAACAATGCCACTAGTCTCAGATATTCAAACTCAACCAGGCAAACCGCTCGAGCGCCTAATCTTACGCTCGAACGCGCAAACCAACAAAACCGGCCGCTCGAGCGACCACTCCTACGCTCTAGCGGGAATTCACAACTCTCAGAATCTCGGACAGACTGCAAAAGTACTGGAAGCCTCACAAGTCCGCTTGAGCGTCAACTCCCCCGCTCGAGTGGAGGGAAAAATTCTGGATTGCTATAATCTTCCCTCCTTAAGAAATTTCGTCCCCGAAATTGCATCCATTCTCAAAACCATAACAAAACATAGCAACAAACCCCAATCTAATAACAAGGCATGACAGCAACAATATATATATCTATCAATCCTTAACATCATTCAATTACACCTCATATCAATTTTAAACCCAAAAGTACAAAGCGTTACAATCTGGACCTTAGGAAATTCCGTCCTCGAAATTTAGAGAAATCGATAAAGTGTGATTTAAAATAGAGATTAGCTTGTCTCCAACTATAAAGTGTACTGAATCGTGTTGTTTAGCTCTATGGGACTCACCGCGGGTTTCGTCTCAATAATTCGAACCGTTTATTTAGTAGACCACAACGTATAGATTATCCATGAAAAAAATCAGTTCGATTCAATAATTGTAACCACGTTAGTTTATCACATTTGCCTGACAAAAAATAAATGATTCAGTTTTCAAATAATATTTGTCGTTCATTGTTTTGCAAATAAATGTCATAAAATAACATAGTTATACGTATCGGATCCACCTGATTTTTTTATTTTTATTTTTTTTTTATGGATGATCTACACGTTATGGTTTAAAATAATACAGTCTAGTTCACTTTGTAAACTGGTGACAACCAACTGACCTAAAAATAAAATTATACATTTTTATGATAATATTATGTATTTTTTTTAATAAAGTTACATATTTTGTGATTTAAAAATTCTTCGATAAAAAAGTGCGTAACATTACCATAAAATATGGGGTAAATTATTTGTAAGTCCTATTTGGAAGACTTATATAAGATATAATCCTATGAAAAAACTTATAACTCAATAGGTCCTGTGGTTTTTATTGTGGACACATCTACCTCCAATCTTAATTAATTAATAACCTGATTAATGATAATGTCATATACGAGAAATCTAATGTTATCATAAATTGTGATCATATCTATATGGCTAGAAATTTGAAATTCAAAATAACCTAATTAATGGCAATACCATATATGGGAAATCCAATGTTACCATAGATTGTGATCATATCTATATAGTTGGAAATTTGAAATTCAAAAAATAAATGTAACATGTAACACCTCAAACCCAACGTGACATTCCCAAACCCAACGTGACATTCCCATATACTTCTGAAATTCAAAATAACTTGATTAATGACAATACCATATATTGGAAATCCAATGTTACCATAGATTGTGATCATATCTATATGGTTAGAAATTTGAAATTCAAAATATAAATATAACATGTAACATCCCAAACCTAATGTGACATTTTCAAACCCAACATGACATTCTCATATACTTTTCATCCCAAATTCAACGTAAATGTAACATGTAACTCAAACCCACTGTGACATTCCCATATGCTTCTTATCCCAAACCCAACTTGACATTCCAATACTCCACCGTTGAATTATGAATAATGTAACGTCCTAAACATAACATGTAATATCCCAAACCCAATGTGACATGCTCATACTCCACCGCTGTTTACATTTTAAATTTTCAATTAACGACTGTAACCTCCTAAATCTAACATGTAGGGTTACTCACGGGTCGAGTTTGGGATGGGTTTATAGAAATCCGTCCCCGCCCTGTATCATATTGAGGACGGGGTAAATTGGGGGGTGATGGAATAGGGGCGGGTGCGGGACAGGAGACGGGTTAATTTTTTAAGTTAAAAAATAAAAATATTAATAAAAATGATTGATAATATAGTATATTATGAATAATAATTTATACTTAATGAAAAATATATTATATATGATAGAAAATAAATGAATAAAAATTAATATTAAGTATAATATTTTAGTATTTTTACTTTGTTATAATGAAAAATAAATTAATTTATATTATATACATATAAATATATTTAATAAACATAATCAAGGTAGGGTTCAGTTGGAATGGGGCGGGGGAAGCAAAATTCGTCCCCATCCCGTTTCCCTTAATGGGTAAACTACCAATAGGTTCTAATAGTTGGACTTAATTCACATCAAGTTCTATTGAAAGTAAGTCTTGGTAAAATTGTCGCTAAAAATAATTTTTTGTGACCATTTTTTATATATGTCTCTAAAAATTGACAATTAGTGACTTTTTTTTGTCATGATTTTTATAAATTGTCGCTAAAACTTACAATTAGTGACTTTTTTTATGACAAATTTTTCTCATAGGACCTATTAACAATAAGTCCACTTATTAAGATCTACACGTAAGTACCCCCTTTCTTAATTGGGGTGGAGAAAATCCATGCAGGGTGGTGTGAGGCAGGGAAAAATTATCATCCCGATGTAACATTCCAAACCAAACATGACATATGAGAGAGAGAACAAAACGTACAATAATGGAACAAAGTAGAAATATAATAATCCACTAATACAATTGATTTACACAATATAGGATCTCATGGAATACATTCCTATCTAAATAGGACTTGAGATTCCATAAGAAATTTCACAGAATTTCACACTAAACAAGTTTCCATAATAGGACTTATAAATAATTATTCCTAAAATATATAACTTCGTTTCTAAATAAAAAATCATCTTAACTCTATTAAAATATTATGCAATATTTATCACAAAAATATATAACATGTATTACAAAAATGAATAACAAAATAGGAGTGCGTATCGAAATAATTTCTTAATCAAAATGTTGCGAAAGGCTGATTTTGAGTTAATAAAAATTAAGATTTCTTCCAAAATATTGGTACCCGCCAATGAAAATTCAATGAAAATTTCTTTTAAATCTTATAATTCAAAAGATGGTGTCCACTAGTAGAACCTTTAAAATTGAGATGCTATAATTTATTGGGAAAATAACAATGCAGTGTAAAATAAATAAATAAAAATTTAATTACAAATTAGTGATAAAATTTATAAATTTTAATAACTAAAATATAATTTTTTTTACGAATTTGTAATAATTTTTAAAAGTTACCACTAATTTTTAATTGGAAAAATTACAAATCATAGATACTTTTTCAAAATAATTACATATTCAAAAAAAAAAATTATAAACTTAATTATTAAAATTTATCAATGATTTGTAATTTTTTTTTTCTTTCAAACTTGCTCTGATTTATTATTTTCCATTTTAATTTTTCCTAATTTATTTGATGTTTCCGCGTATCTGTGACTGTAAGTATGGATGGCAATTTGAACCCAACCCAACCGGGAGCCGACCCCCTGACCTCGATTAGAACGGTTTTTTCTCAAAAAATACCCCCGACGAGCCAGTGATGGTATTCGAAAATGAATCCCTGACAAATTTCGAGTCGGGGACGGTGATACATTCCTCGTCCCTGTCCCTGTCCCCGTCCCCGTCCTCGATGTGAAATTTAGACCGCCTCTCATCTCTATAAACCAAACCCTAAAACACAGTTATTAGACCACCTCTCATCTCTCTCTCGATTTCTCTCTCTCTCTCTCTCTCTCTCTCTCTCTCTCTCTCTAAAACCCTCTCTTACCACCAATCTCCCTCCTTTTGTTGTCCTCCTCTCCCTCTTCCTTCGCTATCATCATCTCCCTTCTCTCATTACCGCTAATCTCAGAGTGATCGAACGTCATAAAGAAGACTCCATCGACACCAAACTCGCATTTGCCAATCTCTTTGGGGCCGCTGTCTGGTTTATCTTCGCCACCGTCTGGTTCATCTCCAGCCACCCATCTGGTTCATCTCTGGTTCTTTCTCCAGTCAGTTTTGTGTTTTTTTTAACAGATCTAAGGATACTAAGTTCGAATCTGAGGATTCGTGTTTTTTTACAAACATTTTATCTGAGTTCGGTCTATCTGTGTAATGATCTATGGAGTGAGATCAATTTTTGTACATTTTACAAATATTTTTTTGAAGGCATTTACTATTGTTGTTGTAGTAGTAGTAGTATATACATATCTCTCTCTCTCTTATCTCTGTTTAGTGTTAGATCATATGACTGAAGGATGAGTACAACCTCTATGTGTGTATGTGAATGTATGTATCTTTGTTTGTATATATGTTCTTCCCTCTGTGTGTGTAGTGTTAGATCAAGATTGGATTGTGTATATCTATGTATTTATTGTTAGAACCGACAAAGGTGTATGTGTGTAAATTAAATGTGTAAATAAAATAAACAATAAAATAAATTAATTCAGAAAATAATTTAAAAATTAAATTCTGAATTAAATGCTTACAGAAATTAAAGTCGAGGCTTGTGTTGGACACAATCTCCTTAAAGTAGATTTCGTCCTCGTTTCGGTGCTTCGAGTTGTAACGGCGTCTACTTCCCAGGATGTAATGACTAACACTTGAATTTTGCAGCACTACAAAATCAAGTCTTGCGAACCAAAATTATGTTGCAACTCTTTCTTTTTCTTTCCTAAAATTAAATGCAGGAAAAAAAAATGCAGAAAGACAAGAGGACGACTTGAAGGAGAAATGAAGAAATGCTCTCAAAAACTGAATGCCAAGAATTGCTGGATGGCCAACTATTTATAGAAGTAGAAGTGGCTTTTCCGAACAGGTGCCAACAGATATGAACCTATTCGGACAGATTCAATAACCAAAAAATCTGTTTGGACTGTTTGAACTCATACAGATCTATTCAGACTGTTTTGAAGAAATATAGATCTGTCCGGTTTAGGAATGAACAGGTATGAACCTATTCGAGTGGAAAAAAACTGGACCAAATTTCTTTTGAATTTTGAAAAAAAAAATTTAAAAATAAATAAACAAATAAAATACAAAAGTTTTTTGCCCAAAAAAATAAGTATTAGGCCGGACAAACCCAACCTAACCCGCCCGGACGGTGGTGCGCGTGTGTGGTTTTTAGTTTTGGGTCTAGCCCACTATACCTATAATCTCACCCTTCCACAAACTTGGGTACCCCTTGAGGCCCATCCCAAGTATCCCAAGCTAAGGTATATAAACTCCAACAATTCTTCAAGCCTTTCCAATGTAGGACAAGCACATTTCACAAATATGTAGGAAACCCACTAAAAAACTAGTTCCACGAACCCGAAAACGCGCGTTGAATTTTCATTCATCTGGAAATGGTTTTGAGCAACCAAATACACAGTTTTATTCACTACGCGGCATTAAACATGAATCCAATAAAAAACGTTTAATATAATGCTCGGGTCCCACCTTAATTAATGCTCGAAGTTAGCAAAAAAATAAGATTTTTTCCAAAACTATTCCAAAGCCATTTTCCAACATCTTTGTATATTTGTTCTTCTCTCTGCCTCAAAAAAAAAAAAACCAAAAACAAAAAAAATGAGTCAGAGATTTTTCGAGGTCGGGGAAACCCGATTCCCCTTTGGAGGGCGGGGCGGGGCGGAACGGGGGGTGATGGATTCCTCGTCGGAAATCAGGGACAAAAATGAGAAGTTTTTTATATTCAGAAATCAAAAATGAAGAATGTAATCATCGACCCCGTCCCGGGCCATTCTCATTCCTACATGTAAGCCATATATGGTATTCACTTAGGCCTCGTTTGGGAACAAGCTAATTAAGTCACTTTTTGACTATTTGGTTAAAATATGAGCTAAAAATATTAGTATGTTTGGGATGACTTTTTGACTTTTTACGAAAAGATGTGCAAAAAATAGAGAAAAAATAGAATCTTTGACTTTTTGGTATAAATTGCTGGTTTTTTTTATTTTTTTTAATGACTTTTTGACTTTTTGACCAAAAAAACACTTGCCAAACGAGACCTAGGAAACTATTCTGATTTTTGCAACCCATTTTCCTCGAAGTTTGAACAACGGACCCCATTCTTTTTTTCTTTTATTTTTTTCCTTCTTTTTTCTTTTTTAATTGAAATTTTCGTTTAGGACTCCCAAAGTAGGAGGTTCGCACGTTGTGCGTACGCTCCTTAGCAACTATTTATTGCAAGTCTTTCTTGACAAGTGTTAGCACACATGGTCACTATTTACTGCACAAAAATGCTAGAGGTTCTAAAAATTCTACCAAAAATTTTACCAAATGTCTCACATGGGTGTGGGACCCACATGGGACCCACATTGTGTGGGTCCCACACCCATGTGAGACATTTGGTAAAACTTTTGGTAGAATATTTGGGATCTCTAGCATTACTCTTTACTGCATGGTGGAGAAAGACTTGAGTGAAACGGTTTATTATATAGGATGAATTATAAATATATTTTTTGAGATTTATTTAAATTATAAATTATTTTTTATAGTTTTAAAAATTATATTATGCATCTTAAGATTTTTAATTTTATAATAAAAAGGTCATTTTATTAATAAATCATCAAGTTAATTAATAATTTTTTAATAATGCTAAATTTTTATTTTAATTAATAATTTAGATAATTTTATTATTATATAGGTGAACAGTTAAAAATTTTATTTTTTTAATTAATTCTGTTAAGTAAAAAACTATAACAGGGAGGTATTTGTAATTTTTTCAAAATATAGAGGCCAATTCGTATTTTAAGTAAATGTGAGGAGGTGTATTTGTAATTTACCCTATTATATATTATCAAAAAAAAAAAAAGAGGAGAAATTTACGAAACAATAATGTTAGATTTAAGAGGAGAATTGCTTTTAGTCTGAAATCTAGATTAGAGAGGGTTGTTTGGACTCGTGAGGTTCATTACGGATTCCGTTTTAATGATCTGAATTGTTTATTTTGTAGGGCACTTTGTGTATTTCATTTACACAAAAAAATAAATTAAGTCGATCCGATAACTGTATTGTTCAATTTATCATGTTTTTTACTAAAAAAACGGACGACAATTATGTTTTTAAAAAATAAATTATACATTTTTTTATGATTAAAATAATAAATTGAACAAGTAGCAATTATCAAATTAATTATTTTTTTTTTTTTGTGAAATACACGAAGTGCTAGACAAAATAAACGATTCGAATTATCAAAACGTGACATGTGATGAACCTCACAAGGCCAAACAATCCACTCCAGTCCAGTCTAGATTCAGGCAAAGTGATGATGAAATGGGGATTACTTTATTTAAATTATAGATTTGAATAAAAAATTTAAAAGTAAAAAAAAAAAAATTATATTTCATTAACAATACACAGACTTTAAAACACGTTTTCATCTAATTAAAAACGGATGGGCTGGAGAGTGGATCCCCTAATTGTTTGGACCTAAATTCCAATGCATCGTTGGGGTTTCATGTAGAAGATATTGGGCCATTTTTCATGTTGGAGAAAAGCCCGTTTGGTGACCCAGTTGGGTCATGTCATGTCCTGTCCGTCTGGAGGATAGAGTAGAATTAGAAAACTGACAAAAGTGATATATATCTATCTATTTATAATTGTTATTATTAAAAGAAACAACTTTTTTTTTTGAAGCCGTAAAGTCATTACTTTAGAGTTTTTTTCCAATTTTTTATAAAATGATTTTAATTTTTTGAAACTTACATCAGTTTGTAATTAAGGATAAAATGACAAATTAAAACCAATCAATTTCAATTTTTCCACTCCCTACATTTCCAAAATCCTGTGCAATTTTAGGCGAAGTCTCTTTTGATAATGCCCCTACAGACATGTGATTGGTTGTAAAGGCCCTTTGATGATGAGGAGGGTTGTGAGGCTTATGCAAAGATGGGTGACAAGGCCCTAGATGGATTCACCATCACATTAGAAAATTCTGGGAGGGGTGGTCACTGAAGTCAAAGCTATTCAATGTCCAGAATTTTTTTATTTTATTTTCGTTTCTTTTTTTCGTTTTGTTTGGGGGGCAGGGAAAGACTATTCAATAAAATTGTAATGTTAGGCATCGTTTGGCATTCGCTTATTGTAGTCTAAAAGTTAAAAAGTTATTAAAAAGAAAATTTATAATCTATACTAAAAAGTCAAAGATTCTATTTTCTCTTTATTTTTTACATATCTTTTCGTAAAAAATCAAAAAGTTATTCCAAACATACTAATTTTTTTTACTTCATATTTTAGCAAAAAAAATCAAAAAGTTACTAAAAAAACTTATTCCCAAACGAGGCCTTATACTTCTCTTGTAAGTTTGTGAAGTAGTTATCTAAAGTATATATCTATTGCTTATCTTACACTGTAATTGTAATATTGTTAGTTATATTTTTATTTTCTTCGTTAAAAAATCTCATTATGTAATTAGGTTCTTTGTAAAAAAGAAAAAGAAAAGAAAAGCATAAGAAAATATAGAGAGCTTTCTTAGGTTTGTATTTTTATGTTTTTATATTTTTCTATTCAAGTTGGTGCAATTTATTTGTTATCTCCTGTTTCAATTTGTTAATCTTTGATTTGTTTTCTATTTTGTATATTTATTTCCCTGTGTCACTTTTGTTTGTTTTCCCTATTTTCTGAACTCAATTTTTTTTAGGATTCTACATTTCAATTTGGCCTAGGTGTAGAATTTTGGTAAAATTTGTATATAAGTGCATTTAATTGCTGTGATTTTATTTTTAAATTGTTAATTTTCTTTGTGTATATCAAATTTGTACTGTTTATTTTTTTTTTATATCTATCAAATCTTTTTAACTATGAGTGTTCTAAATGTCTTGGGTATGTACTTTACTATTTTGTGTGTTTCTGTATATTTATATTCATTTTTTTTTCCCTAAAAATTACAAAATATAAAATGTGTGCAATTGTTTAGACTTAGACTTAAACAGTTTGAGGTTTTTTCTTTCACTTTTTTAAGCTTTTGTTTGTTTTTTGTGTATAAGTTCATTTTTTTTTTAATTTGGTTTGTTTGTTTTTGTATGTTTTTTTATATATATGTAAAAAAATTCATTGTTCTATGTGTTTTGGATTTGTATTTCTTTTCTATTTCGTGTGCTTATTTTTATATTTTTTTATTTTTTTAAATTGCGAAGCAAAAAATGTGTGCAATTTTTTAGACTTAGACTTGAAAAGTTTGGGGTTTTTTTCTTGTTTAGATGTGTTACAAATTGTTTTGGCATTGTCTAAAAATTTATAATTTTATATTTCAATTTTTTTTTTTTATTGCGTAAATTTTCTCAGATTGAAGTTGTTAGGGAATTGGGGAACCAACACACAATCACTGGCCCAATCAGTTGGGGAGAAACTTCAGAACCACATGCTTAACATCAAAACCCAACATACATTATTTAGAATACATACCAAAAATATTAATGCTAACATTTTATGTAAGGTTTTGGTTTGATAATAGGCTGTGATTGACGTCAAAAAGGATTCTCCATGCCAAAAGAATAAACCCATTTGTAGATTGGACTCTAATATCAGAAGTTATTTGTAGGAAAAGAACCAACATTCAAGCCTTTCTTTTCACTGATCCAATTTGGAAATTCACCATAGAAACTAGATGAAGTCGTTAAGAGTTTTTCGGAAGATTGAGCATTGGTCTGGTTTTTTTCCGTTGTCGGCTTTTTGGCATAGCGTGTGCTTGGATTGAGTGCATATGTCAACGGAGTTGGGATTGGGATATGATTCTAGATGCTAATGCCCTCTTTAGCCCTCTTGGCTTTTTTGATGTAATTTTTATGTACTCCTTATACTATATGTTACATCAATGAATTTTTCTCTTGCTAGCAATAAAAAAATAAAAATTGAAAATCTGGGTTTTCTCTCAAAATAATTAGCCACGGGTGAAAACCTCTCAAGTGACAACTAAGAACGATTTATGGGTTGAAACAAATAAGGGAAATTTGGTCAATAATTCTTCAAAATAGTTTGTAATGAAAAAAGGACACTTCAACCATTTTTAATGTATGAAGTCCATTAAAATAGATTTTTTCTGTGAGGAGGGCACAATACAGCATGGGTTTTTTTGTGTTTTTTTGTGTGATGAATTCGCTATTTTCATTGTATTGGATGGAGATATCAAATAGATCTGGAATAGAGAAGAAAAAGAGAAGACAGTGGCAAAGAGCAAGTGGCTTCCTATGACAGGCCTGCAATGAAGAACAACAAAACGCAATGGACCAACCTTGCCTATGTATGTAAAGAGTTGATCAATGACTGCAGTAGACTCATGGATGACTTTATATTCAAAACAAATTCAGAAATGCAACACCATCTCACTGGTTACTCATCCTCGCTGATTGAGATTCAATTTTTTGAGGGAAATTTTTTTTTGCTACCTTTAATTTTTATAATCTCTTTAAACTAAAGCAACTTTTGTAATATATCATTAACTTTTATTGCAATCCAAGGCCCAACCAGCCAGACCCAACTATTTATTTGGTAGGAATATACATGACCTTTTCTTTCATACTTAAACTCTCAAACTAAGCTTTTTTATTGTGACAGATCAGTGGTTTAAATTAACATGGAGTTAGGATTGGTCACCCCAAATTTAGTGAATCGGTCTATGTTTGACAACACATTATTTAAATTTGGTCATTTCGATTTCTATAGCCCTTTGATATGTTCCTCGGTAAAAATAAAATGCAATCTAATAACTTGTGGGCAAAACGATTGATTACCAAATTCTAAACCAATAATTCACAATCAATATGGAAAGTCAAATCCAATATATGGACGCGCCTCAAAAGGGCGTGGTGCACAGCCACTTACAAAACATATATACAACTCATGAAGAGCCTTTAAATAGATCATGATTCAAAAGAAATGACACATCTAGAATAAGTCTTCATGTACAAGTGGTATTCTATTATATGCTGCAAAGTCCAAAAAAACAATTTGAAGTCTCCCCGAGTTCTCCTACCTGAAATGGTTAAACAATGGGGTGAGAACACACTCAGTAAATAGTTTAATCACTAAAATCGCTTTAATTCTATGGAGTTTTCTTTTGTGTCACAAATTTTCAACTTTGGGATATCATTTTCAAGAATTAGTACATAAGCAACGTTTTTGTATGAAGATAACAAATAACAAAATTTAGTACAAGTTCTTAAGTTACAAGAGTACATGATACAAGATATCAAGATAAATCACAAGGTGTTAGATGCTAATCCTTTGGCAAAAACAGAAGCAAAAACAGAAGGATCGCATCGACTCAATCCACAACAAGGCCACTAAAAGTGGTAAAGCCGCATGTGCAGCATTAAACCACTCACGTACAAGACTTTGGTCAACAGCTGCAAGACCGTGTTTAGTAACTACCTTGGTTGGTCGTCAAACATGCCGACACTAAGGCCAGCAACAGGCTTCTCAAACAAACAACAACTTGAATACACAATTACGCCGGTTGTACCCATGAGTGTGTAAATCTTTATATAAAGTGTCTAATTCCCTCCCTAGGAGTCACATTCAACTCTACTTAAGTATATCCCAATTAACAATACTACATCCCCTAATTTATCACCCCCAAATGATCCTAATGATATGACATTGAGATTAGACTCCACGTGATAAAATGTTTGACAATTAAAATTTAATATTTGTCAGACATAGGGATCATTTTTAAGAATGATAAATTAAGTAGCTCAGCATTTTTCATATCCAATATAGCTCTTTCCCTAGTTAGATTGGGTTACACTTCCTCAAAGATTTCAACTTTATCCAATTTAGGAGCTACATTCCCACTAGGACTCAACTTCTTAAGGTTACTGGACTCAACATTCCAAGAGTCATATTTCGATTGGTGCTGGCCACCATTTATATTGATTGAATAAATGATTAAATAAACCCGAGATTTTTTTTCTACTTCTTCCTTATATATACCTGTATTTCCATCTTTTGTATCTATATAGATTATAAATGGAGTGCCAATCCAACACAAGTCCTTTTTTTTAATATTATTTCCATTGTATTTTTTTCGAAAATATATATTATATTGACAAGTGTATCGATCAAATATAATTCATTGTAATTAAGTATATCTATTTATTTCCATCCATAGATTTGGTTTTTTACTTTCTTTCAGGTAAACGATGGGTTCGTTGGATACCACGACCTTGGCCAATACCTCATTGCCACTGGGCACATAAGTCCAAGATCATGCTACATTCTAGACCCAGGTGGTCCTTCTTAAAAATGTGTTCTCAAATTAAAAAAACATCACAAGAAGGGAAATGAAGATCATACCCCAAAAGATTAAAAACAAAGTTGGGAAAGAGCCAACCAGACAAAAATAAACACATGAAGCAAATAGAACAAAGTTCAAATTCAAAAAATAAGCAGCCAAAGCAACTTATGCACCGGAGTTTAGATAAGATGAATATGTATTAAACTGTACTTTAGTATCAGAAATAGTGTGTGCCGAGGATGTGAGGGTTCCAAACTAAGCTCTATTGTCACGCCCTCAAAATAAACCCATAAATCATACAATCTTCACATGCTTAGACATAAAAGAATAAAGCATAATTTCATTCATCAGAGTATTGATTACAAAAGTATTACATGTTAACATCAAAAGTAAATGCCCTTTAGGCTTATAACTTTCCAAGTCAACACTTGGTTATAAAAAGGAGAGTACTAACTCTACACGAAATAAGCCCTTCGCTTGATATACATGTAATACAACAAAACAACAAAAATAAACAAGAGAGTATTCAACTCCCACAACCATCCAAGCTAAGACCTCGGAGGCGGCATAATACCTGAACCTGAAAATGATGTCCCAAATAGGGTGAGCCAACGCCTAGTAGAGATATGCTAAACATAATATGAGTAATAACTAAAACATTAGCATTCGATAAATGTTTAACTCATATACACCAACTTATAACACATTTCAATTCCATGACCAGTATGTTCATGTTTCATTTCCACTTTCCTTTACTTATACCGTTTCAATTAATAAATATGGCTCAGAACCTGGCCAAACAATTTAATGAGACTATAACTCATATTAAAACACTTCCAATAATTCACGATAGATACACATATTTGTTGTATCAATATCAAATTAAAAACGCTTCCATACTTCACAAGTGATACACAGATTTGATGTATCAATGCTTCAATAGATACACATATTTGCTGTATCAATGGAGTACATCCCCTATCTCCTCCCAAACAATATCCGGTTTAGGAGTCCATCCTCTATCTTTCCCTAAACCGTAGAGTACATCTCCTATCTCCTCCCACACAACACAATGTATATAAACACACATCATATACAAGTTCAATCAATACATAAATTTGATGTATTATTCCAACCGTCATATTTAATAACATACTCAATTGATTAGTTTTAGTTTGCCTAATCATCAACTAGTGTCTACAATAATCAAAACTATCCTCCACCATTTTATCTCATAATGAGCCAATCTCATTATTCCCAACTCAATTTCACATATCCACAATTTTTCAAATTAATTATACCAATTAATTTATACAACAAATTAGGGCTTTCTCCTCCATTTCTCAATATTGACCCAAAGGTCCAAATATCAACAAAATACAACACTAATCTCATGTTAAGACCCAACATACTCATGTATTGGCCCAAAGAACAAAACCCATTTTTCCACATTTTGAAACCCTAACACCCAAACTTCCCAACTGTCAACATTTAATCAAAATGACTACAAGTTTATGTCAAAGACCATAAAAATGAGTAGTTATCCCTACCTCAAGAGATGAAAGCAAGTGGAGAAGATGAAGAAATTTGAAATGCTCCAAACCCCAAGATTTTCGGATTGATAGATAGCCCACACCAAGCTCTACACTTTTTACAAAGGGACAAGGGTGGGGGATCACTCAAACTAGATCAAGCCTTAGAGAGAAGTTGTGTTTTTAGAGAGAGGAGCTCTCCAATTGAGGTTTTGAAAAGTAAGAGAGAGAGAGAGAGAGAGAGAGAGTGTAAAAAGTGATTTAAAATATCACAGTCTAGATCTGATATACGCATGACCCGCTCGAGCGGAGAATAGGACGCTCGAGCGTCAAACACAAAAACTTGACCCGCTCGAGCGCAAAAGGACCCGCTCGAGCACCAAGGCACAAAACAAAACACCACCCGCTCGAGCGAAAAAAAGGAATCCGCTCGAGCGTAGATTACATCCTCCCAAAACTTTTACAGACATTGAACACCCACTCGAGCGCGACCCACTCGAGCGTGAAAAACACATTTGCAGTAGTTTTGCAGACGCACAAGATACTAAAATTGTGCAAACTCCGCTCGAGCGCAAAGGGACCCGCTTGAGCGGATCACCAAAAACCTGGGCAACAACACTTGAGACCAAAACTCAACCCACCTGTTCGAAACATGCCCAAAACAATTCTAAACTCAATTACTAAGAGTTAAATGATGGAAATGTAACACAGACAACAACCATCAACCACAGAACCGAGTCTGGAATACAACAATCAAATGAGGAAGAACCAGGATCGCTATAACCTCCCCCCTTAAGGAATTTCGTCCCCGAAATTAAGTACAAGTTTTCAAAAACAAGTTTTCCTCAATTCTCAACAACATTACCAACCAACATTTCATAACCTGACCCATTACCGGTCATCTCATCTCTATTCAAGAGGCAATTTACAACATACAACTCCATATGCATTATCAACATGATTTCCTTTGAAATTTATCAATTTCAACATATTTTCCATAACTCAATTATATATTCAATGCCAACGATATATTTGCATTTCTAAAACATCATTAACATATTCAATGTTAAAATAAACCAAAATATTTACAATGTTTTACAACTTAAGACATATTTAATGCTCTTAAAGTTTATCAATTTTACAAAATTCCCAATACATGATTATGCATTAACAAACAAGTCCGAATATTTCTCGCGGACCTCCAACTCGCGTTCCCAAGTGGCTTCCTCCACTCCGTGATGTTTCCACAAAACCTTTACCAAAGGAATGGTCTTGCCTCGCAAGACTTGTTCCCGCCTATCCAAGACCCGAACCGATCTCTCCTCATATGAGGCATTATCATCTACTTCTAAGTTGGTCCAATCTAATACATGTGATGGATCCGGCTCATACTTCCGAAGCATACTAACATGAAACACGTCATGCACCCCGGACAACTGCGGCGGCAAAGCTAAACGGTATGCAACCTCCCCAATCCTCTCAAGGATCTCAAAGGGACCAATAAACCGAGGGGAACTTCCCACTCTTCCCAAACCTCATCAAACCCCGCCTAGGTGATATTTTCAAAAAAACATGATCACCCGTCTCAAATGCCAAAGGCCTCCTCCTACGGTCGGCATAACTCTTTTGGCGACTCTGGGCTGTCACAAGCCTCCTACGGATAAGCTCAACCTTCTCCGTCGTTTCCCTCACCAACTCTGGGCCCAACAAATGTGTATCACCCACCTTGGCCTAACAAATTGGAGACCTACACGATCGGCCATACAAGGCCTTAAACGGTGCCATACCGATACTCGACTGGAAACTGTTGTTGTAGGCAAACTCCACCAAGGGCAAGTGCCTCTCCCACGACCCACTAAAGTCAAGGACACAACCTCGAAGCATATCCTCAAGGATCTGAATAGTACGCTCGGACTGCCCGTCAGTCTGAGAATGATAAGCTGTGCTAAAGGTCAATCTAGTGCCCAAGGCACTCTGCAAACTCTGCCACAACCTAGCAGTAAAATGTGGATCTCTATCTGAGACGATTGACACTAGGACCCCGTGCAACCTCACTATGTCCCGAATATACAAATCGGCAAGGTGGTCTACCGAATCTCTCACGCGCATAGAGATAAAGTGTGCCGACTTAGTCAACCGGTCTACAACCACCCAAATAGCATCACTACCCCGCTGAGTCCTCGGAAGACCTACAACGAAGTCCATAGTGACATGCTCCCACTTCCACTCGGCAATAGGCAAGGGTTGTAACAAACCCGCTGGCCTCTGATGCTCGGCCTTCACTTGCTGACAAGTAAGGCACTTAGATACGAAAACTGCCACATCCTTCTTCATACCCCGCCACCAAAACTGGCGACCCAAGTCACGATACATCTTGGTGCCTCCCGGATGCACCGCAAGGCGTGAATGATGAAACTCTTGGAGTACCTCTTCTCGGCAAGACTCCGGCACAAACAAACGGTCTCGGTATCTCCCACTCAGGTCAGGATACACCGTCAAACCCTTCTTAACCTTCCCACTGGAGATTTTCTCTCGGAGGGATTCTACCTCAAGGTCACCTCCCTGTGCCTCTAACACTCGAGTCACAAGTGTAGGCTGCGCAATAACAGAAAACAAGGCCGCAGCCTCAACGGATTTGGCCAGAAGCAAATCAAACTCGCCAAGTGCACCCAACATCTCCCACTCCCGAATGGCTATACAAGTAACATCACTAATGGATTTCCTATTAAGGGCATCGGCCACAACATTGGCCTTTCCCGGGTGATAGTGCAACTCGAAATCGTAGTCCTCAATGAACTCCATCCATCTCTTCTACCTCAAATTCAAGTCTCTCTGTGTAAACAGGTACTTCAAACTCTTATGATCCGAGAATACCTCGAATCTCTCACCATAAAGGTAGTGCCTCCAAATCTTCAAGGCAAAGATCACTGCTGCTAATTCTAGGTCATGTGTAGGGTAATTCCACTCGTGTATTTTCAACTGACATGAACCATAGGCTACCGATTTTCTCTCTTGCATCAACACACAACCCAAACCCTCTCTCCAGAATAATCAAAACCGGAGCGGTGGTCAATCTAACTTTCAACTCTTGGAACGACTTTTCACAAGTCTCACTCCATACAAATTTGACCCCTTTTCGCGTCAATCTAGTCAACGGCGAAGCTAGCCTGGAGAAATCTTTCACAAACCGGCAGTAATACCCAGCTAATTCCAGAAAATTGCGGATCTCAAAAACACTCTTAGGCAGTGCCTAATCTTGCACTGCCTCTATCTTGGATGTATCAATAGACACCCCTTCCTCAGAGACTACATGGCCTAAGAACTTGACCTCTCTTAGCCAGAACTCACACTTCCCAAACTTGGCATACAGCCTATGGGCTCTAAGCAACTCAAGCACCACTCTCAAGTGTTCCTCGTGTTCCTCCTCCGAAGGTGAATAAATCAAGATGTCGTCTACGAAAACGACTACAAAACGATCTAAGAATTCCCGGAAGATCCGGTTCATCAAGTCCATAAACACTGCCGGTGCATTGGTGAGCCCGAAAGGCATCACCAGAAACTCATAGTGGCCATACCGTGTGCGGAATGCCGTCTTCGGGATATCCTCCTCCCTGACCCTCAACTGGTTGTAACCCGATCTCAAGTCTATCTTAGAGAAACAACGGGACCCCTTCAACTGGTCAAACAGATCATCAATACGAGGCATAGGGTACTTATTCTTAACCGTAGCTCGATTCAATTTCCGGTAATTGATACAAAGTCTCAAGGCACCATCTTTCTTTTTAGCAAAGAGGGCCGGTGCTTCCCACGGCGAAGTACTAGGGCGAATAAAGCCCTTATCTAGCAATTCCTGGAGCTGAATCTTCAACTCACTCAACTCGGCTGGGGCAAAACGATAAGGTGCCATAAAAATCGGCGCCGTGCCGAGCACTAGATCAATAGAGAACTCGATCTCTCGATGTGGTGGCAAACTCACAAGATCCTCGGGAAAAACGTCCGAGTACTCACAAACCACTCTCGGCAATACAGTTTGGGTCTCATCACACTCACCACTCATAAAGCTAGTGAGAAGACCACTAAGCTCACTCCGCCCTCGCGGATCATACACCGGTGGCAACACACTACCAACCCGATCCCCCAAGAAATGGAAACAATCCCCGCTCAAGGTACATACTATGACCCTCTGGCGGTAACAATCAATAACAGCTCGGTATGATGATAACCAGTCCATACCCAAAATCATATCAAAACCTGACATAGCCATAACTACAAAAGAAAATGGAAGTCAGCGGTCGACGACCTCTATATCACAGCCCCGACACCCTTGTTTCAAGATCAACTCACCCCCAACAGGTGACACCACACAAATAGGAGATGCTAACTGCGCCAACTCCAAACCTAAAACAGATGCAAATGCAGCAGATATAAAGGAATGGGATGCACCCGTATCAATTAACACATTAGCACCGAGTTGCAAAACAAAAAGGTACCTCTCACAACAGATGGAGCCGGTACTAAATCATGCGCGGTAACAGCATACACGCGCCCTGAAGGCCCCTGAACTACCTGCTCACCTCTCGGAGCAAAAGACTGCTGCACAGACTGGGACAATGAAGCCCCCTGATTGGCCCTCGAGGCCTAAACTGACTGAGCTGGCTGAAAACTCTGCCTCGACCCAGATGCACCAGATGTGCCACTCAACTGCGGGCAAAACCTCTTCAGGTGCCCCGCCTGACTACACTGGTAACAAGAGAGCGGCTGGCCTCTACCCTGACTCTGGCTCTGAGGTCGAGCCGAAGATGAAGCTGCTCTCTGACCTCCTCCCCTCTGCGGGCAAGCTGGAGACTTGTGGCCCAACTGACCACATTTGTAACAGGTGATGTCTCCCTGACTACCTTTCCCAGAGCCTGCACTCGGCACTAGAAAGGTCGATCTAGCAAAAGCACCCTGGGACTGCTGAGGATTAGGACCCCTCTGCCTCCTACCGTCCCCCTGACCATCCTGACTCCTCTTGGAGCCCCTCTGCCTCTCCTCCTCCTCCTGCATCATAATCTTCATATGGGCCGCAGCATCCACAAGGCGCCCATAATCCCGAGTCATAGACCCCCCAACTCTCATCTTGAGACCGTGTCTCAACTTCTTCTCAAATTCCAGACAATGGCATTCTTCAGACGCCACAAGCTCAGGTGCAAACCTGGATAAACTAGTAAATGCGGCCTCAAACTCGGCCACTGAAGAACTCAGCTACTTAAGCTGGCAGAACTGATCCCTCAACTTCTCATTAACAGCTAGAGACAGGAACTTCTCCTAGAAAGCATATACAAATGCCTCCCAAGTCCCCCCTACACGACCTCTCATGAACTTCCACCACTGACCCGCATCTCTCTTCAACTGGAAAGATGCCAAGGTCACCTTCAAAGCCCCGTCCTCGATGCCAAGCATCTCAAACGTCTTCGTCATATGTTCGAGCCATTCATCCGCCTTAAGTGGCTCTTTTGGATCACCCACAAACTCGTCCGGGTTAGACCGGAAGAATTCCCTCTTCAGAAAGGAAGGCCATGCCTTAGCAACATAGGCCTGGACCTGATTCTCAACTCTGAGAATGCCCAAGGATTCCCTCAAAGCTCCTGCCATCTCGCGGGCTAAGGCGTTCATGGCCTGCTGACCTACTGGCTCGGCCACATTAGCCTAACAAACACCCTCCTACTGCTCCGGAATCTCATCCGGTATAGGCATCTCCTGCCTCCTAGGCCTACCTCGCCTACCACCACGTCCTCGTCCTGACATTCTAATAAAGGAAACGAAGAACATTAGCACATTCACAAATATGCCGAAACTATAACACTTGCGTCCTAATGCATGGACAACAGTAATTCACTCCACGTAAGCACATAATCACATAAGCACTTACGAATTTTATTTCTGGATAATGATAGTCCCATGGTGTTACTAGAGTTCCAGTTAGAAACAGCATTGATCAAGTGCTTTTCCAATAAGACTCACAGAAACCCAAGGATCCAATCAACATCCTAGAAACTAAATCCCATACCCAAGTAGTCACGTAAACATGTTATCACATAAGCATATAACACTTCATCTAAGTCTCTAACAAGCGAGACGAACCCACTGTGGTACTAACCACTTCCCGCGTACCCAAAGTATTTGAACCCGGTACGCTCTGATACCAAGTTGTCGCGCTCTCAAAATAAACCCATAAATCATACAATCTTCACATGCTTAGACATAAGAGAATAAAGCATAATTTCATTCATCAGAGTATTCATTACAAAAGTATTACATGTTGACATCAAAAGTAAATGCCCTTTAGGCTTACAACTTTCCAAGTCAACACTTGGTTACAAAAAAGAGAGTACTAACTCTACACAAAATATGCCCTTCGCTTGATATACATGTAATACAACAAAACAACAAAAATAAACAAGAGAGTCTTCAACTCCCACAACCATCCAAGCTAAGACCTCGGAGGCGGCATAATACCTGAACCTGAAAATGATGTCCCAAATAGGGTGAGCCAACGCCTAGTAGAGATATGCTAAACATAATATGAGTAATAACTAAAACATTAGCATTCGATAAATGTTTAACTCATATACACCAACTTATAACACATTTCAATTCCATGACCAGTATGTTCATGTTTCATTTCCACTTTCCTTTACTTATACCGTTTCAATTAATAAATATGGCTCAGAACCTGGCCAAACAATTTAATGAGACTATAACTCATATTAAAACACTTCCAATAATTCACGATAGATACACATATTTATTGTATCAATATCAAATTAAAAACGCTTCCATACTTCACAAGTGATACACAGATTTGATGTATCAATGCTTCAATAGATACACATATTTGCTGTATCAATGGAGTAGATCCCCTATCTCCTCCCAAACAATATCCGGTTTAGGAGTCCATCCTCTATCTTTCCCTAAACCGTAGAGTACATCTCCTATCTCCTCCCACACAACACAATGTATATAAACACACATCATATACAAGTTCAATCAATACATAAATTTGATGTATTATTCCAACCGTCATATTTAATAACACACTCAATTGATTAGTTTTAGTTTGCCTAATCATCATCTAGTGTCTACAATAATCAAAACTATCCTCCACCATTTTATCTCATAATGAGCCAATCTCATTATTCCCAACTCAATTTCACATATCCACAATTTTTCAAATTAATTATACCAATTAATTTATACAACAAATTAGGGCTTTCTCCTCTATTTCTCAATATTGACCCAAAGGTCCAAATATCAACAAAATACAACACTAATCTCATGTTAAGACCCAACATACTCATGTATTGGCCCAAAGAACAAAACCCATTTTTCCACATTTTGAAACCCTAACACCCAAACTTCCCAACTGTCAACATTTAATCAAAATGACTACAAGTTTATGTCAACGACCATAAAAATGAGTAGTTATCCCTACCTCAAGAGATGAAAGCAAGTGGAGAAGATGAAGAAATTCGAAATGCTCCAAACCCCAAGATTTTTGGATTGATAGATAGCCCACACCAAGCTCTACACTTTTTACAAAGGGACAAGGGTGGGGGATCACTCAAACTAGATCAAGCCTTAGAGAGAAGTTGTGTTTTTAGAGAGAGGAGCTCTCCAATGGAGGTTTTGAAAAGTAAGAGAGAGAAAGAGAGTGTGTAAAAAGTGATTTAAAATATCACAGTCTAGATCTGATATACGCATGACCCGCTCGAGCGGAGAATAGGACTCTCGAGCGTCAAACACAAAAACTTGACCCGCTCGAGCGCAAAAGGACCCGCTCGAGCACCAAGGCACAAAACAAAACACCACCCGCTCGAGCGAAAAAAGGGAATCTGCTCGAGCGTAGATTACATCCTCCCAAAACTTTTACAGACATTGAACACCCACTCGAGCACAAAGATACCCGCTCGAGCGTAATGAAACCCGCTCGAGTGTGAAAAACACATTTGCAGTAGTTTTGCAGACGCACAAGATACTGAAAGCGTGCAAACTCCGCTCGAGTGCAAAGGGACCCGCTCGAGCGGATCACCAAAAACCTGGGCAACAACACTTAAGACCAAAACTCAACTCACCTGTTCGAAACATGCCCAAAACAATTCTAAACTCAATTACTAAGAGTTAAAGGATGGAAATGTAACACAGACAACAACCATCAACCACAGAACCGAGTCCGGAATACAACAATCAAAGGAGGAAGAACCAGGATCGCTATATCTATGTTATGTGAATGCAAGGGTTGGGATTAATATGTTATATCAGGAATTGCATTGTAAATTTGCATGTGAATGACAGTTCTCAGAAACAACAACAACAAAAATAAATAAATAAATAAAATAAAAATTATAAAAGAGGTATTTTGGTTTGGAGTTTTTAAAAA
The DNA here is from genome assembly GCA_036172215.1 of Camellia granthamiana. Taxonomy (NCBI): domain Eukaryota; kingdom Viridiplantae; phylum Streptophyta; class Magnoliopsida; order Ericales; family Theaceae; genus Camellia; species Camellia granthamiana. Next base: position 76,623,395 of record CM069910.1, read on the forward strand.
CAATTTTTGAGTTTTCAATTTATATTTTTAGTAAATTTTTTTAACATTTTGGTCAATTTTTTAGGTACATCTAATCTAGATGTACTTAAAAAATAAAATATTTGTATAGAAATATTTAAAAAATTCAATAAATACAAAAAAAAATATGAAAATGTATTTTGTAGTATTTAGCAAATTTTTAAAAGATTTTTTTAAATAAATTTTATACTTTTTAAATGTATTTATATTAATTGGATCTAAAAATAAAAAATATTGATTAAAATATTTTAAAAATCATTAAATATATATATATGAATTGAAAACTCAAAAATTTTAAAAGCTGTTTTTGAAAACTCTAAAACTAAACAGAGTGATTATTAGGTTCTATATATTCAGGAATCTGTGTGGTGCAAGTTAGATCCTCTAATGTTAAATTGTATCAGTGTGACTAAAGATTTATAATATGGTTGGAATGAAAGTCTTATGGCTTGTTTGTGCTTTCCGAGGTGCTGCCTGTGACTCAGCATGGGAGAAGGGGGCGGAACTGCACACTTTCGTATTCAGATATTAATCATAAGTTTGTAACACATCATTGAAATCTAAAATGATATGTTGTTGTGACTATTTCACAATCATTACTCACAAAATTAACATTTACATTCCATCTATATAATGAAACTGGATTGATCATCATCATAACCAAATAACTACCTACCATGGCCAAGTTAGCTCCTTGTCACGTCCCGCCAAATTACCTAGACAAAATTGCCTACCAAGAGGAAGTCTCAAGGAAGGGAGGCTAATGGAATATTTTGGAAGCTCCTGGAAAACTTGAGAAAATATAGGAATATGGTAGATAATTCTATAAAGTTGTAACGCCCTCAAAATAATAACATAAAACTCAACAATATTAACATGCATTGATATACAAAAGATCAACATCCTTCTATTCATCAGAGTATTTCCTTACAAAAGTATTACATGTTGACAACAAAAGTAAACGCCCCATGGGCTTACAACTTTCCAAGCCAACACTTGGTTACGAGAAATGAGTACTAACTCAAACACATTAAGCCCTAGGCTTGAATTTACATGTAATACATCAAAAGGAAAAAAAAAAGTCATCCAAAAAGTCTGACAGCCTCTAGCCTCCCAAGCTAAGTCCTTGGAGGTGGCATGCTACCTGTACCTGAAAATGATATTTCCATATAGGGTGAGCCACAGCCCAGTAGAAATACACTAAACCAGCTATGAACAATGACTAAAAGATTAGCAGTTGATAGATGGCCAACACTGATACATCCACTTATATCACATTACAGTTATATGACTTACAAGTCTATGTTACTTTTCTTTTTCCATTTTCAGTAGATAGGCATACCAGCTAAATCAATACATCAACAGATAAGCATATAAGCATATAAGCTATATCACAACAGATAAGTATAAGAACTATATCATACAACCAAAGATAAGCATATGAGCTATATCTACACTTCTCTAGACAAGCATATGAGCTGTGTCTACACTTTTCAAAGATAAGCATATGAGCTGTATCTACGGAGTTCATCACCTATCTCCTCCTAACACTATCCGGTTTAGAGGTCCATTCCCCATCTTCCCATAAACCGCAGAGTACATCTCCCATCTCCTCCTCTACACACAATGCATATAAACACATAGGTTCTATATACAATCAACTAATACATAAGGTTAATGTATTCTATCAACCGTCAAGCTCCATGACACATTCCATTGATTAGTTTTCGTTTGCCTAGTCATCATGCATTGTCTACAACAATCAAAACTATCCTCCACCGATAGCCCAAAGCAGTTATTTCTAAACAGGAAATAAATACATCAAATGGATATAAAATCAACATTTCAACTTGGTGAGTGATAACTAATCCAACTACACCCTTTAATCCCATACATTCCAAATCCCAACATTTCCAATTCAATTCCTCATTTCTCAAATTAATTATTCAAATTAATTTATTAAACCAATTAGGGCAATTTCCCATAATTAACAAAACAACCCTAAGGTTCCATTTTCATTCATAATCCATCATCTATCTCACTTTTCTATGCCAATCTTGCATATAGGTTTATTATAAACAAAACCCCATCTTTTGTAAAATTACACAAAAGACCCAAACTTTTGTAAAATTACACAACAACACCCAACATATCAAAAAGCTAAAATTGAAAGGCAAAGTCCATAAGGAGGAGTAGGGTATCCCTATCTCAAAGTTTGAGCTCCAACGGAGATGAAGGCCAAAAACTAAAATGCTCCAAATCGCTAAATTTTCAGATTAAATCAAAGCTCTCAACACCCTCTACCTTTTAAACAAAGAACTTAGGGTAGATTCACACTAGAAAGAGATGAAAATTTAGAGAGAAGGCAAGTCTAGAGAGAGAGGGTCTCAGATCTAGGGTTTTAAAATGAAAAGTAATGAAAATGTTATGTTTAAAATCGCTGCTGTCTGCTGATATAAAACAGGTTCGCTCGAGCAAAGACTTGGTCGCTCGAGCGACCAGACACAGAAAACCTAGTTCAAGCCAAGAAAGTCTCGCTCGAGCCAACAACCCAGAATCTCGCTCGAGCGACAGAATGCTCACTCGAGCCAACAACTCGAACCTACAGGTCTGCAACCAGACGCACGCTCGAGCGACGGAACGCTCGCTTGAGCGAAGAAAAACCAGATCGCTCGAGCGAAGGAAAGCTCGCTCAGCCAAGAAATGCAACTCTCAGGTCCAGAACCAGACACAATCGCTCGCTCGAGCGAAGTCACTCTGGCTCGACCCACCAGACACAAAAAAACACTCTCGCTCAAACGACCAAACCATGGCTCGAGCGAAGGACCAAAACAAAGGGCTCGCTCGAGCGAAGGTCCAGAATTCTGGGCAGCAACACTTGGCTCCCAGACGCAACCAACCTGTAACAAACCTGCCCAACACATCCTATAACTCAAAACAAAGTGTGAAAGGATGTAAACAAGAGGATAACAACTGCTAATGTCCACGGACTCTAGTCCGGACCACTGTACAACAAGGGGTAAAACCTGGGATCGCTATAATGTACATGGAAGGATTTAAGAAAAGGTTCTAGAGCATTCAAGTAAATATTAGAAAGATGGAAACAATAGAAGCTTCTAGAACCTCCTAGAGAAATGGAGGTGGTAAAAGATCCCTGTATCTACTTCTAGAATGAGGTAAATGTTTGTATAGATATTTTTGAGGATTCTAGAACCCTCTTGTAGGATAAGGAAAGCTTCCATGAGAAACTTCTCCATAGTCCTTTTCTTGTATGCTCTGGAATATTTTAGAGAAGGCTTAAGATGCCTATAAATAGGAGAGTGGCTCATTTCCTCCATGAATGATCCAAGAGTTGTAAATCTTTCTCAAAGTGAATACATAAGCTTAAGGCATTCTCTCAAACTCTCTTTGTCTCTCTACTTTTCTTCTTGCAAGTTTGTGAGTTAGACTAACTTGGCATCATTAAGTGAGGCTTGAGATTGTCTAAGTGCCACACAGATAGCTGAGAAATAACCAAGGCTGTGACATCCTGAATGGGAACCTGATGACCTTATCTAGTTTAAAGGGTATAGGAATCATTTTTTTGATCAGCAAAATAAGAGAAATGATAATCTTGATAAGGTTGTGACCTTGTTAACCATAGTTCATTCAGAGAAAACAAATCTGTAGTATTATTACACCAGAAGAGCTAAACAAGATTGAAACTTGTCCTCCAATTTTTGGCCTTTTAGGTACTTTTATCCTTAAGGGTTGTGTTAAATTATTTGCTTAGCTTATGATTTTATGTAGTGGTATGTATTTTTAGAAACTCCTTTAAAAAAAAAGGCCACCTAATCCCCCCATGAAAAATGCGCATGGCATCGGCCATTGGTTGATCTTGTCGACAAAGATTGATGCAGATGGTGCATGCATAGATAGTTGTTTAACAAGGGCCTAGTATTTTATAATCACTAAAATAAAACTAGGAAACATTTCTTCCTCCAGAATTAACTTCAAAGATAGTGTAAAAATAATAATAATAATAATCATTTATGAAGATATATATGATGAGTGAAAGAGAAATCATTGATGAAACTTAAACAAAATCACAGTAATACTTACACTTACATCCTTCTCCTTCTCTTTTGTTGTCAAATCAAAACTGAGAACTTATTTAGCAAAGTTCATGCATTGATGTGTAGTTGATCACGGTTCTCTCCATTAACTTTCTCGTCAATAACATTATGAGTTTGATTGCCATGTGTAGAAGCAACCTCCATTCCAAGTGCTAAAATGGCAACCATTCGATCAATTATAAAGATTTCCTTCATCTGTTAAGTACATAAATAAGACTAGCTCTTTATATTAATCATTTGAAAAGAAAAAAAAAAAACACTCTCAATAATATTGAAGAAGTAAAATGTCAGCTACTCTGGTCCAAGTATTCTTTGAGAACCATACAATGATACTTAATAGGGCCTTGGCCCAGTCCTTGACGTTATTCCATTTGTTTCTCTAAAACATTGCCATGGTGTTACAACAATTTCCAAACCACTGTTTCACCTTCATCCATTCTATCTTCACTGTGTGTGCACAAGCTTTCTTACAGTTCATCAAACTCTGCAAACAGGATGACCCAAGCGTAATACAGTTTGAAGCTTCAATATTGCTGCCCATGGCGAAATGAGAGAAGAGAATAGAGGGAAGAGCAGAGAGATAATATGGGATTGGAAATTTGCGAGCTCATTTTTGGTGTGTGGAAGAGAGAGAAGAGTAGAGAGACTATATAGGATTGGAAATTTGGGCGCTCGTTTTTGGCGTCTGTCTCAATCACTACGTGATCATAGTTATAGATAATAAAACTATATATATAAATAAATAAAAAAGGCACCTTTGTCCCAGTTGAAAGGTTTTTTTTTTTTTTTTTTTTCCAGCTGAAAGGGGTTTTTTTTTTTCAAATGTGAAAAGGTTTTTTTTTTTTAATTTTAAATGTGTTTTTGTTTTGTTTTTTTTTTTTTTTGCAGTTGTAATCTAATTATATTAATATACTAATACTATCTTTGTCAAAAAAAAATCTTAAATACAAGAAGTCTATGGTTATGTTTGGTGCAGTTTATTATAAGTTAAACGTTAACAATCATAAAGTATAAGCTAAAATCATTTCTTTCCTAACTCCTAAATTAAGTTTTTTTTAACTTATTTAAGTCAAAATCTAAAATTAAAATAAAGGGTAAATTACAAATACACTCCCTGAAATTTGATTAAAATACAAATCACCCTTTTGATTCTGGAAATTACAATTTCACCCATGAGATTTCTAATTTCATAACAAATCGCCCTTTTTATTAATAAATCATAAAGTCAATTAACAGTTTTTAATGATATTAAAAATATGTTTCAATTAATAATTTAACTAATTTTATTATTATATATGAAAGTAATTATGAATTTTATTTTTTAACTAATTCTGTTAAAAAAAAAATTTAACAATAAAATATTTATAATTTTTTAAGTTATAAAAAATAATTTTTACTTCAAACAAATCTCAAAAATATATTTGTAATTCATCCCTCAATATATTATAAACAAGTCATTTAAATGGGAACGATCGCCCCAATATGACTTTCGAGAAATACCAAATAGTCTTGGAGGGTGGCACCTTTAACAAATTTCATGTCAAAACAAATATGCGCACTTACAGAAACACCAAATAGACTTCTGACAGGTTTTTAGGAAACATTTGTTGGTAACCTAGAGGTGACGTTAGCGGAAAGGCTAAGGTTAGAAATATCAAATTTTTTATTAAATACATTATCAAATATTTTATATTAGTGTAATATTTATAATTTTGTAGACTTTACATATGTGAGATATTTGATCATTGATTTGATAAAAATTTTGGATCTATAATATTATCCTAACGGAAATAATCTAATATCTTGATGAAAAGAAACACCAAATAGACTTCTGACACGTTTTAGGAAACACTTGTTGGTAGCCTGGAGGTAGCATTAACGGAAATAATCTAATATCTTGATGGAAAAAGTTTGGGATTCCAATTTGGAGACCCTATGACTCTTAAATGTGTGTAATTCGTTTTTATGTATTTTTTTCCCACTCTCTCACATAGGATAATGTGGAAATTATGAGAGTGAAGTTTTTGTGAGGTCTCAATCATGGAAGATGTTATAGGTTCTAAATTTTTTATCAAACAAATGACTAAGTGTGTGTGGGGTCTATAAAATTACACACCTTACACACATGTGAGACATTTGATTATTTATTTAATAAAAAATTTATGTTGCGTTTGGTAGAGTTTTCTAAATATGATTTGAGAATATAATTGTATTTTGAGTTTGTGAGTTTTAGAATTATGATTTGAGTGTAAAAAATTTGTTTGGTGAAAGAGTTTTGAATTAAGTGGAGAATTTTTGATGTGACATATGATATTTGATACAAAAATTTACAATTCATAACCAAACACACAACTCAAAATTCCATTAAAACTAATAAAAAATTTTAAAAAATTCAGAAAATATTTTTTTATTCAATATATAAAAATTAACATAGGTCAAATGCAAAAAACAAAAAAAAATTGCATTATTCCGGTCAACCAGTGAGACGACCGGTTAGTACAAAATTTTCCGCCTTCAACCGCGTTTTCAAAAGTGAGTGTGAAATTAATTTTTGAAAATTAAAAACAAACACTATATTCAAATGAAGCTTTGAAACTAAAGTTCCAAAGCACCACCAAATAGAGCCTGGGTATCTTTGGTTTGAGTTTGAGAGATGAGTTTGGGAGATAAAAAGTACGAAAAGTTATTAGGTTTGATTTTTTTGGAAAGATGTTTTGGAAAATTATTTTGAGAGAAAGTTTTGGAAAAAGTGATTGATTTGATGTGTATGAGAGAGATTTGTTTGGAAAACTTGTTTGATTTACAAGTTTTAGAAAATTTTTTTGAAAAAATTTGTTTGGTTTGAGTTTTTCTGAAAACTCATTTGTAGAGAAATTTTCTCAAAAATTTTTGAGAAATTCAAACCAAACGAACCCTAGTATCCCTAATATTACTCATCAGTCATTCCTCTATTTTTATTTTGTGATTTTTCTTATCCATGCGCACTTACGGTACTTCTGACACGTTTTTTTGAAACATTTGTTGGTAACCTGGAGGTACCATACCCACCCAAAAGCCTGGAGGTACCATCAACGGGAAATGATCTGATATTTTTATTTTGTGATTTTTATTATGAGCTTACAATGATAATAATTCAAATAATTTATTTCATAAAAATAACAATAAAGATAAATTATTCTTAAAATTAGTTTCATTGGAAATCACTAAATACATAAAGAAATTATATATTATTTTTTTAAATAGGCGGCAACTATGAGATTAAATTTAAATAATATATTTTATAAAATAAAATATGATTTATTCATTGATATCTAATAAAACTAATTTTTTATTTAAATGATCTTCACTGCAAATTTTATAAGATAAACGGTTCGAATTAATTACTATAGACTCAACTCAATGTGAAAATTACAAAATAAAGTATGAAAAATACCAACATAAAGAGAAGTTTTTCATGAAAATTACTTCTGAGGTACCTAGACACGGCAAGAAGATTGGATTAGAGGGACCATAACTTTATTGTCATCTAGATTACAAGCCAAACTTCATCGTCTTGTAGATTATTATTTTTGTGTTGTTGGATATTTCATAAATAAATTTTGACATTTAATTCAAAATTTCAGATAAATTCTAATATTTTTTTCCCAATCTGTAGACAAGCTCATGAAAAAATTCTCGATTGTCAAACTAGAGGGGTTTTCGTGATAGTGTGGACGTGATAGTGTGGACATCAGGTTTCATAACTATTAAAAAAGTCTAGATGCATAGAAAGAATCAAATACAAAATAGATAGTTACAAATATTTTTTATATATGCATTTTGTGTTTGATTTTTTTTATACGTGTAGCACAACTATTAACCATTTAATTGAACTCTAAGAAATTATTGTTTTTGTTTTTTTCCTAGGATAAAGTCATATTTTTAAAATTTTATTGAAGATTTAGATTGATTTCTACCTTAGTGGAGTATTTATTAAGGAGCTCATATAGAATTAGATTTTTCATCTTGTTTTAAATTTTAAAATGTCATAATTTTTATTGGGGGAATTTTTTTTAAGATTTCTGATATTAAAATTTTATAAGATAAATGATATACAATATTTTCATAGTAATTAGGATCCCTCAACATTTTCACATAAAAAACTCGGCTCATAAATGTATGCCCGATTCAAAGAAATTTTGGCCCGACTTTGGTGCTCAACACAGAAAAATTTTACTAATATGATCATAGAGAAATTTCATCGAGGGACTTTAACTAATAAAAAAATATCTTGGACCTCTCCTACTACACAAAGTTGGAGAGGGATGTTTCACTAATTTTTTCTTTTTATTATACATATTTATTTTTAATAAAATCTATATTTTTAAAATCTAATTGTTGAGATTTATCAAATAAAAATACTATTGGAAATGAAATTTATATAAAAATATAACTGAAGTTTTTTGTAGTTATATCAATTTTCTAGTGTTTGTAGAAATTATAAAATTTTACATTTTTTTGTCCATAAACTGCGAAGATTTATGTAATTAAGAAATACCTCAATTGACAATTGAGCAAAATTTCTCATTTTTTCCATCAAAATTTTATCATAAAATGTTATTTATTTATTAATTTTCAATTTTTCCATATAATATTAGGACAATTGTTTATTGGTGGGACATTTTAAAAACAGTGGTGATAGATCCCACTAAAAATGGACCACTAAGCCAGCTCTAATGAGCTGGCAATCCAGAAAATTAAAAAAAACAAAAAAAACAAAGAGCAAAACATCAAATCAATTAGGGGCACAGTGTTTTTAGAGCTATTAGAGCTCCTTGTTTTAGTGGTCTCAAACAATTTTCTTTTAAAAATAATTACATTATACATGAAATTTTTTTAAATACAAGTCTAACACAAAAAAAAAATTACACCGAACATACAAAGGGACTTACATTAAACACAAATTAAACTTGCACCCTATAAAATTATAACATTTTTTCCACTATCAAACGGATTAGAGATTTTCCCACATATTTTGAAGGAAAATGCTAACGTTGTCTTTTGTTTAAAGGTATAAAGCACATGACATTTCCATTAATCAGCATTCAAATATTGCGCAACTAGGAGGATCTCTAATGCATATCAAAAGATTGATAAAGTTTGTACCACTTCGTTATATATGTTTTTAATACATGTAATGCATGATTATGATAAATGTTATAGAATTTTTTAATAACGTTATGAAAAATAGTGCTTTAAAAATAGAGATTAGCTTGTCTCCAACTACAAAGTGGACTGAATCGTGTTGTTTAGACCTATGGAACTCACCACGGGTTTCGTCTCAATGATTCGAACCGTTCATTTATTAGACCATAACGTATAGATTATCCATGAAAAAAATCAGTTCGATTCGATAATTGTAACCACGTTAGTTCATTACATTTGTCTCACAAAAAATGAATGATTTAGTTTTTAAATAATATTTGTCGTTCATTATTTTGCAAATAGATGTCATAAAATAAAATAGCTACGCTTATCGGATTCACCTGATTTTATTTTGTTTTTCTTTTATGGATGATCTACACATTATGGTATAAAATAATACAGTCCAGTCCACTTTGTAAACTGGAGACAATCAACTGCCTAAAAATAAAATTGTACATTTTTATGATAATATTATGTATTTTTTTTTTTTATAAAGTTACATGTTTTGTGATTTAAAAATTCTTTGATAAAAAAATGTGTAACATTACCATAAAATATGAGATAAATTATTTATAAGTCTTATTTGGAAGACTTATATAAAATATAATCCTATGAAAAAACTTATAACCCAATAAGTCATGTGATTTTCTTGCGGACACATCTACCATCAATCTTAATTAATTAATAACGTTATTAATGATAATGTCATATACGGGAAATCTAATGTTACCCTAAATTGTGATCATATCTATATGGTTAGAAATTTGAAATTCAAAATAACCTAATTAATGGCAATATCATATATGGAAAATTCAATGTTACCATAGATTATAATCATATCTATATAGTTGGAAATTTGAAATTCAAAACGTAAATGTAACATGTAACATTTCAAACCCAATATGACATTCCTAAACCCAACGTGACATTCCCTTATTCTTCTGAAATTCAAAATAACTTGATTAATGGCAATACCAGATATGGGAAATCCAATGTTATCATAGATTGTGATCATATCTATATGGTTGGAAATTTGAAATTCAAAATATAAATATAACATGTAACATCCCAAACCTAATGTGACATTTTCAAACCCAACGTGACATTCTCATATACTTTTCATCCCAAATTCAACGTAAATGTAACATATAACATCTCAAACTCATCGTGACAGTCTCATATGTTTCTTATCCCAAACCCAACGTGACATTCAAATACTCCACCGTAGAATTATAAATAATATAACCTTCTAAATGTAACATGTAACATCCCAAACCCAACATGACATTCTCGTACTCTACCGTTGTTTGCATTTTAAATTTTTAATTAACAACTATAACCTCCTAAATGTAACATGTAGGGATACTCACGGGTCAGGTTTGGGACGGGTTTATAGAAATCTGTCCCCGCCCCATATCATATTGAGGGCGAGGTAAATCGGGGAATGATGGAATCGGGATGGGCGCGAGACGAGAGGCGAGTTAATTTTTTAAGTTAAAAATAAAAATATTAATAAAAATGATTGATAATATAATATATTATGAATAATAATTTATACTTAATGAAAATTATATTATATAAGATAGAAAATAAATGAATAAAAATTAATATTAAGTATAATGTTTTATTGTTTTAACATTATTATAATGAAAAATAAATAAATTATATTATATACATATAAATATATTTAATAAATATAATCAGGACAGGGTTCAGTTAGAACTGAGCGGAGCGGGGGAAGCAAAATTCGTCCCCACCCCATTTCTTGATTGGGGCGGAGAAAATCCATGTGTGGCAGGGGAAAATGATCATCCCTATATAACATCACAAACCAAATTTGATATATGAGAGAGAATAAATGTATAATAATGGAACAAAGTAGAAATATAATAATACACTACTACAATTGATTTAAACAATATAGGATCTCATGAAATAGAGTCCTATCTAAATAGGACTTTAGAATCTATAAGAAGTTTCACACAATTTCACACTAAACAAGTTTCGACTTATAAATAATTTTTCCCAAAATATATAATTTCATTTCTAAATAAAAAAAATTATCTTAACTCTATTAAAATATTGTGCAATATTTATCACAAAAATATATAACACGTGTTACAAAAATAAATAACAAAATAGGAGTGTGTATCGAAAGAATTTCTTACTGAAAATGTTGCGAATGACTGATTTTGAGTCAATAAAAATGAAGATTTCTTTCAAAAGATGGGTACCGCCAATAAAAATTCAATGAAAATTTCTTTTAAATCTTATAATTCGAAAGATGTGTCCACTAGTAGAACCTTTAAAATATGAGATGTTGTAATTTATTAGAAAAATAACAATACGGTGTAAAAAAAATAAAATTAAATAAAATTACCAATTAGTTTCAAAATTTATAAATTTTAATAATTAAAATTTTAATTTTTTTTACGAATTTGTAATAATTTTTAAAAGTTATCACTAATTTTTAATTGGAAAATTTACAAATCATAGATCCTTTTTAAAAATAATTACATATTCATCAAAAAAATTATAAACTTAATTATTAAAATTTATCAATGATTTGTAAAAAAAAATTCAAACTTGCTCTGATTTATTATTTTCCCATTTTAATTTTTCCTAATTTATTTGATGTTTCCACGTATCTGTGACTGTAAGTAGAGATGGCAATTTGAACCCAACCCCCGATTAGAACGATTTTTTCCTGAAAAATACCCTGACAAGCTGGGAATCATATTCGAAAATGAATCCCCGACAAATTTCGAGCCGAGGACGATGATACGTTCCCCAGCTCCTACTTCGGCCCCATCCCTGATTAAGGCTGAATTGTACATCATTGAGGCCGTTAATTAAAATCTCTTAACTTCACTTACTGGTCAAATTGTATACTTTATGTGTGTTGAATGTCAATCAGGTTGTACATCGTCGAAGCATAAAATAGGCAAAAAGACAAAATTTGGACAGAGTTGACTTTTTTTGGAAAAGTCAAACCGATGTTTTAAACCTGTTTGGAAGTAAGTAGAAGTATAAAAAGAAAAGGAAAAGGATTTTCTAGGGTTCTGAAATTGTTTTGACCTAAAGAGAGAAGCTAGGGTTTGGAAGGGAAGGAAAACAAAAGCTTCAAGGATGTCTCCAATGGTGGTTCCTTCTCCATCTACCTCCTTCCACTCCTCTATGAGTGGCTAGTCTCCTTTTCTAGGGTTTTGATGAAACCCTAGCCATATAATTATTTTGTTTTCTTTTTTATTTTTAATTATATAAAGGTTTGAACAATTGTATGGTGATTTAGAAGTTCATATATATATTTTTCATTATCTCTTCGAATATTTGACTTTCTGTGATTGTTGAATGTTATCCATACATGAGTTTTATATTCTTTCACATTCAAGGTATGAGACGAATCATACTACGAGGGACGAGTCGTGTCACTACCCTAGTTTAGAGTAAACGGTTCGTACTACTTGAGATGGTTCGTGCTCGTACATTGAATGTGATGATTTTCTTGTTAAGTGCTTTGAACTTGTAGTTGCAAAGCATTATTTCGTTCGAACCATAACATAATTGATTTCAATTAGAAACCCTAATTATGTGGCTAGTGGTGGACTCTTTGCCCTAGCTTTTCCCCCAATTCAGTAAACCCAATTTAATTTATTATTGATAATTTAATTCTTTAGTTTAATTTATTCGTTATTAAATTAGGTTATAAACAACCAATCTTTTTATCAAAAATTAATTTAGGAATTTGACAATTAAATTAGTTTAATTTCACAATAGTCCCTATGGATCGATACTTGGACTTGTCATTATTTTGATAGAATTTGGTATAATTTAGTGATTATATTTGGTGTGTTCAACGACCAAACCCTAAAATTACTATTATACCCCTCTATATACATATATATATATATATATATAAACCAAACCTTAAAACACGATTATTAGACCACCTCTCATCTCTCTCTCTCTCTCTCTCTCTCTATATCTCTCTCTAAAACCCTCCCTCATTGCCAATCTCCCTCCCTCCGTTGTCATCATCTCCCTCATTCGCTGTCCACCTCTCCCTCCTCCCATCACCACCGATCTCTGAGTAATCGAACGCCGTGAAGAAGACTCTACTGACACCAAATTTGCCTTTGCCAATCTCTTCGCCGTCACTGTCTGGTTCATTTCCGGCCACCCATCTGGTTTATCTCTGGTTCTTTCTCCAGTCAGATCTATGTTTTTTTTTAACAGATCTAGGATACTGAGTTCAGATCTGAGGATTTGTGTTTTTTACAAACATTTTATCTAAGTTCGGTCTATCTGAGTAATGATCTGTGGAGTGAGATCAATTTTTGTACATTTTACAAACATTTGTTTGAAGACATTTACCGTTGTTGTTGTAGTAGTAGTAGTAGTAGTGGTAGTAGTAGTAGTAATGTATACATCTCTCTCTCTCTCTCTCTCTCTCTCTCTCTCTCTCTCATCTATTTTTAGTGTTAGATCATCTGACTGAAGAATGAGTACAACCTCTATGTGTGTATGTGAATGTATGTATCTTTGTATATCTGTTCTTCCCTCTATGTGTGTAGTCTTAGATCAAGATTGAATTGTATATCTGTGTATATCTATGTATCTTTGTATATATGTTCTTCCCTTTACCTCAAAAAAAAAAAAAAAAAAAGTTGAGGATTTTTCAGGATCAGGAAAACCTTATCCCCGTTAGGGGACAAGAGTGGAGGGTGATGAATTTTTCGTCAGAAATCAAGGATTGGGACGAAAAGTTTTTTGTATTCAGAGATCAAGGATGGAGGGTAATTACTGACTCTATCCTGGCCCGTTGCCATTTCTAACTGTGAGCCATATATGGTATTCACTTCAAAAATCAAGAAACGATTCTAACTTTTACAACCCATTTTCCTCCAAGTTTGAGCAATGGACCCCATTTTTTTTTCCTTTTCTAATTGAAATTTTCGTTTAAGACTCCCAGAGTCGGAGGTTCACACATTGTGTGTACGTTCCACAGTAACAATTTATTGCAAGTCTTCCTTGACAAGTGTTGGCACACATGTCACTATTTACTGCATGGTGGAGAAAGACTTGAGTGAAACGGTTTATTATATATTATGAAAAGAAAAATGCGTGCTCTAATTTTTAATCTCTAAAATCAATTCTAAAGAGTTGGTAGTAGACTCTATTCATTGTGATGTGATATTTTGATCTTAGTTTTTTTTTTTTTTTTCCCCTTACCATGTCACCAGAATTAGTGCTCTGAATTATTGTTGTTGTTAAAAAAAATTGGAGAAATTTACGAAACAATAATGTTAGATTTAAGAGGATAATTTCTTTCAGTCTAAAATTTAGATTAGAGAGGGTTGTTTGGGCCCATGAGGTTCATTGTAACGCCCCCCAAAATAACGCATAAATCCCATCATTCTAGACATGCAATGGTATAAAGAAATCAACACTTTTCCATTCGTCAAAGTAGTTCTTACAACAGTATTACATGTTAACAACTAAAGCAATTGCCCTACAGGCTTACAGCTTTCCAAGTTAACACTTGGAACACAAAATAAGAGTACTAACTCTATACAAAATAAGCCCTTGGCTTGATATACATGTAATACAAACAAAATAACCAAAAGAAAGTCTTCAACTTTCATATCCATCCAAGCTAAGTCCTTGGAGGTGGCATGCTACCTGTACCTGAAAATAATGTCCCATATAGGGTGAGCCAACGCCCAGAAGAGATATGCTAAACACAATATGAGCAATAACTAAGACATTGGTAATTGATAAATGTTTAAATCCCATAAATCAATTTATAACCACTGGTTTCATGTTTCATTTCGTTTTCCATTTCTCATCTTACAATAGATAAACATACTAATTGTATCAACATCTCAACAGATAAGCATATTAGCTATATCAATACTTCCAAAGATAAGCATTTTAGCTGTATCCACACTTCCATAGATAAGCATATGAGCTGTATCAACACTTCCATAGATAAGCATATAAGCTATATCAATACGTTAACTGACAAACATATGAGCTGTATCAGTGGAGTCCATCCACTATCTCCTCCCGAGTAACATCCGGTTTAGAGGTCCATCCCCTATCTTCCCCTAAACCGTGGAGTACATCCCCTATCTCCTCCCACACACACACAACGTATATACACATAGGTCATATACTCAATCAATCAATACATAACGTTAATGTATTCTATCAACCGTCATACTCTATGACACATCCAATTGATTAGTTTTAGTTTACCTAATCATCATGCATTGTCTACAACAATCAAAACTACCCTCCACCGATAGCCCAAGCAATTATTTCTAAGCAGATAATAAAAGCTCCAACAGATAAAATACCAATGTTTTCAAAAGTGAGCGATCAATCAATCAAACTCCACCGTTTCACAATATAATGAGTCAATTTCATTATTCCCAACTCAATTCCAAATATTAACACATTACCCGGATTAATTATACCAATTAATCTATACAACAAACTAGGGTTTTCTACCCCTTTTTCTAATATTAACCCAATGGTCCAAATATCAACAACCAACAACGATATCATCATTTTGAAACCAAAATACACGTTTTTAGAATCAAAATAACAAAATCCCCTTTTACCATTTTGAAACCCTAAGTCCAAAAATTACCCAACTTCAACACTCCATCAAAACAACCAAAAATCTATGTCAAAGACCATAAGAGTGAGTAGGAATCCCTACCTCAAAAGTTGACACCCAACGAAGAAGAAGATGAAAATGAAAATGCTCCAAATCACAAGTTTCCCGGATCAAAAGATAGCCCTCGACGATCAACAACTTTTTTTGTAAAGGCCAAAGGTGAGCAAACAACTCCTACTAGATCAATACCTAGAGAGAAGGCAAGGTTCTAGAGAGAGAGGCTCAACAATGGAGTTTTTGGAAAAGTAAGAGAGAGAAGAGATGTGAAAAAGTGATTTTAAAAAGTCAAAATACGGAGTCTTAAACCAGTCGCCCCGCTCGAGCGTGGAAACCCCCGCTCGAGCGTCACTCACAGACCCCCGCTCGAGCGTCCAATACGCCGCTCGAACGGCTAATACGCACTTCCAGTACTTTTGCAGAACCAAGTCCCCGCTCGAGCGTTAAACTCCCCGCTCGAGCGTAACACACAAACTCCCGCTCGAGCGTCCAAACCACCGCTCGAGCGTCCAACCCTGCAGAGGAGATACTGGAAGGGTGATTATCCCGCTCGAGCGTCAAAAACCCCGCTCGAGCGGACAAGCTACAACCAAGGCCCCGCTCGAGCGCCAAAAGCTCCGCTCGAGCGGACAGGCCAAAATCTGGGCATCTAGTCTTGGTTCCTAAGCTCAACCAGCCTGTTTCAAATCTGCCCAACACAACCCAAGACTCAAATACAAAGAGTAGAGGATTCAAACAAGATATACACAACAACCGCCTCCACGAAACCTAAGTCCGGATACAACAAATACAGCAAGGGAATACCGGGATCGCTATAACCTCCCCCCCTTAAAGAATTTCGTCCCCGAAATTTAATACAAGTTTTCAAAAACAAGTTTTCTCCATTTCCCATAATATTACAACATAATATTAAAGGTGTGTTTGGTAACGTTTATGTTTTCAGTTTATATTTACAAAAATTTTATAAACTGGTTTTTGTTTATTTTTTGTTTATTTTTAGAAAAACATAAACTACAAACGCGTTTAGTAATTGACAAAATATTTTAAAAAATTTAAAAATATAAAAAAGAGTGAGAAATGGCAAGTGGTGGCAAGTGGCGGCGGAAGACGGTGGTGGAAAGTGGTGAGAGTGACGGTGGGTAGCTGGTGCTGGCGGGTGGGTGGTGGTGGTGGTGAGTGGGTGGGTGGGTGATGGTAGCGGGTAGTGGATGGTAGCGAGTGGGTGGTGGTGGTGGTGGTGGTGGTGGTGGTGGCGGCGGTGGCGGTGAGTGGGTGGGTGACGATGGCGGGTGGTAGGTTGGTAGCGAGTGGGTGGTGGTGGCAGGTGGGTGGCAGATGGCGGGTGGTGGTGGTGGTGGGTGGATGACGGTGGCGGGTGGTGGGTGGTGGATGGTGGTAGCAGGTGGGTGGCGTATGGCGGGTGGTGGTAGGTGGTGGGTAGGTGGGTGGGTGACGATGGCAAGTGGTGGGTGGTAGCGAGTGGGTGGTGGTGGTGGTGGTGGCAGGTGGTGGGGTGGTGGTGGCAGGTGGGTGACGGATGGCAGGTGGTGGCGAGTAGGTGGCGGGTGGTGGTGGTGGTGGGTGGGTGGGTGGGTGACGGTGGCGGGTGGTAGGTGGTAGCTAGTGGGTGGTGGTGGTGGTGGTGGCAGGTGGATGGTGGTGGTGATGAGTGGTGGGTGGTGGTGGCGGGTGAGTGGCAGGTGGGTGGTGGTGGTGGGTGGCTGGTGGTGGCAGGTGGTGGATGGTGGTGGCAGGTGGGTGGTGGTGTCAAGTAGGTGGCGGATGGTGGTGGCAGGCGGTGGATGGTGGTGGTGGGTGGTGGGTGGTGGTGGCGAATGGGTGGCAGGTAGGTGGTGGCTGGCTGGTGAGTGGTGGTGGCTGGTGGGTGGTGAGTGGTGGTGGGGGTGGCTGGTGGTGGCGGAAAACGGTAGTGGAAAATGGTGGCGGGTGGTGGCTAGTGTTGGGTGGTAAAAAAAAAAAAAAACTGAAAACTCAAAATGGAAACACATTTTTTGTGTTTTCATTTTTTGCCAAATTTATAAACTGAGACCACTGATTTATAAATCAAAAATTTTACCAAACAAGTTTTTATTTGAGTTTTTAAAATTTTTGTAAATATAAACCGAAAACTGAAAACGTAAGTGTTACCAAACGGCACCTAAAGAATCCGACCCATTACCGGTCAATTCCATCTCTTTTCAAGAGGCATTTCACATTATACATAACAACCTGCATTATCAACATGCATTCCTTTGGAATTTACTAATTTCAACTCATTTTCCACAATTCCTTAACACATGTAACATTAATATCATGCTTGCATTTTCACAATATACTTAACATGCATAATGTTAAAACAACTTCCATTAACCAAAACATTTACAATGTTTTACAACTTAAGACATATACAATGCTCTTAAAGTTCAACATTATTATAAAATTCATTACATGATTACGCATCAACAAACATGTCCGGATATTTCTCACGAACTTCCAACTCACGTTCCCAAGTGGCCTCCTCCACTCCGTGATGCTTCCACAAAACCTTTACCAAGGGAATGGTCTTGCCTCACAAGACTTGATCCCGCCTATCCAAGACCCGCACCGGTCTCTCCTCATACGAGACATCCTCATCTACCTCCAAATCGGTCCAATCCAACACGTGGGACGGATCCGGCTCGTACTTCCGAAGCATACTAACATGAAACATGTCATGAACCCCGGACAACTGTGGTGGCAAAGCCAAACAATACGCAACTTCCCCAATCCTCTCAAGGATCTCAAAGGGACCGATAAATCGAGGGGATAGCTTCCCACTCTTCCCGAATCTCATCAAACCTCGCCTCGGTGATATTTTCAAGAAAACATGATCACCTACCTCAAACGCCAAAGACCTCCTCCTACGGTCGGCATAACTCTTTTGGCGACTCTAGGCTGTAACAAGTCTCCTACGGATAAGCTCAACTTTCTCCGTCGTCTCCCTAACCAACTCTGGACCCAACAAAGGTGCATCACCCACCTCGGCCCAACATACTGGAGATCTACACGGTCGGCCATACAAGGCCTCAAACGGTGCCATACCGATACTAGACTGAAAATTGTTGTTGTAGGCAAACTCTACCAAGGGCAAGTGCCTCTCCCACGTCCCACTAAAGTCAAGGACACAACCCCGAAGCATATCCTCAAGGATCTGAATAGTACGCTCGGACTGCCCGTCAGTCTAAGGATGATAAGCTGTACTAAAGGTCAACTTAGTGCCTAAGGCACTCTGCAAACTCTGCCACAACCTAGCAGTAAAACGAGGATCTCTATCTGAGACGATCGTCACTGGGACCCCGTGCAATCTCACTATGTCCCGAATATACAAGCCGGCGAGATGATCTACCGAATCTCTCACGCGCATAGGAATGAAGTGCGCCGACTTAGTCAACCGGTCCACAACCACCCCAATAGCATCACTACCCCGCTGAGTCCTCGAAAGGCCTACAACGAAGTCCATAGTGACATGCTCCCACTTCCACTCGGCAATAGGCAAGGGTTGCAGCAAACCTGCTGGCCTCTGATGCTCGGCCTTCACTTGCTGACAAGTAAGGCACTTCGATACAAAAACAGCCACATCTCTCTTCATACCCCACCACCAGAACTGGCGACCCAAATCTCGATACATCTTAGTGCCTCCCGGATGCACCGCAAGACGTGAATGGTGAAACTCTCAGAGTACTTCCTCTCGGCAAGACTCCGGCACAAACAAACGGTCTCGGTATCTCACACTCTGGTCGGGATACACCGTCAAACCCTTCTCAACCTTCCCACTGGAGATCTTCTCTCGAAGGGATTCTACCTCAAGGCCACCTCTCTGTGCCTCTAACACTCGAGTCATAAAGGTAGGCTGTGCAACAGCAGAAAACAAGGCCGCAGCCTCAACGGATTCTCCTAAAAGCAAATCAAACTCACCAAGTGCACCCAACATCTCCCACTCTCGGATGGCTATACAAGCCACATCACTGATGGATTTCCTACTAAGGGCATCGGCCACAACATTGGCCTTTCCCAGGTGATAATGTAACTCGAAATCATAGTCCTCAATGAATTCCATCCACCTTCTCTGCCTCAAATTTAGGTCCCTTTGTGTAAATAGATACTTCAAACTCTTGTGGTCCGAGAACACCTCGAACTTCTCACCATATAGGTAGTGCCTCTAGATTTTCAAGGCAAAGATCACTGCTGCTAGCTCTAGGTCATGTGTAGGGTAATTATTCTCGTGTATTTTCAGTTGACGTGAACCATAGGCTACCACTTTCCCCTCTTGCATCAACACACAACCCAAACCCTCTCGTGAGGCATTACAATAAACTGCATAACCCAAACCTCTCTCCGGAATAATCAACACCGGAGCAGTGGTTAATCTAACTTTCAACTCCTGGAACGACTTTTCACAAGTCTCACTCCACACAAACTTGACCCATTTCCGTGTCAACCTAGTCAACAGCAACGCTAGCCTGGAGAAATCCTTCACAAACCGGCGGCAATACCCAGCTAATCCCAGAAAACTGCGGATCTCAAACACACTCTTAGGCTGTGCCCAATCTTGCACTGCCTCAATCTTGGATGCATCAACAGACACCCTTTTCCCGGATACTACATGGCCTAAGAACTTGACCTCTCCTAGCCAAAACTCACACTTCCCAAATTTGGCATAAAGCTTATGGGCTCTAAGCAATTCAAGCACCACTCTCAAGTGTTCCTCATGCTCCTTCTCAGAAGGCGAATAGATAAGAATGTCGTCCACAAAAACGACCACAAATCGGTCTAAGAATTCTCGGAAGATCCGGTTCATCAAGTCCATAAAGACTGCCGGTACATTGGTAAGCCCAAATGGCATCACCAGAAACTCATAATGGCCATACCGCGTACGGAATGTCGTCTTCGGAATATCTTCCTCTCTGACCCTCAACTGGTGGTAACCCGATCTCAAGTCTATCTTAGAGAAACAACGGGAACCCTTTAACTGGTCAAACAGATCATCTATACGGGGCATAGGGTACTTATTCTTAACCGTAGCCTGATTCAACTTTCGGTAATCGATACACAATCTCAAGGTACCATCTTTCTTTTTAGCAAAGAGGGCCGGTGCACCCCACGGTAAAACACTAGGGCGAACAAATCCCTTATCTAGCAATTCTTGGAGCTGAATCTTCAACTCACTCAACTCAGCTGGGGCAAAATGATAAGGTGCCATAGAAATCGGCGCCGTGCCGGGCACTAAATCAATGGAGAACTCTATCTCTCGGTGAGGCGGCAAACTAACGAGATCCTCGGAAAAAACATCCGAATACTCACAAACCACCCTCGGCAATACAATCTGGGTCTCATCACACTCATGGGTCTCATCACACTCACCACTCAAGAAGTTAGCAAGTAGACCACTAAGCTCACTCCGCCCTCGCGGATCATACATCAGTGGCAACACACTACCAACCCGATCCCCCAAGAAATGGAAACACTCCCCGCTCAAGGTACAAACTGTAACCCTCTGGCGGTAGCAGTCAATAACAGCCCGGTATGACGATAGCCAATCCATACCCAAAATAACATCAAAACCCTTCATGGGCATAACAACAAATGGAAAAGGAAGCCTACGGTCGGCGACCTCTATATCACAACCTCTACATCCATGTTTCAAAATCAATTCGCCCCCAACAGGCGATACAACACATATAGGAGATGCTAATAATGCCAACTCCAACTCCAACACAGATGCAAATGCAGCAGGCACAAAAGAATGGGACGCACCCGTATCAATCAATACACTAGCAACCGAGTTGCAAAACAGAAAGGTACCTCTCACTACTGACGGAGCCGGTACTAGGTCTTACGCGGTAACAACATACACGCGCCATGTAGGCCCCTGATCCACTTGCTCACCTCTAGGAGCATAAGACTGCTGCACAGACTGGGATGACGAAGCTCCCGGGTTGGCCCTCGAGGCCTGCACAGACTGAGCTGGCTAATAACTCTGCGTCTGCCTAGAACCAGACGCTCCCGAAGTGGCACTCAGCTGTGGGCAAAACCTCTTCAGGTGCCCAGGCTGACCACACTGATAGCAAGACAAAGGTTGGCCCCTGCCCTGACCCTGGCCCTGAGGTCTAGCTGAAGAAGAAGCAGCTCGGTGACCCCCTCCCTTCTGCGGGCAAACCGAAGACTTGTGACCCAGCTGGCCACATGCAAACAAGTCAAGCCTCCCTGACTACCTCTCCCAGAACCTGCACTCAGCACTGGAAAGGTCGATCTAGGCAAACCCCCTTGAGACTGCTGAGGGTTGAAACCCTTCTGTCTCCTGCCATCACCCTGGCCCTCTTGGCTCCTCTTGGAGCCGCTATGCTTCTCGTCATCCTCCTCCTGCATCATAATCTCCATATGAGCAGCAGCATCCACCAAACGTCTATACTCCCGAATAAACGATCCTCCAACCCTCAACTTGAGCCCACGCCTCAATTTCCGCTCAAATTCAAAGCAACGGCGTTCTTCGGACGCCACAAGTTCAGGTGCAAACCTGGACAAACTAGTAAAAGTAGCCTCAAACTCGGCCACTGATGAACCCTGCTGTTTAAGCCGACAAAACTAATCCCTCAACTTCTTCCTAGCAGCTGAAGACAAGAACTTCTCCTGGAAGGCGATCACAAAAGCCTCCCATGCACCACCTACATTGCCCTTCTCGTACTTCCACCATTGACTCGCATCTCTCTTCAATTGGAAGGATGCCAAGGTCACCTTTAAACCCCCGTCCTCGATGCCAAGCATCTCGAACGTCTTCTCCATCTGTTCTAGCCACTCGTCAGCCTTAAGTGGCTCCTTCGGATCTCCAACAAATTCGTCGGGGTTAGACCGAAAAAATTCCCTCTTCAAGAAAGAAGGCCCTACCTCTGTAACCTGATGATCAGCTCTAAGAATACCCAAAGCTCCCGCTATCTCTCGGGCCAAGGCACCCATAGCCTGCTGACCCACTGGCTCGGCTACATTGGCCTGACCAACTCCCTCCTCCATTGCCGGAACGTCATCCGGTAAAGGCACCTCCTGCCTCCTAGGCCTACCACGCCTACCACCTCGTCCTGACATCCTATTAAAGGTAACAAAGACATTAGCACATTCATAAATGTGCTGAAACTAAACACCCGCGTCCTAATGCATAGACAACTGTAATTCACTCCACATAAGCACATAAACACATAAGCACTTACGAATTTCATTTCCGGATAACGACAGTCCCAAGGCGTTACTAGAGTTCCGGTTAGAAACAGCATTGATCAAGTGCTTTTCCAACAAGACTCACAGGAACCCAAGGATCCAATCGATATCCCAAAAATCAAATCCCATACCCATATAATCACATAAGCATGTAACATTACGTCTAAGTCTCTCAATAAGCGAGACAAACCCATTGTGATACTAATCACTTCCCACGTACCCAAAGTATTCGAACCTGGTACGCTCTGATACCAAGTTGTAACGCCCCCCAAAATAACGCATAAATCCCATCATTCTAGACATGCAATGGTATAAAGAAATCAATGCTTTTCCATTCGTCAGAGTAGTTCTTACAACAGTATTACATGTTAACAACTAAAGCAATTGCCCTACAGGCTTACAGCTTTCCAAGTTAACACTTGGTACACAAAAGAAGAGTACTAACTCTATACAAAATAAGCCCTTGGCTTGATATACATGTAATACAAACAAAATAACCAAAAGAAAGTCTTCAACTTTCATATCCATCCAAGCTAAGTCCTTGGAGGTGGCATGCTACCTGTACCTGAAAATAATGTCCCATATAGGGTGAGCCAACGCCCAGTAGAGATATGCTAAACACAGTATGAGCAATAACTAAGACATTGCTAATTGATAAATGTTTAAATCCCATAAATCAATTTATAACCATTGGTTTCATGTTTCATTTCGTTTTCCATTTCTCATCTTACAATAGATAAACATACTAGTTGTATCAACATCTCAACAGATAAGCATATTAGCTATATCAACACTTCCAAAGATAAGCATTTTAGCTGTATCCACACTTCCATAGATAAGCATATGAGCTGTATCAACACTTCCATAGATAAGCATATAAGTTATATCAACACGTTAACTGACAAGCATATGAGCTGTATCAGTGGAGTCCATCCCCTATCTCCTCCCGAGCAACATCCAGTTTAGAGGTCCATCCCCTATCTTCTCCTAAACTGTGGAGTACATCCCCTATCTCCTCCCCCACACACACAACGTATATACACATAGGTTATATACTCAATCAATCAATACATAACGTTAATGTATTCTATCAACCGTCATACTCTATGACACATCCAATTGATTAGTTTTAGTTTACCTAATCATCATGCATTGTCTACAACAATCAAAACTACCCTCCACCGGTAGCCCAAGCAATTATTTCTAAGCAGATAATAAAAGCTCCAACAGATAAAATACCAATGTTTTCAAAAGTGAGCGATCAATCAATCAAACTCCACCGTTTCACAATATAATGAGTCAATTTCATTATTCCCAACTCAATTCCAAATATCAACACATTACCCGGATTAATTATACCTATTAATCTATACAACAAATTAGGGTTTTCTACCCCTTTTTCTAATATTAACCCAATGGTCCAAATATCAACAACCAACAACGATATCATCATTTTGAAACCAAAATACACGTTTTTAGAATCAAAATAACAAAATCCCCTTTTACCATTTTGAAACCCTAAGTCCAAAAATTACCCAACTTCAACACTTCATCAAAACAACCAAAAATCTATGTCAAAGACCATAAGAGTGAGTAGGAATCCCTACCTCAAAAGTTGACACCCAACGAAGAAAAAGATGAAAACGAAAATGCTCCAAATCACAAATTTCCCGGATCAAAAGATAGCCCTCGACGATCAACAACTTTTTTTGTAAAGGCCAAAGGTGAGCAAACAACTCCTACTAGATCAATACCTAGAGAGAAGGCAAGGTTCTAGAGAGAGAGGCTCAACAATGGAGTTTTTGGAAAAGTAAGAGAGAAAAGAGATGTGAAAAAGTGATTTTAAAAAGTCCAAACGCGGAGTCTTAAACCAGTCGCCCCGCTCGAGCGTGGAAACCCCCGCTCAAGCGTCACTCACAGACCCCCGCTCGAGCGTCCAATACGCCGCTCGAGCGGCTAATACGCACTTCCAGTACTTTTGCAGAACCAGGTCCCCGCTCGAGCGTTAAACTCCCCGCTCGAGCGTAACACACAAACTCCCGCTCGAGCGTCCAAACCACCGCTCGAGCGTCCAACCCTGCAGAGGAGATACTGGAAGGGTGATTATCCCGCTCGAGCGTCAAAACCCCCGCTCGAGCGGACAAGCTACAACAAAGGCCCCGCTCGAGCGCCAAAAGCTCCGCTCGAGCGGACAGGCCAAAATCTGGGCATCTAGTCTTGGTTCCTAAGCTCAACCAGCCTGTTTCAAATATGCCCAACATAACCCAAGACTCAAATACAAAGAGTAGAGGATTCAAACAAGATATACACAACAACCGCCTCCACGGAACCTAAGTCCGGATACAACAAATACAGCAAGAGAATACCGGGATCGCTATATTCATTATAGATTCCGTTTTTAATGATCTGAATCGTTTATTTTGTAGGGCACTTTGTGTATTGCATTTACAAAAAAAATTTAGTCAATTCGATAACTGTATTGTTCAATTTCTCGTGTTTTTTACTAAAAAAATGGACGATAATTGTGTTTTTAAAAAATAAATCATACATTTTTTTTTTTTGATGATAAAAATAACAAATTGAACAAGTTGTAATTATTGAATCAAATTAATTTTTTTGTGAAGTACACAAAATACTAGATAAAATAAACGATTTAAATCATCAAAACGTGACCTATAGTGAACCTCACAAGGCCAAACAATCTACTCCAGTCCAATCTAAATTCAGGCAAAGTGATGATGAAGTGGGGATTGATATGCATGCTAAAACTTTATTTAAATTATAGATTTGAATAAAAATTTTAAAAGTTAAAAAAAAATTAATTTATATTTCATTAATATTGTACAGGCTTTAACACGTTTTCATCTAATTAAAAACGGATGGGCTGGAGAGTAGGTCCCCTAATTGTTTGGACGTAAATTCCAATGCATTGTTGGGGTTTCATGTAGAAGATATTGGGCCTTTTTTCATGTTGGAGAAAAGCCCGTTTGGTGACCCAGTTGGGCCATGTCATGTCCGGTCCATCTGGAGGAGATAAAGTAGAATTAGAAAACTGACAAAAGTGATATATATATCTAGAAAGATGCCTTAGACCCCCAGTGGGGTGACCCATCACCCCCATTGATTTTTTATTGACTGCAATTATTTTTATTTTTATTTTTTGAGTCTTCCTCTCACAGTCCCCCATGTGAGGGTGGGGTGCTAGGGTCTAGAGCACAACTGATATATCTATCTATTTATAATCATATAATATAAGGAAAATAATCTTTTTAATCCACAAACTTTATAAGAGTTCTATTATTTCAATTATAATTTCTTTTTTTTTTAATTAAAAAAAAAACTTCCGCATTACCCTAAATAAACCATTTCTGTATTACCCTAAATAAACCCACGTTATCCAGCAGCTCTAAAGAAACCTAATGCCACAACAGCCCTAGCATAGTGATTATATTCTATCAGCGGCAGCAGCTTTGTGGGCAAGAGAGAGTTCAGTGGTAGCAGTTTTGTCAGTAAAATATTTATTTTTTAACATAATAATTATATTTTTAAATTGATTAAAAATAATTATATTCATGAGGATCACATAAATATTAATTATTGATCATGATTGGATATTAACTTTGTGAGTAAATCATTTATTTTTTAACATAGTGATTATATTTTAAAATTGATTAAGAATGATTGTATTCATTAGGTTCACATAAAATATTAATTATTGATGATGATTGGATATTGATGGTAATGATTAAATTATTTTTTGTAATTGAATTTTTTAACTCATTGTATTTTTTTTTTTTTAAATGGTTGTGCTTAATTTGTGATTGGGTTTTAACTTACTATGCTTTTTGATAAAAGAAAATAATTGAGTTTTTTAATTATCAAGTGACTTCATTGCTTCTTCTTTTTTTTTTATATGAGGAAAAATGTTATCGTGTTTTTTTACACTCCATTTTGATTACATGATAATTTTATTTTTTTAAATGATTATGTTTTTTTACATTCCATATGATATGTGTTTTTGGAAAAAATATATATATATTGTATTCATGTTTTTTTTTAATACAATCACATTGAAAAAAAAAAAATAATTGTATTCATGTTTTTGTTATTACAATCACACAGTGATTGTATTTTTAGGCTATGTTGTTTGGAAAAAAGAATAGATTGTATTTATTAGATTCACATAGAGTAGTCACTGTATTTATAAAAATAAAAAATAAAAAAAAAAGAAAAGAAAAAAAGATGTGCTTTTTAACTATCAATTAACTTAATTTGTATATTTTTTTTAAAAAAATAATTTTATTTTTTAATTACCAATTGACTACATTGTTTTTCAATATTGTGATTGTATTTTTACACTCCGTTTGATTGATGATGATTGTGTTGTATTTTGTGATTGTGATTGGATTTAATTTATTTTTTAATACGGTGATTGTATTTTTAATCTATGTTTTTTGCAAAAAAAAAAAAAAAGATTATAGTCATTAGGCTCACATAAACTACGCACTATTGATGATTAGATTAGATTAGATTATATTTTGTAATTAGATTTTTTAACTCACTGTATTTTTTAAAAAAAATTGTTGTGCTTTTTAACTATTAATTAGCTTAATTTCAAATTGGATTTTTAACTCAATATGCTTTTTGGGGAAAAAAAAAATTGTACTTTTTAATTATCAATTGACTCCATTGCTTTTTTTTTTAATTCCCTTAATTTGTGATTGTGTTTACACTCCATTTTGATCACATAGTGATTTTATTTTTTTTAGTGATTGTATTTTTTTACACTCTATTTAATCTGTGTTTTTTGAAGAAAAAAAAGAAAGATTGTATTTATGTTTTTTTGCATACAATTACACGGTGAAAAGTGTAATTAACCCAAATAAATATAAATATATATAAAAAGTTTCTCTCATTATTTTAAGTGATGCAATTTTTATTCAATTGAAGGGTTGGATTACAAATTCAATAATAGAAAATGTGATCATTTAAAGATTAATGTTAGAATTAATCAAATTTTTTATTTAATATTTAATATTTTATTCCCTACTCACATAGTGTGTGGAACTTACAAGATGTGACACTACGTGAATAAAGAGTAAAATATTAAGTTAAAAAAATTACTCTATAAATTATTATTTTACATTGTCCTCAATTAGGAAACTTTAAAGTGAAAAGCTTGGTTGGAAATTGTTAGCTTTTTTTTTTGTTTTTAATTTTAAAAAATATCAGATTGAATTTTTTTTAGTTGAAGTTTTCACGACATGCTAATGTATACCGTGCAAAGGTATAATATTTTACAACATAAAATGTATATCGTCTTAAATGGAAATATTTGTATGCCGTGAAAATATATATTTTTTTACAACATACTTTTTATATATTTTTACAGCATACTTTTGTATGTCATAAAAAAATCAAGTTAAAATTTTTTTTAGTAGAAGTTTTCACGGCATGCCGTGTAAAGTTAAAATAGTTTATGACATGAAATGTATGTCGTCTTAAGTGCAAATATTTTATGACATATTTTTGTAAGCCGTGAAAATATACATTTTTTATGATATATTTTGCATGTCATAAATATATGAATTAACGACTTACATAGTGTGTATATGCTGTTATTGAAAAAGTATTAACGACTTGCAAAAAAAAATGTCGTAGAATGTACTAATTACGACATGAATTCGATGCATGCCATAAACTTAAAGCCGTAAATAGTTAGTTTTGTTATAGTGTTTATTAGGTTCACATAAAATACCCATGCTATAAATAAACTTCTTACCCAAACAATTGTTAACTTTTAAACAATTAAGAAAATTCTCATTGGTTAGCTTTCATGTAACTTTTATTTTAAAATCCCATATCTCGGAAAAAAATTTAAAAAAAAAATGAATTGTTTCACTTACATAAAGTGAATCTTATACTCTCATTTATATAAGCAAAATAAGATTTTAAGTGAGAAACCTTATGATCAATATCTTATACTAATTTTTTTGATTTTCTTAATTTTAAACAATTAAGAAAATCTCGATTGGCTAACTTCTATTTAACTTTTATTTTATATAAATTAAAAAATTAAATATAATTATTATATTTTTATTAAATAATATATTATTTTATCTCGTGCATAGCATGGGTGATATGTTAGTTGTTATTATTAAAAAGGAATAACTTTTTCGAAGTCTTGAAGTCATTACTTTAGAGTTTTTTTTCAATTTTTCCTAAAATGGTCTTAACCTTTTACACTTACAGTTTGTAATTAACGGTAAAATGACAAATTAAAACCAATCAATTCCACTTTTCCACTACCTACATCTCCAAACTCCTGTGCAATTTTAAATCAGTTTCAACATCTTCACTGAAAAGTTCTAAAACTTGCTTTTCATAGAACTGCATTTTTCGGATGGATGTTAGGCAGAGTCTCTTTTGATAGTGGCCTATTTTGGAAAGATGATAAACGCTGATTTTTTTAACTTTTTAACTTTTAAAAAAAGAATTATAAGAGAAAAAGTTGATTAAAATTTAAAAA
This sequence comes from Camellia granthamiana, assembly GCA_036172215.1. Taxonomy (NCBI): domain Eukaryota; kingdom Viridiplantae; phylum Streptophyta; class Magnoliopsida; order Ericales; family Theaceae; genus Camellia; species Camellia granthamiana. The sequence continues at coordinate 76,653,171 of CM069910.1, forward strand.
ATGATTTTTAACCTACTTTTCAAAATATGCCAGTATCCCTACAGACATGTGATTTGGTTTAAAGGCCCTTTGATGATGTGGAGGGTTGTGAGGCTTATGCAAAGATAGGTGACAAGGCCCTAGATGGATTCACCATCACATCAGAAAATGCTGGGAGGAGTGGTCGAAGTCAAAACTATTCACTCTGCATAATTATATTTTTTCTTTCTTTTTGTTTTTTGGGTTTGGGGGAAGACTATTCAACAACATTGCAATCTTATACTTAAAGTTTGTAAAGTAGTTATCTAAAGTACATATCTATTGCTTATCTTACATTGTAATTGTAATATTGTTAATGATATTTTTATTTTCTTCATTAAAAAATTTCATTATCTAATTAGGTTCTTTGGGGAAAAAAAAAAAAAAGCATAAGAAAATACAAAGAGCTTTTTAAGTTTGTATTTTTATGACTTTTTATTTTTCTATTCAAGTTGGTGCAATTTATTTATTTAGTTGTTATCCCTGTTTTAATTTGTTAATCTTTGGTTTGTTTTCTATTTTGTATATTTCTTTTCTTGTTTCACTTTTGTTTGTTTCCCCTATTTTCTGAACTCAATTTTTTTTAGGATTCTACGTTTCAATTTGGCCCAGGTGTGGAATTTTAGCAAAATTTGTATACACGTGATTTAATTGTTGTGATTTTATTTTTAAATTGTTACTTTTTTTTTTTGTATATCAAATCTATATTGTTTATTTTCTTTTATGTCTATCAAATCTTTTTAACTGTGAGTGTTCTGAATGTCTTGGGTATGTAATTTACTATTTTGTGTGCTTTTGTATATTTATATTCAATTTTTTGTTTTCTAAAAATTGTGAAGCATAAAATTTGTGCAATTGTTTACATTTAGACTTAAACAGTTTGAGGTTTTTTCTTTCACTTTTTTAAGCTTTTGTTTGTTTTTGTGTATATATTCATTTTTTTTTTTTTAATTTGGTTTGTTTGTTTTTGTGTGTGTGTGTTTTTTTTTATAAAAACAAAAAAAAAAAACAAAAAATCATTGTTCTATGTGTTTTGGATTTGTATTTTTTTCTATTTCGTGTGCTTATTTTTATATTTATTTATTTTTTTAAATTGCGAAGCAAAAAATGTATGCAACTTTTTAGTTAAAAAGTTTGGGGCTTTTTTCCTATTTAACTTTTGTAAGCTTTTGTTTGTTTTTGTGCATAAATTCAGTTTTTGAAAATTGAGTTTGTTTGTTTACTTAATATTTTGTGTGTGTGTGTGTGTGTGTGTGTGTGTGTGTGTTTTGTTTTTAAAAAATCAATGTTCTTAATTTTTTGTTTGTGTGTTTATAATTTATGTTTTGAAGAAAATGATTTGTTTGGTTGGTTAATTTTGTGTGTGTGTTTTGAAAAAAATAAAAATAAAAATATTATGTTTTCAATAAAATTGGTTTGTTTGTTTGCATAATTTTATGTCTTCAAATATTATTATTTTTAAATGGCAAAGCAAAAAATATTCTATTGTTCGTATTTGTATAGGCTTCTTTGAATAGTTTCACACCATCACATTTGTGTGCATTATTCGAAAAAATATAAATTTTATATTATAACTCCAAATAAGTTTGCACACGAATCGCGTGTGCCCAATCGCTAGTATATACATATATATCTTTGTAAAAAATTAAGCATATATTTTATTTGCATTTTTTTAATTTTTATTGAAATTTATAATCCAAACGTGGGTGAAAAAATGCTAGTCTATAAAGCAAGCGAATTTTCAAACGAATGGGAAGATTAAACAAAAAAAAAATGGAAAGGAGTGAAGAGAAGTTTTCTCTGTCATTCCTTTCAACCCAGAATATGTGGAATTACTATTCAATTATTCTAATAAGCAAAGAGGCTAGTGATAAGGAAGATCTGCGTTCAAAGAAGGCCAATGAAACCTTAAGCCTCGCAAAAGCCTCAGTGTCTAGTTAACTGAGGATATTGAGGTTTTAACACAGTATTTGGATCATAAATTTGAATAGAAATTTAAAAATAACATAACAGTAATGATACATCCTCTTAATTTGGAAATTCTAATTGAGCTCTAATGATGTGGTAGGGAATAAATAATAATAATAAAAATAAATAAATAAATAAAAAATCAAAACATCACCACCACTGTGGGGCTCACACACTTAGAGCTCCTTTAGAACTTCAAATTTAGAACTCACAAACAAATTTGTAAAAATAAAAAGGGAAATAGAAAAAAATAATAATTTATACTTTATTCATATTTCTCTTACTTTTTTTCATTTTGCTTTCTAAATTTATATCTAAATTCTTGATCTAAATACAATCTAAAGGAAATTAGGGAGCTTGAAAGGAATGATAAAGTGCAGTTCTTAGAGATCGATGAGAAGTGATAGATAGCATTGTTATCAGGTGGCATTTTACCTAGTGTGTGCATTTTCGTTGCAATGAATATCCTTACCTAGAATATTAGCAGTTTGGGTACATTAACTCAACTTCTTAAGGGTTATTGGACTCAACATTTTGAGAGTCATATCTCAATTGGGGCTGGCCGCTACCATAATCTCGACCAATAACTCTTTGCCACTTGGCACATCAATCTCAGATCATGTTACGTGATCGACGTTCTAGACCCAGGTGGTCCTTCTTAAAAATATGCTCCCAAATAATAAAACATCACAAGAAGGGAAAAGAAGATCAAACCCCAAAAGATTAAAAGCAAAGTTGGGAAAGAGCCAACCAGACAAAAATAAACACAAAAAGCAAATACACTATAAAAAATTAAAGTTTTAAAAATCAAAATTTAGGGACAAAATTATTTTTTAGAAATCAAATATTTTTGTTGGGAAAAATATCGTTATTATATTTTTAGCAACAAAAATTGAATATTAGTAATGGATTATTATCCTTTTGGGACCAAATTTTGTCTAAAAAAATAAACCATTTTGAGACCAAATTATTTTGTCCCTGAAAGTTTTTTTATTAGTGACATTTTCAAAATTTTGTCCCTAAAAGCCTTATTTTTTACTTTTCGGAACGACCTTTTAGCGACTATCCTCATGATGATGGAAATTAGTTCCTAAATACCTTTTACAACAAAATTTTCACTTTTAGAGACCAAAACATTTAGTTTCTAAAACTCCTATATGTTGTAGTGATAGAACAAAGCTCAAATTCAGAAAATAAGCAACCAAAGCAACTTAAGCACCGAAGTTTACATAAGATGCATGTGTATTAAACTGTACTTTAGTATAAAAACAGTGTGTGCTAAGAACGTGAGGGTTCCAAACTAAGCTCTATGTTATGTGAATGCAAGGATAGGGAGTAATATTGGTGCAACGGCAAAATGAATCAAGTTCAAGGGAAAAACTATATTATATCAGGAACTGCATGCTAAATGTGTATATGAATGATAGCTCTCAGAAAAAACAACACAACAACAATAATGATAACAACAACAAAAAAAAAAAAAATGAAGAAGATGAAGAAGAAAGAAAGACAAAGAATAGGTATTTTGGTTTTGAGTTTTTAAAAACAATTTTTAAGTTTTCAATTTGTATTGTAGATTTTTTTTAATATTTTGGTCAATTTTTTAGGTAAATCTAATCTAGATATACTTAAAAAATAAAATATTTGTAAAGAAATATTTAAAAAATAAAAAATATGAAAAAAATATAAAAATGTACTGAATTTATATATATATTGTATTTTGTAGTATTTAATGAATTTTAAAAGATTTTTTTTAATAAATTTTATATTTTTTAAATGTATTTATATTAATTCGATCTAAAAAAAAAAAAATATTGATTAAAATATTTTAAAATTCACTAAAAAATTTTTAAAAAAAAATACGAATTAAAAACTCAAAAATTTTAAAACGTGTTTTTGAAAACTCAAACTAAACAGAGTGATTAGGTTACATATATTCAGGTACTTGTAGTTTTAAATTGTATTAGTGTGATTAACAAAAGATTTATAATATGGTTGGAATGAAAGTCTTGTGGCTCGTCCATGCTTTCTAAGGCACTACCGATGACTCAGCATGGGAGAAGGGATGGAACTGTGCACTTTCGTATTCAGATATTAATCATTAGTTTGTAACACATCATTAAAATCTAAAACGATATGTTGTTGTGACTAGTTCACAATCATTACTCACAAAATTAACATTTCGATATGAAACTAGATCGATCATCATCATAACCAAATAACTACCTACCATGGCCAAGTTAGCTCCTAGATGATGCTCTTATCAGTTCAAAGGGTATAGGAGTCATATCTGCTTCACACCATGAATGATAAATCATTTTTTGAACAGAAAAAAGGAGAAATGATAATCTTGACAAGGTTGTGACCTTGTTAACCATAGTTCATTCAAAGAAAACAAATTTTGTAACGCCTCCAAAATAACACATAAATCCCATCATTTTAGACATGCGATAGTATAAAGAAATCAACGCTTTTCGATTCATCAGAGTAGTCCTTACAACAGTATTACATGTTAACAACTAAAGCAATTGCCCTACAGGCTTACAGCTTTCCAAGTTAACACTTGGTACACAAAAGAAGAGTACTAACTCTATACAAATAAGCCCTTGGCTTGATATACATGTAATACAAACAAAATAATCAAAAAGAAAGTCTTCAACTCTCATATCCATCCAAGCTAAGTTCTTGGAGGTGGCATGCTACCTGTACCTGAAAATAATGTTCCTATATAGGGTGAGCCAACGCTCAGTAGAGATATGCTAAACACAGTATGAGCAATAACTAAGACATTGGTAATTGATAAATGTTTAATTCCCATAAATCAATTCATAACCACCGGGTTCATGTTTCATTTCGTTTTTCGTTTCTCATCTTTCAGTAGATAAACATATTAGTTGTATCAACATCTCAACAGATAAGCATACAAATGGTATTCGCATTTCAACAAATAAGCATATTAGCTCTATCATTACTTCCAAAGATAAGCATATGAGCTGTATCAACACTTCCATAGATAAGCATATTAGCTATATCAACACGTTAACTGACAAGCATATGAGCCGTATCAGTGGAGTCCATCCCCTATCTCCTCCCAAGCAACATCCGGTTTAGAGATCCATCCCCTATCTTCCCCTAAACCGTGGAGTACATCCCCTATCTCCTCCCACACACACAATGTATATACATATAAGTCATATACATAATCAATCAATACATAACGTTAATGTATTCTATCAACCGTCATACTCTATAACACATCCAATTGATTAGTTTTAGTTTGCCTAATCATCATGCATTGTCTACAACAATCAAAACTACCCTCCACCGGTAGCCCAAGCAATTATTTCTAAACAGATAATAAAAGCTCCAACAGATAAAAATATCAATGTTTTCAAAAGGGAGCGATTAATAAATCCAACTCCACCATTCTACCATATAATGAGCCAATTTCATTATTTCCAACTCAATTCCATATAACCACAATCTTCCCAAACTAATTATGCCAATTACCTTGCACAACAAATTAGGGTTTTCTACCCCATTTCCCAATGTTGACCCAATAGTCTACATATCAACAACCAACAATAATAACATTATTTTGAAACCCAAAATACACATTTTTAGAATCAAAATAACAAAACCCCCTTTTCAACCTTTTCAAACCCTAACTCCCAAAATCAACCATTTAACGAAATGCCCAAAAATCTATGTCAAAACCCATAGTAGTGAGTAGGAATCCCTACCTCAAAAGATGAAACCCAACGAAGGAGATGATGAAAATGAAGATGCTCCAAATCCCGAATTCTTGGATCAAAGGATAGCCCATGGCGATCAACAACCTTTTTGTAAAGGCCAAAGGTTTGGAAAACACTCTAGCTAGATCAACACTTAGAGAGAAGTGAAGAATTTAGAGAGAGAAGCTCTCGAATGGTGTTTTTGAAAAGTAAGAGAGAGAGTGTGAATGTAAAAAGTGATTTTAAAATGCCCAGCTGCCAACTGATATGCGACATTCCCCGCTCGAGCGGAAAACACAACGCTCGAGCGTCAAGAACAAAAAAAACTAGGTCCGCTCGAGCGCAAAAAGTCCCGCTCGAGCGCCAAAAGTCCCGCTCGAGCGCCAAGACACAGGAATAAAGTATATCCGCTCGAGCGCGAAAACCAATCAGCTCGAGCGTGGATTTCCCCCTCCCAGAACATACACTAGAAATGTACCACCCGCTCGAGCGTCAATAAGACCGCTCGAGCGGGACCCGCTCGAGCGCAGGGAAGCCGCTCGAGCATAGAAAACACACCTGCAGAAGTTTCGCAGGGACACAAAATACTGGAAGAGTGTAAACCCCGCTCAAGCGCAAGAAGACCCGCTCGAGCGGACCATCCAAAAACTGTGCAACAACAATGGGAGCCAAAACTCTACCAACCTGAATCAACCAAGCCCAACACATCCTAAAACCCAAACGAAGCGATTTAAAGGATGGCAACAAGACAATTACAACTAACAACTTCACGGAATCGTGTCCGGAATACCACTGAACAGTAAAGGGACAACCGGGATCGCTATAAATTTGCAGTATTATTACACCAGAAGAGCTAAACGAGATTGAAACCTGTCCTCCTATTTTTGGCCTTTTAGGTTGTTCTATCCTTAAGGGTTGTGTTAAATTATTTGCTTAGTCTTTGACTTTATGTAGTAGTATGTATTTTTAGAAACTCCGTTAGAAAAAAGACCACCTAATCCTCCCATGAAAAATGCGCATGGCATCGGCCATTGGTTAATCTTGTCGACGAAGATTGATGGAGATGGTGCATGCATAGATAGTTGTTTAACAAGGGCCTAGTATTTTATAATCACCAAAATAAAACTAGGAAACTTTTTTTCCCCCAGAATTAACTTCAAAGGTAGTGTAAAAAAATAAAAATAAATAATCATCTGTGAAGATATATATGATGCGTGAAAGAGAAATCATTTATGAAACTTAAACAAAATCACAATAATACTTACATTACATCATTCTCCTTCTCTTTTGTTGCCAAATCAAAACTAAGAACTTCTTTAGCAAAGTTCATGCATTGATGTGCAGTTGATCACGGTTGTAACAACCCTCACTTGATTTAGTCATGCTTGCATACATTTTGTATGATCTCGTCTTGACATGTGTATAAATCTTGTTATCTTGTTTAGTCGTGCTTTGTTATGTGTTACTTGCCTGATCTTGCACCTTGCTTGGTGTGTAGCCGAGGTTGGTTTAGTCTAGTTCGCCTTTGAACCTTTGCACTTAGAATCATGTTGGAACCACTTGGTTGACCTTCATCTTCACCTCGGCATGGTTGCCGAGATGTCACTCTTTGGGCCGAAGTGTTTAGAGCCAAGGCCGAGATGTTTCGCACTTAGTGATTTTGTCTCAGGACAGGTATGACTTAGACCAAGGTGTGGCATACCCAGGCCAAGGTGTGGCACATCTTAGTCAAGTGTCGTCCTCCCTAGCCGATGTCTTTGTTACCCCCGTTGCCGAAGTTTTGACTCTAGCCGATGTCCTTGCTTGCCGATGTGTCTTGCCATCTAGCTTGTTGAGTACGCTTTGTCAGAGACTTGTCTTATCAATCAGTCACTTTTGAGCTGAACCAACCCGGTAGTGCCACGTGTCCGAGCTGTGTATTAAGACAGCCGGCAGGCTTTGAACCAAATCATTTTTGTCTCAAATCTTTGTTTTTAGAGAGAGAAGCTCTAGAAGTAGAAGGAAAGAGTTTTGGAGAGAGAAGTAGAGTTCCGAGCTTGATCTTCAAGGATCGAACCGTTGGATTCGAGTTTTGAGGTTTGATTCTTGCTCTCCTCTGTTTGTTCTTGTTGTTTACCGAGCTGCATTGCATGATCGCATTTGTTTTGCATGCCATGCATTGATTTGAAGTTGGTTCTTGAAGAGGAAAAATAATATTCTTGTGTTCTTGAAGAAAATCTTGTTTGATCCGAATGTGTTTGGCAAGAACCACGTTTTGTGTTTGTTTTCACGCGATTTCCTTGTGAGGGTACCCAGGTCCATGTTTTTGAACTCTTGGCATGAAACCTCAGATTTTACATAAACAAGTTATGACCTTAGCATGCATGTTCTTGGTGATCTTGTCTCTTGCTTTCTTCAAAGGGGAAACCCAGGATTTCCCCGACCTTGTTTTTGCATGAGGCCGTCAGGACCTCACCTCGGCAAGGAGGTATGGGACCTCGGCTAGACCTGGGTAGTACCCAGTGTGTTTCCGCGAGGTGGGAAACAGTGCTTTGACTCTCAGCATATTTCACTTCGTTATTGATTTGGATTCGGTGGGAGTGCCGAGATCATTACATGTATGTAAAGCTTGTTTTGAAAATGTGATTTGTTATGTGATTTGTCAGGACTTTGATCTTTGCTTTGAACCTACACCTGAGGAGCTAGGTGAGTGGTGCTTTTAATAAAGCTATGTTATACTGTTTTGATAAATCTCGCTTTGCTTGTTTTGATAAAAGTATTTGATAAGCATGAATGATTAGCCTATTTCGATGTATCAAGTATAAGCCTTGTTTTGATGTTATCAGTAAAAGTCCCTTGGCTGGAGGACTATAAACTTTCGCAGCACTAAGTGTAAAAGTCCCTTGTACTGGAGGACTATAAACTTTTGCAGTACCAAGTATGAAAGTCCCTTGTACTGGAGGACTATAAACTTTTGCAGTACTAAGTATGAAAGTCCCTTGGCTGGAGGACTCTAAACTTTCGCAGCACCACCTTGTCAAAAAGGGCTACGGGCCTAAGTGACACCAACCCCTTGTATTAAAAAGGATACGGTCCTTTCTTGGAAAAGCCACTGTGTTAAAAAGGGCTGCGGGCCTAAGTAACACAAGTCCCTTGTGCTGGAGGACTCTAAACTTTCGCAGCACCACTTTGTCTAAACGATTACGGATCGTACAGTCCTTTGTGTTTTGCCGATGTTAGTAAGCATCCCTTGAGATTTGTAAGACCTGTTAGATGAATACGGTTCATCCCTTGCTTCGGTAAAGTTTTGATGTGTTTGGTTTGGAAAGATCTCGACTAATATTCGTATGGTTTGAAATGTTTTGTTTTGCTTTGAAAGACTTCGGCTTATTCATGCTAAAACCTTTATTGCTAGTACCATTCACTGAGTTTCAAACTCACCCTCTCTATATATATGTAGGTGATGAGCAGGACGGCGGTGACGCCTAGATGCATTTTGCAAAGCTTGTTTTGGATTCTTGACATGTCGGCCTGACTTGTATTTACGTCGGCTGTTTTGTATTCATGTCGGCATTTTTGTATTTTCGTCGGCGGATCTTGAAGATTATGCTTCTTTGGCTTGTAATCAATGTATTTGCACATGTCGGCTTTAGAAGCCTTTTGGTCAAGATGTAATTAGTATTTTGTTATTTGAAGATGAATTGTAAGCCATATTGTACATGTTATTTCATTTGATTTACGCACAGCTCTTATGGACCACTCGCATTCGATTTATTGCTTCCGCGTTTGTAAGCCCCATACATTATACTCTGATTGTGTTTGGTTTTGATCAGTTGGCCTTCGGTAATTTACGGAATTACTGGCCATCACGGCACCATCCTACTAGAAGCGGGTTGGGGTCGTGACAACGGTTCTCTCCATCAACTTTCTCTTCAATAACATTATGAGTTTGATTGCCTTGGAAAAGATGGACTTCAATGGTATCGGTGTGATGAGGAATAAACCTTGAAATGACAACGATGAGTGCAAATACTATGGGAAGGAATGAAAATTTGATGGGGTCAGTTTTACTATAAAATTGTAGAAAAATAAAATGGAATAGAGAGGTTATTGTTTGAACTAGAGAAAAAGCAATATTAACCCACATAAATCTGCAATTAATCCATCTTTTGGAACTTAGTGCTTTATGTATCATCTCAAGCAGTGTCAAGACTAGTCCTAGGAGTGAAAATATAGTGGCAAGAAGAGCCATGATATAGAGTCTTCGATGATTTGTCGCCTTTGGATGTTGTTCTTTTGCACTAGAGATTTGCTCCATAATTGCAGAAGCAACCTCTATTCCAAATGCTAAAATGGCAACCATTCGATCAATTATAAAGATTTCCTTCATCTATTAAGTACATGAATAAGACTAACTCTTTATATTAATTATTTAAGAAAAAAACACTATCAATAATGTTGAAGAAGTCAAATGTCACCTACTTTGGTCCAAGTATTCTTTGAGAACCACACAATGATACTTAACAGTGCCTTGGCCCAACCCTTGATGTTATTCCATTTGTTTCTCAAAAACATTGCCATGGTGTTGCAACAAGTTCCAAACCACTGTTTCATCTTCATGTGTTCTATCGAATCTTTGATCCGGCCGGCTTGTTGGAACAATTTTACTGTGTGCACACAAGCTTTCCAATAGTTCATCAAACTCTGAAAACAGGAGGATCCAGGTGTAATGCAATTTGAAGCTTCAATATCGCCACCCATGGTGAAATGAGAGAACATAATAGAGGGAAGAGTAGAGAAACGATATGGGATTGGAAATTGGGAAACATGATACACACTCTATATATAGTTTATAATTAAAAAAGAAAATAGTATAATTTTATACTTTTTGAGTATGATTAAAAAAAAATTATCATAACTAAATACAATATGAGATATAATTAAATATTTCACGAGTCCTAACTAAAATAATGTCATAATTAAAGAAAAAATAACATAACTAAAGGTGCATTGGTACACTTCTTTCCAGGTGTGTATATTAAAATTTCCTTTAAAGGATGTTTCAATTATAGTCATACACGTCTAATAAAATTGTTTCTTTCGCTCATTAAAAAGGAAGGGAGGAGGATCCCTTCTGGTCATCATTTTGGACTGGATGGGATTATTCTAGCCCATGGGATTCACCAAAAGTCTCATTTTGATAATTCAAACCGTTTATTTTATTAAGTATTTATTTTATTTTATTTATAAAAAAATTTAAATCGATCCGATAACTGTAATTAGTTTGATTTATCACATTTTTCACCCAAAAAAAAAATACATTTTTTATGACAATACAATAAATTGAATTAGTTAAAATTATCGGATCGACTTAATTTTTTTTATAGATGAAATACACGAAATATTTGATAAAATGAACGGTTTAAATTATTAAAACATAACCATAATGAGGCTCACGGACCATAACAACTCTATCCCGTCCAAAAAATGACCGGAGGGCATCCTCTCCAGAAAGGAATATGTAACACCCTCAAAATAATAACATTAAAACCTATCAATTTAGACACGCATTGATATAAAAGATAAATATTCTTCTATTCATCAGAGTAGTTCATTACAATGAGTATTACATGTTAACTACAAAAGCAAATGCCCTATGGGCTTACAGCTTTCCAAGTTAACACTTGGTTACAAAAAAGAGAGTACTAACTCAAATACACATTAAGCCCTTGGCTTGAATTTACATGTAATACATCCAAAAGATAACAAACGACAAAAGTCTGTCTGCCTCTAGCCTCCCAAGCTATGTCCTTGGAGGTGGCATGCTACCTGTACCTGAAAATGATGTCCCATAAAGGGTGAGCCACAGCCCAGTAGAAATACACTAAACCAGCTATGAACAATGACTAAAAGATTAGCAGTTGATAGATGGTCAACACAGATACATCCACATACATCACGTTCCGGTTTCATGACATTAAGTCCATGTTACATTTCATTTCCCATTTCTTTTTCAACTTTGAGTTTGAAAACAAGGCTCAACACCTAGCCAAATAACTTAATGAGATTAAGACTCATCTTTAAAACACTTTCGAAATTCATGATGGAAACACATTTTAATGCTGTATCAATAACATAACATAGAATCACTTCTATACTTCACAATTGATAACGATATACATTTTAGTGCTATATCAAATCAATTCGAACACTTCCATAATCAACACTTGATACACATTGTAGTGCTGTATCAATGTCACACAAAATCCGGTTTAGAGGTCCATCCCCTATCTTTCCCCAAACCGTGGAGTACATCCCCTATCTCCTCCCACACAACACATGTATATAAACATAGATCATATACAATCAATCAACACATAAAGTTAATGTATTATTCCAGTCGCTATATTCGATAGCATACTCAATCGATTAGTTTTAGTTTGCCTAATCATCATGCATTGTCTACAATAATCAAGACTATCCTCCACCGATATCCCAAAGCAGTTATTTCTAAATAGAAAATAAATGCATCAAATGAATATATTATTAACATTCCAACTAGGTGAGCGATAAAGAAATCCATCTACACCCTTTAATCCCAAACAATTCCAATTTCAACATTCTCAATTCAATTCTTCATTTCTCTAAATTAATTATACAAATTAATTTAACGATGTAATTAGGGCATTTTTCCCATAAGTTACATAACAACCCTAAGGTTCCATTTTCATCCATAATCCATCATTTAACTCGTTTCTCTATGCCAAACATGCATATTGGTTTATTATAAATAAAACCCCTACCTTTTGTAAAATTACACAAAGGCCCAAACTTTTTCAAAATTACCCAACAACCCCCAACATATCAAAATGCTAAAATTCAAAGACAAAGCTCATAGGAAGGAGTAGGATATCCCTACCTCGAAGTTTGAGCTCAAACAGAGATGAAGATCAAAAACCAACGTGCTCCAAATCCCAAGTTTTTCATATTAAAACGAAGCCCTCAACCCACTCTATCTTTTTAACAAAGGACTAAGGATAGAAACTCACTCTAGATAGATCAACCTTAGAGAGAAGACAAGTATAGAGAGAAAGAGAGTCGGATCTAGGGTTTGATAGAAAAAGGAAGATGAAAAAGTGATGTTTAATCCGCTGCTGCGATCTGATATATAACAGGCTCGCTCAAGCAAGGATTGGTCGCTCTAGCGACCAGACACAAAGAGTATTCGCTCGAGCCAACAACTCGAAGCTTCAGGTCTGCAACCCAGAAGCATGCTCGAGCGACAGAATGCTTGCTCGAGCGAGAAAACTCAAAACATACACCTCGCTCACTCGAGCGAAGGAAAACTTGCTCGAGCCAAGAAACACAGCTCTCAGGTCAAAATGAGACGCAGATGCATGCTCGAGCGCAAGACTTCTCGCTCGATTCACCAGACACAAAACTCAACTCTCGCTCGAGCGACCAAACCCTAGCTCGAGCGAAGGATCCAAAACAAAAAGCTCGCTCGAGCGACAAACTTCTCGCTCGAGCGAAGGACCAAAATTCTGGGCAGCAACCCTTTGCTCCCAAACACAACCAACCTGTAACAAACCTGCCCAACACATCCTATAACTCAAATACAAAGTACGAAAGGATGCAAACAAGATATAAACAACTACTAACATCCACAGAAACAAGTCCGGATCACTGTACACAAGGGGTAAAACCCGGGATCACTATAGAATATATATATAGTCATAGATGTAACCTTTCAGAAATTTGTTTCTTAGCGTTCCCCACTTGAAGGGGTTTCAAAGGGAAACTTGTCGTCAAAATATGAAGGGGTACGTATTTTCTTGGTTGCTTTGAAGTAAATTATTCACTGCCATGCGTTGTAGTGACAATGGGTCTTGCCATTGGATTATGCAAATCACTTTATAAGATTATTCATTTAAATGGGTCTCGCCATTGGATTATTCACTTATATAATTTTATCGAAAATTAAACTGGATTATTCATTTAAATATGGGTCTCGCCATTGGATTATCCAAATCACTTTATAATATTATCAAGAAATAATTTTTGTTTCTTTTATCATCGTTTTAATGAGCCATATAATTATATGGGATTCATTACTAAGTACAAGAGACATTTAAGGTTCAATTCAATAGTCTATAGTCACACCTAAAAGTATGATGAGGAAAAGTCACAAGTAGGGATGACAATAGGGGACAATAGGGCGGATATTAATTTCTCATCTTCATTCCCCTATAATAATTTTTCCCATTCTCCATTCCCCATCCTTCATGGGGACTACCCTTCCCATCCCCTAACGGGTTGAATTTTCCCCAACCCAACTTGACTATATATATATATATATTTTTTTTAAGGTTTATGACCAAAGTTAAATATATATTCAATTTTTTTTTTTTTTTTTTTTTGGGCTCAACAACAAAATTAAATACATATTAGTTAATAAATTAAAAAATTGATTTTTAAAATAAACCATAAAAATATATATATAAATAAACCATTTTCTCATCAATAAAGCCTAGGCATAACTCGAATGAAGCAAAGCTTATAGCAGGGAAAACAAACTTCAAAAAGTTCTAGAATTTTAAAATAGGACCCAAAAAAATAAAAATAAAAACTGATTTTCTGGATTGATAATAAATAATGATACTTAAAAATGTTTTATTTTATTTTTGTTCAACCAAACAATGAAAATTGTGTAAAATACTTTTAGGAAAACATTTTACTTTGAAACAAACTAGCCTTAGTCAGGACAAACCGGTAATTCAAAATGAAGAAAGGCAATGTTAGAAGCACAATTGAAAGCAAATTCACATTTGGTATGAAATACACAGAAGAGATTTAGTAGTTGCAAAACCAGTAAAGCCAAAATTTAAAATTAAAAAAAAAAAAAAGTACACACACACAAAACAAATGCAATCGAAAATTCAAATATATACATACACGTATATATATGTATCCAATCAACCAATTATTGAAGTGGAACAACAATGGGAAGAATAAAAAAAAAAAGTCTTTTGCCGGTACATTCAAAACCCTAGCACCATTAAACAGAACAACAAGAAATATAAAAGCAGTGAGCTCTCGATTGGGACATAAATGTCGGTCAAAGCCGTGAAAATCAATCAAAGTGGAATATAGAAAATTAGAAAAATGGTACTATTATATAAAAGCAACAATAATTGATCTTGACAATCAAAAAAGATTATTTATATCAATCAATTAAATTAATCACAACGACAATTTATGATTTTATAGATTCGATTACAAAAGAGAAGGCTTTTTTGTATGCTCAAAATAGGATGGAAGAGAAGTCTGCCTTGGGACATAAATGTCGGTCAAAGCCGTGAAAATCAATCAAAGTGGAATATAGAAAATTAGAAAAATGGTACTATTATATAAAAGCAACAATAATTGTTCTTGACAATCAATAAAGATTATTTATATCAATCAATTAAATTAATCACAACGACAATTTATGATTTTATAGATTCGATTACAAAAGAGAAGGCTTTTTTGTATGCTCAAAATAGGATGGAAGAGAAGTCTGCCTTGGGACATAAATGTCGGTCAAAGCCGTGAAAATCAATCAAAGTGGAATATAGAAAATTAGAAAAATGGTACTATTATATAAAATCAACAATAATTGTTCTTGACAATCAATAAAGATTATTTATATCAATCAATTAAATTAATCACAACGACAATTTATGATTTTATAGATTCGATTACAAAAGAGAAGGCTTTTTTGTATGCTCAAAATAGGATGGAAGAGAAGTCTGCCTTGGTTCCATAAATTATTGAGAGAGAGTAACCATATGGCAAAATGGGTGTGTACCCGTTGCTGATGGAGATTTAAAGAATATCACTTACTTGACCCGATGGGTAAGGAAAAAAGAGAAAATCCATGTATTTAGGTGGGATCTTCATGGATACCTACAAGGTAGGTTATCCATTGTTATCCCTAGTCAGAACTAAGAAACTCTTTTCTAACATACTAATGTTATCTTTGTAAAAAAAAAAAAAAATCTTGAATACAAAAATTTTATGGCCTTATTTAGTGCAATTTATTGTAAGTTAAAAATTGATAATAAAAAAGTATAAACTAAAACTACTTCTTTCTCAATTTCAAGATTTTAAGTTTTTCCTAACTTAGTATTGCTATTCATGTTCAAAAATTAGACCCATATTGGTATTCATGTCCAAAAATTAGACTAACTTTCTAGATCTTATGATGTGACACTATTAAAACATTTAAATCAACTCTCTTTTATTTATTTTCTAATTATCAACTAATCATCTTATTAACATATTATTAAAAATGAATTTACAAAATATGCTTGTATATCAATTTTTTTTTATAAAAAAGTTATTGAACTTGCACCAAACAATAAATTTCCACATTAAAATAAACTATAAACAAGCCTTATAATTGGTAACAAATTGCCACTATTGAGAAGCACCAAATAAATTTTGGAAAATACTTCAGGCCCCCACCATATTTGACCCCACAACTTTCAATTGATTTGTAACTACACATTATATATATACTAGCGGCTGGGCACACATGATGCGTGTGCAATACGCAATGCGAGATGGTGAGAATTCATTGTCGTCCGAGCCCTCTTTCTCTCCATTATCCAGTGCTGCTGCTTCTTCTTCTTCTTCTGATTCGGATCTACAGATCCAAATTCAATCTACAGAGAAAGAAAAATGAGATTCAAAACTGAGATTCAAATTCAAACTAAATAATACATGATATATATACACACGCGATGCGGCCCCCTCTCTATCCCATCATTTCTCTTCCCCATACACCATTTTACTTATTCTTCTGTTCAATCACCTCTCTCTCTCTCTCTCCATTATTTTCTACATCTTCCCTCTTTCTTTGTTACATGTATTTTCTGTCTGTAGTATTCAATTTTGAACTGCTGGGCAGTTTGGAAACCCATTCAATTTTGAACTGCAACTGGTAACTGCTGTGCAGTTTGAAAACGTGGGCAGTGAAATTGATAAAAAAGTTTAAGCAGGGTTCAGGACACCAAAATTCCTGTTGGCTTTTAATAATAGTATAGATATATATATATTTTTTCCTCTCTCCTTTCTCTCTTATAAATGTGTGTGGGTGTTGTGGGGGTGCTGGGGTCCAGAGCATTGCTCATAAATTTTTAACATACGCACATGATGGGCAAGTTTTTGAGGGTGGGACGTTTAACAAATTTCAGACCAAAATCAAATCTGCTACATGCCCACGTGTTTGTAACAAAACGACGTCGTTTTGACAATTTCGAGCCATTTGAGCCACAAAAATTGTGGCCCTCAACCATTGCTGTAATGATTCAAACCTTTCGTTAAATTCCATTTTCTACCCTAACAATTTTATGAAATAGATATTAAATCAAGAATTTTACTCTTTTTTTTTTTTTAATAAATTGAGGACTAATATACTTTTTATCAAATCACTATTTATTGTCATTGCTAGATGTTTTCCCGGATATCTGCTCAGTCGTCTCCTGGATGACCATCTCATGGTAAAAATTTGTGAAAAAATTACACTGGCCGATCAATCGACTAGTCATCTGCCTGGTTGACTGGTGGTTTGATGAAACTCCAAAACCCTCCGTTGGAGTACTTGATATCAAAGAAACTTTTACTCAAATTTTTATTTAAATTTGGTGAAAAAATTGATTCATCGTTAGAGATGTTCTTAGGAAACATTTGTTGGCACAATTGAGGAACATAGGGGCATTTGGTGTGGATTAATTTGCCTTATGCATTTTAGAATAAATTACTAATAGGTCTTACTAGTTGAATTTAATTCTTATAAAGTCTTATTGAAAATAAATCTTAATAAAATCGTTATTAAAAATAATTTTTGTGACGATTATTTATATACGTCGTTAAAAATTAACAATTAGTGATTTTTTTTTATTACGATTTTTATAAATTGTCACTAAAAGTTACAATTGTAACGCCCTCAAAATAATAACATTAAACTCAACAATATTGACATGCATTGATATAAAAGATCAACATCCTTCTATTCATCAGAGTATTTCCTTACAAAAAGTATTACATGTTGACAACAAAAGTAAACTCCCCATGGGCTTACAACTTTCCAAGCCAACACTTGGTTACAAGAAATGAGTACTAACTCATATACACATTAAGCCCTAGGCTTGAATTTACATGTAATACATCAAAAAGAAAAATGACATCCAAAAAGTCTGACAGCCTCTAGCCTCCCAAGCTATGTCTTTGGAGGTGGCATGCTACCTGTACCTGAAAATGATATTCCCATATAGGGTGAGCCACAGCCCAGTAGAAATACACTAAACCAGCTATGAACAATGACTAAAAGATTAGCAGTTGATAGATGGCAAACACTGATTCATCCACTTATACCACGTTAAAGTTTTATGACATACAAGTCCATATTACTTTTCATTTTCCATTTCTTATTCATTCCCCAATTCTTAACCATGACTCAGAACCTGGCCAATCAACACATATGAGACAGTAACTCATATTAGACATTTTCCCATTTCACCATAGATAAGCATATTAGCTATACCAACACATCAACAGATAAGCATAAGAGCTATATCACACTTCCAGGGATAAGCATAAGAGCTGTATCATCATAACAGTAGATAAGCATATGAGCTGTATCTATGGAGTCCATCCCCTATCTTCTCCCAAACAACATCCGGTTTAGAGGTCCATCCTCTATCTTCCCTTAAACCGTGGAGTACATCCCCTATCTCCTCCAACACAACACAATGCATATAAACAATTATTATACACATTACCAATCAGTACATAAGGTTAATGTATCCTTTCAATCGTCATACTTAATGACACATTCCGGTAATTAGTTTCCGTTTGCCTAATCATCATGCATTGTCTACAATAATCAAGACTATCCTCCACCGATAGCCCAAAGCAGTTATTTCTAAACAGAAAATAAATGCATCAAATGGTTATAAAATCGACATTTCAATTTGGTGAGTGATAACTAATCCAACTACATCCTTTAATCCCATACATTCTGAATCCCAACATTTCCAATTCAATTCCTCATTTCTCAAATTAATTATTCAAATTAATTTATTAAACCAATTAGGGCAAATTCCCATAATTAACAAAACAACCCTAAGGTTCCATTTTCATCCATAATCTATCATCTATCTCACTTTTCTATGCCAATCTTACATATAGGTTTATTATAAACAAAACCCCGTCTTTTGTAAAATTACATAAAAGACCCAAACTTTTGTAAAATTACACAACAATACCCAACATATCAAAAAGTTAAAATTGAAAGACAAAATCCATAAAGAGGAGTAGGGTATCCCTACCTCAAAGTTTGAGCTCCAACGGAGATGAAGACCAAAAACCAAAATGCTCCAAATCGTCAAATTTTCAGATTAAATCAAAGCTCTCAACACCCTCTATCTTTTTAACAATGAACTTAGAGTAGATTTACACTAGAAGGAGATGAAAATTTAGAGAGAAGGCAAGTCTAGAGAGAGAGGGTCTCAGATCTAGGGTTTTAAAATGAAAAGTGATGAAAATGTTATGTTTAAAATCGCTGCTGTCCGCTGATATAAGACAGGTTCGCTCGAGCGAAGACTTGGTCGCTCGAGCGACCAGACATAGAAAACCTCACTTGAGCCAAAAAAGTCTCGCTTGAGCCAACAATCCAGAATCTCGCTCGAGCAACAAAATGTTCGCTCGAGCCAACAACTCGAACCTACAGGTCTGCAACCAGACGCACGCTTGAGCGACGGAACGCTCGCTCGAGCGAAGAAAAACCAGATCGCTCGAGCGAAGAAAAGTTCGCTCGAGCCAAGAAATGTAGTGCTCAGGTCCAGAACCAGACGCAATCGCTTGCTCGAGCGAAGTCACTCTGGCTTGACCCACCAGACACAAAACACACCTCTCGCTCGATCGACCAAACCCTGGCTCGAGCGAAGGACCAAAACAAAGAGCTCGCTCGAGCGACAAACTTCTCGCTCGAGCGAAGGTCCAGAATTCTGGTCAGCAACCCTTGGCTCCCAGACACAACCAACCTGTAACAAACCTACCCAACACATCCTATAACTCAAAACAAAGTGTGAAAGAATGTAAACGAGAGAATAACAACTGCTAATATCCACGGACTCAAGTCCAGACCATTGTACAACAAGGGGTAAAACCCGGGATCGCTATAACAATTAATGACGTTTTTCTGTGATGAATTTTTTAAACTGTCACTGAAAGTTAAAAATTAGCAACTTTTTTTGTGACGATTTTTTTAAACTATTGCTAAAACTTATAATTGATGATATTTTTATAACAAAATTTTCAAACTGTCGCTAAAAATTAATAATTAGTGACGTTTCTTAATAGTGTTTGATGAAAAATGTCACTAATTCTCACAGGGCCTGTTAAGTAATAAGTCCACTTATTAGAACCTATACGTAAGTCCCCTAGATTTTAGTTTTAAAAAAGTTATTTTTAATTGTTCGGTAAAATTTATTCTAAATAGTTTCTGATTATAATAGTTTTTTTAATTTAAAAAAATTGATTCTGAGAAACTGTCTACCTACTACTTCCGATTATCAGTTTTCGTGATGGGTATATTAATTTATGATTATAACTTTAGAAATTGATTTTTTTTTTTTTTTTTTTGTGGAGGGGAGGAGGAGGAGAGGATTTCTTGAAAATAGAAAAAGACCAAAGTATAGATTGTGGATTAGATTTCTTTTATAGGAAATATGGACTAGTAATTAATAACAAAAAAATGAAGGTTAATTCAATTTATAATTAACAAAGGTTAATTAAATTTACTGTCAACAGAGATAAAAATGACATTTATACATCAAAAAACTATTTTATATCTTATTTACCAAATACTACTCAACAACTTAAATTCATAATCCAGCAGCTCAAATAGATTAATAACTTCTAACTAAGGTTATAATCTATAATCTATTTTAACAGTCACACCAAACAACACCATTAATAGAAATGAATCTGTACGAACTAATATCCTTTATATTTTTTAATATTTTATTTAGTGATCTCTATTATGAGCTTACAATGATAATTCAAATAATTTTTTCGTAAAAATAACAATAAAGATAAATTGTTCTTAAAATAAAGCTTCATTAGAAATCACTAGACACATAAGTAAATTATATTTTATTTTTTAAAATAAACAGCAAATACGAGATTAAATTTAAATCATACATTTTATAAAATAAAATACAATTAATTTATCTTCAATCAATATTTGATGAAATTAACAATTTAAATTATTGTTGTAAACCTAAAATGAAATCAGAAAATGAAGTATAAAAGATACTAACATAAAAAGAAGACATTCCTCAAAATAACTTTCGGTTACGTAGACACAACAAGAAGATTAGTGGATGCACCCTTAATTTCATCGTGGTCTAGATTGGGACGTATGAAAAGACAAAAAATTCATAAAACCAGAAAAAATTTATAAAAGACAAACTTCATCATGTAGATTTTTATTGTTGCGTTGTTGGGTCATTTTATAAATAAATTTGAACCTTTGATTTAAAATTTAAGATAAATTCTAGTCTCTTTTTTTTCCCAACATGTAGACTAGCTCATGAAAAGAATTCTCCATTATCTAGCTAGAGGGGTTTTCGTGGTAGTGTTGACATCATGTTCCATAACCGTTAAAAAAGTCGAATCAAAGATAAAGTAGACAGATGCAAATATTTTTTTTATCTCATATTTATACATTTTGTATTATTTTTTATCTTACATCTATACCTTTTGTATTTGATTTTTTCGAAACTCGTAGCACAACTGATAACTGTTTAATTGAACTCTAAGAAATTATATTGTTTTAGTTTTCTATAAACACAAATTTTTAAAATTTTATTGAAGATTTAGACTGATTCCTACCATATACTCCATTAAGGAGCTCATGTTAATGGTGTGTGTTGAGCCATCAATTCAGATTTTTCATTTTGTTTTAAATTTTAAAATGTCATAAATTATATATACCTGTTTTTAATAAAATTTATATTTTTAAAATTTAATTGTTGAAATTTATCAAATAAAAATAATATTGGATATGAAATTTATATAAAAATATAACTGAGAAATTTTGTAGTTATATCAATTTTGTAGTGTTTTTAGAAATTATAAAATTTTACATTTTTTTTGTGCATAAACTGTGAAGAATTGTGTAAACAAGAAATATCTCAATTAACAATTGAGCAAAATTTCTCATTTTTTCCATCAAAACTTTTATCAAAAAATGTTATTTATTTATTTTTTTAATTTTCAATTTTGCCATATAATATGGGGGGGGGGGGGAATTATCAGTGGGATAGTTCAAATATAATTGCATTACACATGGAAATTTTTTAAATGCAAGTCTAACACAAAAAAATAAATAAATAAATAAATAATTAACAAATTTACACCAAACATATAAAAGGACTTACATTAAACACAAGTTATACTTGCACCCTATAAAATTATAACTTTTGTTTCCACTATCAAAATTCAAAATTCAAAAATCCCAATAAGTTTTTAGTGCCATCAGCTCGGGTCAATGTGTACTCTAAAATCGGTGAAATGATTTTCATCTCTGCTTCACCTACAAGTTTGACATGACCAGATTTGAAAATTTTGGTTAGCAGAGCTCCAAAAGGTAGTGACTGGCCACTGATAGTACTAAGATTTGCAACCACCATTTATTTCAGTATGTAGCATAAGCCCAATTTTTGTCTAACTTCAAAACAATAGAACAAATAAGCATTAAAAATTAGAACTACATTATAATGTCTTCTTTTTGGAGTGACATTTTCTACTATAAATAGGTGGAGAATATGAAGTGGGGTTTCAAATATCTTGCTTGTAAATTACTGCAGGTAAAACGACTCTCACAAATTGTAGTATAAACTTCAATTATATCACCAACAATGTTAACCAGGTCAGACTCACTATGAATATGGATTTGCAAATCTTCTAGCTAAACTCCAATAATTTTGTGCCAAAGTGTGGTTGTTCAATGTGATTATTTTACCTTTGACATAAGATATCAAACTATTCTTTCCAACTTCTCCCTCAGTAGGTCTCAAGTGAACATAAAATAAATACACAAGACGTGAATATACATTTTGTGGTAAATTGATTAAATTTTGCCATCGTCTCAAGTTTGTTTACCAACAGAGGATAAGCCTGTTGCAAAATTGGTCAGTTGCAAAATTGTTGAAAAGTTTGTTCATGATTGTTAGTGAGAAAATCAATAGTTGGATAAGCCTGTTGTTACTGTTGTTGGCATGGTGGAGGGTTAGAGTTTTCGCTATGTACTAGTCTTGCTCTTTTTGTTATAGGCATGACTTTTGAAGGTAAGCAAAAGGCATGGAAGGTTTTGGCTGCTGTTGTGAGGAAATGGTGTGCAAAAGGTCAGAAGCAGGATAGCCAAATGAAGCCTCAAGTTGAGCAAAAAAAAAAAAAATGTGAAATGGTGAAGCTGGTTGACTGGCCAGAAGACCCCCTGGTTGACCGTCCGGT
Organism: Camellia granthamiana; assembly: GCA_036172215.1. NCBI lineage: Eukaryota > Viridiplantae > Streptophyta > Magnoliopsida > Ericales > Theaceae > Camellia > Camellia granthamiana. Next base: position 76,676,438 of record CM069910.1, read on the forward strand.
CGACCGATTCTGTGATAGATTCAACTTCTGCTGCTGTTGTGAAGCCTTGTTGTGAAGCTCTACTACTGTTGTGAAGCTCTACTACTGTTGTGAAGCTTTGAACTTGATCAAAGCTTTTCCTCTTTTCTTATTTTACACGGATATGAATTGTAAATATATTGATTGAATTTGTGAAATTAATTGTAGAAGGTGGTGGACTGAATTTGGATTCGGATGTTGTTTTGAAGCTCTGAACAAAAAAAAAGCTCTTCCTCTCTTCTTGTTTTACATGATCAAGATTTGTAAATATATAGACTAAATTTCTGAAATTTATTGAGGTTAGTGGTGGACTGAATTTATGAAAGTAATTGAGGTAGCTGGTAGAAGAGCTGGTTGTATGTTTCAGATTAGTGGTGGTTGTATTGACACTATTCAATGATGAAGATAAATGAAGATAGTGAAGAAGTTGCTAGTTGTATTGAAGTAATGAAGTTATTGGGTGTTTTAAAGTCAGACTATGAGGCTATTGTAGCCTCAGCGAAACAACATTCCAAAAAGCTTTACTGTAACATCATGTTTTGTTTTGTTTTTTTTTTTTTTTTTTGCTTTTATTAGAACTAAGGCGCTGAAAATGACTCACAGGAGGGGCCATGGTTGTGCAGGACAGGTTGGCAAGTACATAGGTACATAGGGTTTGGTTAAGACTGTTCACGGGTGCAGTAAAGAAATTGTTGGGTGTTTTACAGTTAAGCTATGAGGCTATTGTAGCCTTAGCCAAACAACATTCCAAAAGCTTTACTATAGCATCATGTTTTGTTTTTTTTTTGCTTTTATCAGAACTAAGGCGCTAAAGATGACTCGCAGGAGGGGCCATGGCTGTGCAGGACAGGTTTACAGGTACATAGGGTTTGGTTAAGAGTGTTCACGGGTTTGGTTCAGGCAAAGGCACAATAATATACCAACTGAAAGGACATAGGGTTCACAGGTTTCCCTTCATGGAAATAGACGGTTTCCCACGAAATTGATAAAATGTAGCCAACGAAAAAATTCTAACAATATTGAATTATGTCCGGCAAATTATGTAGATACTAATGAAATGATATTCTAATTTTTGTATGACTCCCAATATATATAATACTGATAAATTTTGTGGCCATTTATTTGAAAATAATAATATAATAACTAGCAAATGATTTGTGACAATAATTATTAAAAATATAAAAAAAAAAATAACTGGAAAATATTGAAAAAAACATAATTCAAATCAAATATACAATTATAAGTTCGATATAATCAGTAATTGAATATTTATTGTGACTATCAAATTTGTAATATTTTCAACAAAAAAAAGTTTTAATTGTAAATTTTTGTTCATAATTAATTTTTTGAATTGAATTTGAAAAAAAGTTTGGTTATGACTGTTATTTTTTGTTAATAATTAATTTTTTTCAATTGAATTTTAAAAAGAGTTTGCTTAAGAGTGTTATTTTTGATTAATAATTAATTTTTTGAATTGAATTTAAAAAAAAGTTTGGTAATGACTGTTGATCAGAAATTTTAATAGTGTTGAATTGTGTGTATGATTCTGAATTATAGCTTTTTGAAACTCATAACCACATTTTTTTCTTATTTCACATGTCACATCAATTTTCAAAACTCAATTCAACATTCAACTCAAAACTCAATTCAACACTCTTTTCAAAACTCATAACTAAACAAATTTTCTCCACTCAAATCATAATTCCAAAACTCACAAACTCAAAAAACAACTCTATCAAATCATATTTCTAAAACTCTACCAAACACTACCTTTATATATATATATATAATAAAAAAGAAAAGAAAATGGGAGTTATATGTGATAATTTATTATTTCAACAATGCTACTGACCCACACTTTCACCTACAATGATGTAATAAGAGAGTTGGGCACCATGTCATTGAGTGTATAGCAAATCAAGAATTGATACATATGATACCACATCATTGTAGATATAATTGTGGGTGTTTTTTTTGGGTCTCAAACATTTTTTTTTATTGTTCATCTAGATTTTTTTAGCATTTATGAAATATTGTGGATCCTGCTAATTTTTTTTTTTTTAATCTTAGGCCTCGTTTGGGAACATGTTATTTTAGTAACTTTTTTTTTTTGGCTAAAATATGAACTAAAAAAAACTAATTTGTTTGGGATGAACTTTTTAATTTTTTAATTAAAATTATAAAAATAAATAATATAAAAATGGATAAATTGGCAACCCTTGTCATAACCCATGATAGTATGATGCACGGCATTGTAACTTGTCATGTTTGTAATCATGTCATGTTTGTAACTTGTGTTCAATATTAATTTTTCTTTTACTTTTTTTCTTTGAAAATTGACTTGGATTTGAAAATTTCTAACAGCATGTTTGGTAATAAATTTCCTCAAATTTTTTTTAAAATTACTTCTATTTCTATTATATATCAATCAATCACTTTTTCTCTCTTTCCTCCCTTTTGTCAATTTTTTTTCCTCTCATGCACATCTACTAAACTATAACAAAATATTAATTATCCCAAACTCCCAAATTTCAAAACTATTTTCAAAATATACAACCAAATAAATCAAAAAAATTTCTAAATTATCTCCCTAATTTTTTTTTTTAAAAAAAAAATTATCTCAAAACACAAACCAAATACACCCAAGACTCCCAATAACTTTTTTCCATGCAATCACAATGAACAATTTTTGATGGCTGCCTAGTACACGAAAAGGTGTGGAACAAAAAATCCAATTTGGCTGCCTAGTACACTAGCTACTATGCATAGGTTTTTAGGTTACTGTGCATGGATTTGTAGGATAAAAATTGTAGGTTTTTTAGGTTTTTAAGTGACTTTTTGACTTTTAAGCTAAAATAGACACTTGCCAAACAAGGCCTTAGTTGTCAATTAAACAAACTAGAATAAAAAATGATTTTTTTTTTTGCCCAAATTACTAAAAAGTGAGTTTTGCTAAAACAAATAGAAATAAATGTTATTTTTCCAATAAAAGTGATGGTTTGTGAAATATCTTTTTTTTTTTTTTAATTTAAAAAAAAAATGAGGGTTATAGGTGATAGTTTATTGATCATCTATAATTACTTTCAGATCAAATGAGAATATCATTCTAAATTTTTTTCTTACCTTTTTTTTTTTTAATTTTTATCTTTATATAGATACTTTTATTTTGTAGAAATTTAATTTTATTATATTTAAATATTTTATTGTAATTTTTAAATTAAAAATAATTTTTGCAAAATCATATTTAAATTATTTTATACCATTATAAAATATTTTTTTTAATATCAACTTATTCAATAATCCCTTTCTAAAATGTGTTTTTATTTTTGTTTATTAATATTAAATTTTTAATTAATCTTATTTATTATTAAAAAAATAAATTAGCAAATAATTTTATATATTTATACATAAAATTTTGTTTCGATTGTTTAGGTTATTTGGTATTTTTGTCCAAGTCCATTTAAATTTATTCAAATTTTTGAATTTTACATAGGTTCTCACAGAATTAAAAATTATGTTACACAATTTTTTAAAATTTACAAGCTTGACTCAAGTTGTTTGGGTTCAATTTGCCCAAATTTATAGCTTTAGCAAGGGGGTTGAAAGTTGCACGATTGAAGTTGTGACAAATTAAAAAGTGATACATAAATTGTGATAAAATTAAAAAGTTTCAATATTTTTTTATTTTCATAATTTACATATAAAAATCTAGCTATTATAAATTAATAAAAGACTCTATCTAGTTATAATTTTATTTTTTTTAAATCTTAATTTTTTATTAATAATACTAATATTACTAATTCTATAATGTACAAACAAATACTCTTTATTTTATATCATTAACCTAATATCTTTTTATTCAATTTCATCGTATTGTTAATCCTATATGTATTATGGGTCAAACCATGTTTGCTTACAAACTATTTTAATAATTTTTTTAAACTTTTTATAAAATGATATAAAAATAAAATTGATGATGCTGTGGATATACAACGGGTACCTGGCAGAACGGGTCAGACTGATCCATGCTTCGCGCGCCAATATCCGAGTGATCAAACCCACCAATGAACCTGCAGATAAGTTCAACGGGGAACGGGAAGTCCCCCAGTGAACCCTCCGACGAATAAGTTAGAAAGAGGAGTAGAGTATTAGAGAGAGATTGGAGATAGAAAGCTTAACCTTCTTCTTGTCTTCAACGTTTGCTTATATTTTTTGGTAATCATTTCGCCGTCCCTTCCGACCTGTCACATTGGCCGAAAGTCTATGCTGTAGCTTACCTTGTTCAGGGTGAGGGGGTGCCGTTCCGACGGAGAGGTGTTGTCATAATAAATGCTGTGATGGGCTGCATTAATGGCGATGTGCAGTGGCAATAACTTTGCAGATCTTTGTCTGCTGATGTGGCTTGTCCTTTACCTGCCACATGTCTGAATATCATTGGTTCATCGTGCCATGTTGGCTTCCAGCTGTTCAGGGTCTCACCAGTTGGGTTATGTGTTGGGCTCTAAGTGATGGGCTTGGGTTGTTCATAGTAGGCTATGACCTTTGTGGGCCTAACCACGTCAGTAGTCCCCCATTCCCAAGTGCAGCTTTAGTCCAACGAAGGGAATAATGAGGAAGATGGGGGTCGAAGGTCGAGTGAAAGGAAAGACCGACCAGAAATGGTCGAGTGGAAGGACCGACCGTGAGGAGAGCCGATCACGAAGGGGAGCCGAGTGGAGGGACCGGCCATGAGGAGGGCCGACCTTGAAAGGTGACGGAGCGGAGGGGCCGACCATGAGGAGGGCCGACCGCGAAGGGTGGCCGAGCGGAGGGACCGACCATGAGGAGGACCGACCGCGAAGGGTGGCCGACCCCGAAGGGTAAGGTGAGGGGGCGCGGGGCTCGAGAGACGGCGTGTCACGTGGTGATTAGAAGTGGAAAAGACAGGGTAAGGGGAGGGGGCAGGGAATCGTGGTCGTACACGTGGCAGCATCTCGTGGTGAGGGAGGTTAGGCGTTGAGCCAGAAGTGAAACGATAGGTCATTGCGGGTGTTGAAAAGACAGTTTTGGAGGAGTTTTTGAAAAGTTTTCAAACTGGCGAAAATTAATTGTGACCCTTGGAATACGAGCAAGCCTTGGGCCTTTGGTATTATTCGATTTACCTACTTCTTTGAAAAAAATCAAAACATTCCAAGTGTTAACTCCTTTGTTGCTGACGATACACCTCTGCAACATTTCTTGAATTTTCTTACACCCGCTTCCGAAGCTATTCGTAAGCATACCACATAGATGGCTTAAGAAAAAGCTGGAGCCGCCAGGGTTGATCCGTTTGGGGATGACGACGTAGTAGAGCTGGCGGAGCAGTACCGGACGGAAAGACAAGTGGAGAAGGTAGGGGAGCCGGTGGTACAATCCCATTCTTCCACCATGATAGCGGCTCCGAAGCCAATCAGCCAGGCGGAACCAGATCATTGGCATACGAAGGCTGACAAATAACCGGTTACTGCGGCGGACTTGGAGGTTATGCGCGAAAAGTACCAAGTTTCCGCTGAAATAAAGCTACTGTTGCCGTCGTCAACAGAGAGGCCATCCGACGCCCGGCCGAGGGAGTTTGCCCTGTACGAGGAAGCATTGAAAGGAGTCCTGAGGCTACCGCTTCCGTAAGTGGTGGTTGATGTCCTAAACCGGTTAGAGGTAGCGCTGGGGCAACTAATGCCCAACGCGTGGAAAATTATGTAGGCCTGTGCAAGCGCGTGGCCGAAGGCGACTAAAAGGGCGGCTATGACAGTGGACGAATTTTTCGCTTGTTATAAGGCCTCAGGACAGCAAGAGACTTGGGTGATGCTGTAGGCGGCGGTAGGGAGGGGTCTGGTGATGGGGCTGCCGTCATCCATTAAGGGTTGGAGGCCGCGGTGGTTTTTTGTGTCTGCAAATAGGGGGTTTGGGGTGCGTACGGTGTGGAGAGTACCCACCAAATCTGTGGAGCCAAAATTGGGGACGGCAGCAGAGGAAAGGATAAAAATAGTGAAGGCGTGGAGGGAGAAAGAGGGAGTCAGGTGGAACGAACTCGTTCAACCTTCATCCTTGTTTGCAGCGGGATTGGGCCCTCAGCCGAGCGTTGGAGATCTGGGATGGGCTGAACTAGAGGCAAGGAGGATGGCGCAAGAGGCTGAGGATATGGCCATCCTCGCCAAAGCCAGTAAGTTCAAAGAGTCCCAAGCAGACCGACCGCCAAAATCGATCGCGAGGGAGAGAATCCGACCTCGCCCCAAACCCCTGGGGGGAAAAGACTTAGGTGGATTTGAGCCACGGCCGCCCCCAGTTGATCTTTTGAAGGAGAGGGCATACAAGGAGATGGAGGTGGGGGGTGTGGTAAAGAAGAAGAGGAGAGTGAGAAGGAATGAAAAAGAGTCTGCCTCAAAGAGGAGGAAGGAGATGACGGACAAAGAGACCCCCATGGCCAAGGAGGCAGGGGAGGAGGGGGTGGGGGAGATCCCAGGAAGGGTTGTTGCCCCAGAAGTGGTGGAAGTAGCCTTAGAGGTCATGGAAGTCGTCCCAGTAGTGGCGGAGATCGCCCAAGAAATTCGAGTAGAAGGTGAGGCAACTGGCCCTGGGCCAAGGGGAGAGGAACCGCCCCAGGGGGGTCCTGCGTCCCAAAGAAGAGGGAGGGTCAGGCTAACGACTACGATCTACCACGCTCGTGCAGTGTCTGGACGACTGGAGAGAGAAGAAGGCCCAGCTAGGACAGTTGCAGATCGCCTTGTGGGGATAGTGGATGATGCAGCCGTCTGCTCGGTGGCCAAGTTCAATGAGGCTGAGTTGCTAAGGGGGTTATGCTCTACCCAAATGGAGGTAACCACCTTAGCTGGGGCTCTGCTGAGAAATGCGGCGGTTGCAAAGGTCAAGTCGGATGAGGCCAAAGCTCAATTTGCAAACTTCAAAAAGGAGAGCGTAGGGTAGAAGAAGGCTGCGCGAAGCGCGTGCTCCAGGGGTTGGCAGGAAGCTGAAAAAGCTAAAAAGATGCAAGTGTTGGCCATTGTTCACCGCAATGGTGCCGACCGAGCCCAAGCTGAGCTGCTCGCGGCCAAGTTGGAGCTTGAAGACGAACGCCGCAGGGTAGTGTCGCTCGAGTTCCAGCTTGCTGGCGAGCAGAAGAAGCTAGGCGATGCTCAAAAGGCCTGCGCGGTCGCCGTTGAATGATTTGAAGAAGCTATAGCAGTAATGAAGATCTGCATGCCCAGCAGATCAAGGAAAAAGAAGACGCAGACCTACAGATTCCTGGGCTGCAGAAAGAGCTGGAAGATAAGCGTGCCAAGTTGCTGGAGGAGAGGGCGAGGTTGGAGAAAGAGTTAGAAGAAGAGAAGGCCAAGATGGTCTCTGAAAGGGCGAGCCTGCAGAAGGAGTGGGAGGAAGAGAGGGCCAAGACGGCCTCTGAAAAGGCGAGCGTGCAGAAGGAGTGGGAGGAAGAGAGGGCCAAGACGGCCTCTGAAAAGGCGAGCGTGCAGAAGGAGTTGGAGGAAGAGAGGTCCAAGGCAGCCTCTAAAAGGGCAGCATACCCCGATCTGTATGTTGCAGCAATAGAACAATTCAAGGGGTTTGCTAAATTTCAGATGGCGATCGACACTGCGGTCGCCAGCAGCATGGCGATGGAGGTGTCTGGAGGGACGGGCCCGTCTGGAACGACCGTTGGGGACAGGACCGAGGCAGAAGTGATTGAGAGCTTCCAGCGGTCAGACTTCTATAAACACGAAATGGCTGAGTTTTGGGACAGTGGCTAGAAGATGTTCAAGCGTAATGCTGAAGAACTGTTCCCAGACTTAGACCTTAGTAGTGTAAAAATTGACGAAGACGATGTGGCCCAGACCCCCCTGGATGAGGGGATTGAAGAAGAAGACCTCATTTCCAGTGAGGAGGAATGATTGAAAAAGAAGAAGAAGAAGAAGAAAAAGAAGACCTTGTACCTAGGGTTGTTTTTGTGTGTGTGTGTGTGTTTTTTTTTTTTTTAAATGCTGTAATGAACTTATGTACAAATTTGTGAATGAATAAATAAAATTTCAGTTGTGTTTTCATTCGATTGTTCTTGCATGTGCGTCTGAAATGAATGAGAATGATGGCGTATGTACAAATTGTTGTGAGAATCTCAATATAAATTGAAGTTGAACTTGTATTAAAAACTCAGTGCGGAGTGAAGGTTAAGATGTAATAAAATGACAAGTGTTTGTCTGCCACACTGTTGAGGTGAATGAGTGTGGTTTATTAAAGGTAGGCTTGACTTGTAAAGAAAGAGGCTGACTTGCAAATGTTGATAAATAAGAAAATAAAAGAGTGTTGGTAAGAATGTCAAACATGTGAAGTTTCAAATTATGCCCAAAAATGGAGTTGTAGATCAAGTTGCACGAGTGTTGGTAAATAGAAGATTAGTTTGGAATTTGACCAAGTAAGGTGTAAAAACATGGACCTGGAATTTTGGCCAAGTGAGTCTACTAATGCCACAAGCACGAAGTTGGCTTGATGACCGAGCTTTGTATGTGTGTTCAGTTAGGGTTAAGCTATGATTCACTGACTTTGCAAATAATTCAGTAGCTTGAAGTAACTCAGTGTTGCTCTAATCGAGGCATTTTGCGCTCAGTCTGGACGAGCTTTGCCTGGTGGGTCAGGCTAAGGTGGTAAGCTTTTTGTCGCTCGGTCTGGACGAGGCTTTTAGTGCTCGGTTTGGCTGAGGCCTTTGGTGTGCTCAGTCTGGCTGAGACTTTTGGTGCTCAGTCTGGCTGAGGCTTTTTATGGGTGCTGCAATCAAAATGTTATGGAGACACCATATAAATAACTGAGATATAAAATTGTTGTCATGGAGAGTGTAGCCCAGTTGATCAAAGATTTACATGATGTGAGGGGAGAACAAGAATGTTCAAGTGTGTAAATTTGCCGAAAAGAAAATATAATAACTAAGTAATACAAAAGTAAAAATTTATTGAAAGTAACGCTTCAAGTGCTCGGCGTTCCACGGCTGGGGGAGATCTCGACCTTCCATGTCCTGAAGTCGGTAAGTGCCTGGTCGTGGTCGGGCTTTCACAATATAAGGTCCCTCCCACTTGGCTGCCAGTTTGCCTTTAGTCGGATTTTTGGTGGCAAGGGTTACTTTGCGCAAGACAAGGTCCCCCATAGCGAACTCCCTTGATCGGACTTTGCGGTTGTAGTGTGTTCTCATTTTCTGTTGGTATGAGGCCAGTCTGACAGCAGTGGTTTCTCTGAGCTCTTCGATTAGGTCAAGGTCTGCCCGACGGAGTTCTTCGGTTAGTTCGGGATTCGGATGTAAAACCCTTGGGGTAGGTAGACCGACTTCCACTGGGATGACCGCCTCAGCACCGTATGTTAGGCGAAAGGGGGTCTCCCCAGTGGGAGTTCGAGCGGTGGTACAGTAAGCCCAGAGTACATTTGGCAATTCCTCAGCCCAAAGTCCCTTAGCAGCTTCCAACTTAGTCTTGATGATCTTCAGAAGGGAATGGTTGGTAACCTCGACTTGGCTATTGGCTTGGGAATGACTTGGGGAGGAGAAACATGGTTAGATTTGGAGGTCTGCACAGAACTTCCTATACTTGGCGTTGTTGAATTGTTTGCCATTGTCGGAGACGATGGCTTAAGGGACGCCAAATCCGCACACGAGCGATTGCTAGATAAATTTGGTTGTGTTCCATTCGATAATGGTAGCAAGGGGTTCTGCCTCTACCCACTTGGTGAAGTAATCAATGGCGACTATCGCGAACATGGTCTGGCCTCGGCCGGTGGGAAGTGGACTAACTAAGTCGATCCCCCATTTGGCGAACAGATAAGGACTGCAAAGTGTGATCAACTCTGTAGGAGGAGTATAGGGGATGTTGGCAAACCGCTGACACTTATCACATATGAGCACGAAGTCAGTTGCATCTTGATTGAGAGTGGGCCAGAAATAACCAGTGCGAAGTATTTTGTGGGCTAGGGACCTGCCGCCCGAATGATTACTACAAATACCGTCATGGATTTTCCGCATCACATAGGTTGCTTGAGCTGGATTAAGGCATCTGAGGTATGGGCGTAAAAAGCCCGTCTTGTACAAAAGACCGTTGACAAAAATGTAATTGGACGACCGGGCCCTGACTTTGGCGGCCTGCTATTTGTCCTCTGGTAGTTCTCCCGTTGTCAGAAATAGAAAGATGTCGGATGCCCAGGGGATTGGTTCATTTTGGAGGAAGTGGACCGCTTGCTGGTCGGGGGAGATGGCAGAATGGGTCAGGTATTCGAAGCGAACACCATGGTTGAGATCTGACTGATCTGCAGAGGCTAACTGAGCCATCTCATCGGCCTGGGAGTTTTTCGCCCGAGGGATGTGTTTGATGTGGAAGGTATTGAAGAGGCGAACAAGGGGAAGGGCTATGTCCCTGTAAGCCCGCATTTTGTCCTCCTTAGCATCGAATTCCCCCGTAATTTGTTCGACAATGAGCTGGGAGTCACTGAATACCCGGATGTGGCTGACACCAATGTCCTTGGCTAAGCGGAGACCTGCTATCAATGCCTCGTACTCGGCCTCATTGTTACTGGCCTCGAACAAGAAACGGAGAGCACATTTGAAATAGCCACCCTCAGGGGCGGTGGAGATGAGACCGGCCCCGTTGCCTTCCCTGCGGGATGATCCGTTGACGTTAAGAGTCCAAGAATGGGGGTCCTCTAGCTCGGTAAGGGTTGGTGGGGGCGGAGGGGCCGTGGTTGAGGTAGGTTAGTGAATTCCAGGATGAAATCAGCGACAGCCTGCCCCTTTATTGCTGTTCGAGGTCGGTAGGAGATGTCAAACTGGCTGAGTTCCATTAACCACTGCATGAGTCTGCCGGAAAATTCTGGTTGCTGCATGACCTTCTTCAAAGGTTGGTCGGTGAGGACCACTATGGAATAGGCTTGGAAGTAAGGACGGAGTCGTCTGGAGGCAGTGACCAAGGCCAAAGACAATTTTTCTAACAGTGGGTAATTCTGCTCCGCTCCTCTAAGCGCCCGACTGATGTAGTAGACCGGTCGTTGGACAGAGGCGTCTTCCCTGATAAGAGCTGCACTGACTGCGGTGTTTGACACGGCAAAATATAGGAAGAGGGGCTCGCGCCGTGATTGCCTGTGAAAGGAGGGGGGGTTGGCCATGCACTGTTTCAACTGCTGAAAAGCCTCTTCGGATTTGGTTGTCCATTCAAAAGTTTGCCGAAGAACTTTAAAGAAGGGGAGACACTTGTCCGTCGCGCGGGAAATGAAGCGGTTGAGGGCGGCAACTCGGCCAGTGAGTCTCTGAACCTCCTTGACCATTCTGGGTGACTGCATCTCAATCAAGGCCTTGATCTTTTCAGGGTTAGCTTCAATGCCCCGCTGACTGACCATGAAACCCCAAAACTTCCCAGATCCTACCTCGAAGGCGCAATTCTCCGGGTTGAGCTTCATTCGGTACTTACATAGGGTGGCGAAGGTCTCTCGTAGGTCGGTCAGATGGTTAACAGAGAGTTTGCTCTTGACTAGCATGTCGTCGACATATACTTCCATATTTCGACCGATCTAATGATGGAAAATGGCGTTGACCAACCGTTGGTAGGTGGCCTCAGCATTTTTCAATCCAAACGGCATCACACGGTAATGGTAGGTACCTGGGTCGGTAATGAAGGAGGTGTGTTCCCGATCAGATGGGTGCATCAGAATTTGGTTGTACCCAGAGAAGGCATCCATGAAGCTAAGCATTTGGTGACCGGCCGTGGCGTCGACCAGCAGGTCTATGCGGGGAAGAGGATAACTGTTTTTGGGGCAAGCTCGGTTGAGGTCTGAGTAGTCGACACATAGTCGCCATTTACCATTGTTCTTGTGGACCAGGACCACGTTTGACAACCATCTAGGGTAGTCCACGTTCTTGATAAATTGTGCCTCAAAGAGCTTGTCGACCTCTGCGGCAATGAGAGTATTGCGTTCTAGATGGAAAATGCGTTGTTTCTGGCGGTAAGGTCGAAAGTGGGGTTCAATGCTGAGGCGGTGGGTGATGAATGATGGGTCAATACCCGACATGTCTGAGTGGGTCCAGGCAAATACATCGTTGTTCTCAATCAGGAGGGCAGTAAGATTGGCCTTTGCTTGGGGGGATAGTTGGCTGCCGATCTTGGTAGTTTTTGCTGGGTTGGCGGGATCGATGGGAACTTCGATAAGTTTTTCTACTGGTTCCGCCCTAACCAGCTCGTCTTCATCTCTGACATCGAGTCCTTCGATGATTATAGCCTCTTTCATCTTGACTTCTTTGAGTGAGGCGACATAACATTCCCTGGCCACAGTCTGCTCCCCCCTCACTGTCCCGACCCCTAGATCGGTGAGGAACTTGATGGCTAGGTGATAAGTTGATGTAATAGCTTGAAAAGCATTTAGGCCGGTACGACCAAGGATGATGTTGTAGGCAGAGGGGCAGTCGACAACAAGGAAGGTGAGCAGCTTGGTGGTCTGGCGTGGGTGCTCGCCAATTGTGATGGGGAGGTCGATGGAGCCAATGGAGGTCACCCGGTCACCAGTGAAACCGACCAAGGGGGTTTGGAGAGGGGACAGACTTTCTTCCCCGATCTTGAGCTGGCGGAAGCAATTGAGGAAAATGATGTCTGAAGAGCTGCCGTTGTCTATGAGAACCCGTCTGACCTTGTAGTTGGAGAGGAGAGCTGAAATGACTAGAGGGTCGTCATGGGGATAACGAATGCTTGTGCTGTCGGCGTCTGTGAAGGTAATAGGCTCGGTCCATTGCCTGGGCTGTTTGGAAGGTCGGTCCAATGTGGCAACCTCTTTGTCTGAGCCTTGCCTTATTTTCCTGAGTTCTGCCCGCTGAGCCGAGCGGGATGGTCCTCCACAAGCAAGCCTGCCAGAAATAACTCTGATTTCTCCAACAGGTGGGGCGGGATTAGCTTGTGCCCGAGGTTGCTGTGGAAGACGATCGTGGCCTTGATTTGGTTGGGTTGGCTGCCGGGGAGGAGTGCGTCTGCGGGTGTTTCTGGTGGACTTTGTCCTTTGTCTCTGCTGGGGGCGGGTGTCCGTGAACCGGCTAAGACGTCCTTGACGTATTAAGGTCTTGACCTGATCCTTGAGGTATTATAGCCGTGGTCCTGGTGAAAACGGCAGTATTTGGATTGGTCCTTCCGATTGGAAGAGGTTCTAGATGGTTGGGGCCATTTGAGGGGGTAGTCCCGCTGGATCTGGTTGAGGACTTGTTCCATAGGGGAGTTAAGGGGTGTGTACCGCTCGAACCGACCGGGCGGTCGGACAGGTATCGGCCGGTCGGCTCGGGGGGGTCGGTCGGTATAATGTGGTGTTTGGGTATTATACTGGGTGTGTCTGACTTCTGAGTCTTTTCGTTTTTCTTGGGGGGTCAGGTGTTTTGCTGCAGGGTCTTAGCGGGCGGCTAGGGAATCTTCGGCGTTCATGTATTTTTGGGCTTTGGAGAGTAAGGCTGCCATGGAGGTAGGGGGTTTTTGGAGAGGGAGAAGAGGAAGTCAGACGACCGTAGTCCGGCCATGAAAGCTGTGAGGATGACCTTATCGTCGTTTTCCGCCATCTGCAGGGCTTCGGTGTTAAAGCGGGTAATGAAACTGCGCAGGGACTCCCCCTCGGTCTGGCGGATGTTGAGGAGTTGGGTTGCCGAACGACGTTGGCGCTGGGCTCCAATAAAGTGACTGAGGAAAGAGTCACTGAGATGCTAGAAAGTGAAGACGGAGTCTGCTGGTAATTGGCTGAACCACAGTCAAGTTGACTCCTTCAGTGTCACGGGGAAAGCTCGACACATGATCTCGTCAGGGAAGGCATGGAGGATCATGAGGGTTCGGTAGGTCTACAGATGGTCAACTGGGCCTGTCGTACCATCAAAAGAGTCAATAGTGGGCATTTTGAACTTGGGGGGCAGGGGTTTGTCCCCGATGGAGGCAACAAATGGTGAGTTGGCCGTGGTAGAGGGTTTACGCTGGATGTTCTGCATGACCCCTTGGAGTTAGAGCTTCATGGCTCGGAGTTCTGCGTCCCAGAGAGGGATGTTGTCACCACCGGAGGGGAGCGGGGGCTGGACATTACTGGCTTCCCTTTCAGGGGTTGGTGCCAGGATCGACGGATGCGGGGGTGGAGGTGGTGGATTTATATGTGGGGGTGGAGGTTGCAAGCCTTTCAAGTTGGGTGGATAGGGCTGCGGGATAGTATGGCTCGGGGCTCGTTCTTGGTTAGGGGGAATATCTGGAGGTGGTGGAGGAGGCATGGGAAGGTTTCTCTGGAGTGAAGCATTTATCAGGGCTTGGTTTTGCTCGGCCATGCGGTTAATGTTGTTGGTAAGCTCGATAAAATACTGTGGTGGATTGTTTGGATTGGGAGGGTCAGTTTAATGGTCGGCAGCATTATGGTGAGAAGCCATGGATCTAGTCGTGACCATACACTTTGATTGGTAGTAGGAAAAGATCGTTGGGACAGGGTCTCCGGCGACAATGAGCACAATTGGTGCACGGAGCAAAGCGTTCCCACAGACGGCGCCAACTGATGATGCTATGGATATACAACGGGTACCTGGCAGAACGGGTTAGACTAATCCACGCTTCTCGCGCCAATATCCTAGTGATCAAACCCACCAATGAACCTGCAGATAAGTTCACCGGGGAACGGGGAGTCCCCCAGTGAACCCTTCGACGAATAAGTTAGAAAGAGGAGTAGAGTATTAGAGAGAGATTGGAGATAGAAAGCTTAACCTTCTTCTTGTCTTCAACGTTTGCTTATATTCTTTGGTAATCATTTCGCCGTCCCTTCCGACCTGCCACCTTGGCCGAAAGTCTATGCTGTAGCTTACCTTGTTCAGGGTGAGGGGGTGCCGTTCCGACGGAGAGGTGTTATCGTAATAAATGCTGTGATGGGCTGCATTAATGGCGATGTACAGTGGCAATAACTTTGCAGATCTTTGTCTGTTGATGTGGCTTGTCCTTTACCTGCCACATGTCTGAATATCATTGGTTCATCGTGCCATGTTGGCTTCCAGCTGTTCAGGGTCTCACCAGTTGGGTTATGTGTTGGGCTCTAAGTGATGGGCTTGGGTTGTTCATAGTAGGCTATGACCTTTGTGGGCCTAACCACGTCAAAAATAAAAAATATACTTTAACTTTTTAACTATAGTCCCAAACAAGACCCATGCGAGCTCCGCAATCTGGAAACCCCAACCAACAAAAATCTGGTAAGGCCTGTTTGTTTTCAAAAGTAGAATGGAGGGAATTGATAGTAAGATGATTAATAGTAAGGAGATTGATAATGAAGGGATTAAATAAAATTGTATTTGTTTTGATGATAGTTATTAGTGTAGGGATTGTTAAATTATTTTTATATAAAATAATAAAAAAATAAAAAAAATACAAAAACATTAAACATTAATGTTTTAAAAAAAAAATGCCCAACATGTAAAAATTTTTAAAAAATAAAATAAAATAAAAAATTTCCAAAAAAAATAAAACAAATAAAATAATGATTTTTACTTAACAAAAAATATAAAAAATTAAACATTAATGTTAAAAAAAAAATGCTTGATATGTAAAAAATAAATAAAAATAAAAAACTTCTAGTCCGCCGGACTATTTTTCTAATACCAAGTCCTGGAGGCCCATCTGAATTCCCTTGGAGAGGCCTATCCTAATCCAAAGCTCACTATCAATCCTCTCCTCATCTCTCAAAACAAACACAATATTAATAGGTCCCATCTCACTACTAATCCCAATCCCCCTTCTAACTCTCTAAATAAACGGAGCCTAACTACCAAACACAGTGACAATGAAGAAGGTGGGTCCTATAATATTTCATCTGTTTCAAAATAATGGGCATTTTTAGGGAATTTAATTTTTTTAAAAGTACAATTATTGCATTTTGAAAAAATTGATTTTTTAAAAGAATAATACTATATGTACCAATTAATGTACTAACTAGTATACTGACAGATGATGTAACATAATTTTAGAGGTTTTGATTATTTGTAATTTGTATAATAGGTAGGGTCAGTAATAATGACATAAAATTAGTTAGTATATTAGTGTGTATATTAATTGATGCATGTAATATTATCATTTTTAAAATTAACTTTTAATAATATATATATATTTTTAGAGAATATAAATGTCATAATTATATATATTTTTTATGTTATTAATAAATTTTTTTAAAAAAGGTAAAATATGTTAATTTTTGAAAAGTAGAATGAAAAATGGAATAATATTGGGGACGGAGGGAGTAGTAATTCATCGACGCCCGCAAATAAAATTCAACCTCTCCAACTGCATGCACCCGGATCTCATTTCCCAGATGTGGACCCAAAAATCTCCCAACTCCAAACCCTAGCTCAATCCACCAGCATTTGCACTTCCAATCGCCACCGAAATTCAGGTATAATAAACACCGCCTCTTCGTACCTCCTTCTATCCTTCCATTGATTGTGTTTCGTTGATTCAGTAAATTTCACTCCAACTTTGCTCCGATCCATCGCTTTGAAAATTTTAGTTGATCTGTTGAGATTGAGATCGGTTCGGTATCAATTTGTGGCTTTTGATTGTGTGTTGATTTGCAGGAGTAGTGTAGTGTTTAGGTAACAATATGCAGCACATTCCGAACACGATTGAGGACCAGTTGATATTGAAAGCAATCAAGGAAGAATGTCCTTGGGAGAGTCTTCCAAGCCGTTCTGAATTCCAAGGAAGAATGGCACAGAAGGTTGGTTTTTGTTTATTTGTTCTGATATTAGATATTTCTAGTTTAAAAACGCCTGTTCTTGTGATAGTTATGTTACATTTTCTAGCTAAAATGAGATAGTCTAGATTTCAATTTTGGTTACTAGAATTGGTGGTTTTGCTTAATTGTATTTAAAACCAATTAGAATCCTTCCAATTAAAATCAATTTGATTGGCACCGGGTGTCAGATCAAAGCCCGACTAATCCCTGGGGTGCAAAGGCCCTTGGCAAGGAGTTTCATGCAAGCGCACAACGGTTAGCAATAAGTAAATTGATATACTAACTGGTGATATATTTCACTAATTCAATTATTGGACCGAAGGTTATTTACTCGTTTCAACTGTACATATTACCTTTTCCACAAAGTGCATGACAAGTTGGTTAACGGGGCTTTACTTATTCCATGAGTTTCTTAACATGTTTGTTGGGTAATCCTCGACTTGCCTGCATCTGATCCAGCCCAAAACCCTGTTTAGGTGGGATGCAATATATATGGCATAGTGTTTTGAAATATTGCGAAGCAGTCACCAGTGTAGAACTCCATTTTGACCCCTTTCATTGTTATGAACAGTTGGGCAATTTTGTTTGTATTATGAATATGTTGAAGAGAATTATCTCATAAAAGGCTAATCTTACTAAATTCTTCAAATGTAAATGAAAGCATTAGTTTTCAGTAGGTGTGAATGAACTTGAATGTTTAAAAAAATTATACTAATATGTAACAATGGAAGAAAGAATCCAATTTTTGGGGAGGGATTTGGAAAGGACAAATTTCACTTTCCTTTTCCCTTTCCCTTTCTTTATTTCTTATATCCTGTTCACAGCAACAAATGATTACTTATCCATTTATTTTTCCTGACAATGTGTGTATGTTAATTAATAATCCTACTTAATTATGACAGTTATATAAGAATGTCTGTCAAAATTTAGTAAAAAGAAACTTAACTGTCCAAGAAATACCGAGAGAGTGCGAAGTCTAGCAGCCTGGTCGAGCACTTGCCCACAAAAAAAGCGGCTAGATGCCTAAGCATGCCTTGGCACTGGCCTATACTAGAACTTGGTCACATTGCGGACACTTTTTCATTGGTATTATTCTCTCTTATTCATCACAAGAATCAATTGTGGGAATGTTCTGGCCTTCACTGTTATATGCTACTGTAAAGTACTGAAAATTTTCATACCCAAATGAAATTTATGCCATGTGCTATTCTTGTCTATTTTGATTGGACATTCCGGTGTGATGATTTGCTTTAGAAGAGTTTTTGTCTCAAATCAATCACACATATAATGATATGCCAGGAATGAGATCCATTGGCCAGTGGGTTCCGTGTAATATGCATGAATCTTGTATGCCTATTTGGTTTGTGGGTTTCCTTGAGGAATCAAAAAATCGATAACACAATTATTTGGAAACTCGTTTTGAGGTCAAGAAGGAAAAAAAAAACTTTCCATCACTAACTTGTATCAGATTCTGCTTAACTGCCTTGGGCCTAATGCAATAATATTAATATAATCTTTTCAAGGTTCTAGAAATATTTCTGAACATTTCATTAATATATACATCAACAATAACTGATGGTTTAATTTCTGGAAAGCCTGTGGAATTTAGGGTTAGGTATGACATGATGGGGAATGTCTTGAATTTCGTATCCAAGACGCCTTTCTGATGGGCTGATGTGGCCCAACTGGCCCAAAATGTTTGGGCTATTTCTTCTTTTTTTTTTGGAGCTGATTATATATATATATATATATTTGTGTAAAGAGCTCATTTTGTGTAGAGAGGGGTTAGGGTTTGGGAGCTTTGGGGCAACAACTATTGTATTGCCACCTTCTACTTTTTCTTTGTTAGTGAAATCTTCTCATCTTTGCATGTGGATGTAGTTTGTTGGCTTTGAGTAGATCCACGTAAAATTTGTGTGTTTGCATTGTGTGATTGTATTTGCATCAGTTTCCTATTTCATGTTCAATTTAATCTGTGTGGGTTTGTCACATGGCATTCACTACATCTCAGTTTATTTATTTATTTATTCTTGAACCTTCAGTCTTGTGATTCTTGTCTTTTCATATGTTAAATGGATTCAGGGTTTGGGTGTTAGGTGTGGGTATGTGTCTTAAGTGTCCGATTCATCTAATTTCCATGTTCAAGACACGGGGGCTTAGAAAAATATGGATATTTCTTAATATACCTCTTTTATTTTCTAGGTTAAAATGGTGATAACAAGATGCCATAGATCATTCATGCATAATAAGGGGATTTTATGCATAGTTTTCTGGTAACTCTTATTACTAAATATTAGAGATGAAGATAAGTTGTTATCCTCATATTCAAATTAATCCTGATCACCTTCTGTTTTTTGGTCTTTGTTTCAAGTTCAAAATAGATTGTATCTTATCCTTACTCAAGTGCTTTGCACAACCTATAAATTGTAACCCATATGCGTTCATAAAGAAATCAATAAGAACAAAACCTTCCTGCTCTCACAGTATATATACTTGCTAGGTGAATGTCCAACTACACATGTCAGACACTATCCCATACCCTTGCGTAAGTGTCAAGTGTCAGACATAGGTACTTCCTACATTTAGAGGAGTTCATGTAACATAGGTCTTTTGTAACTGGAATCTATTTTATATGGACTTGGTAAGAGTACTGGGTGTGGATGTGTGTCCAAGTATCATATCTTCGTAAACCTAAATCTGAGGATATTAGAATATGTATGAAAAAAGTTAAATATGGGTACATGGATGTGTCATGGACACTTATATATTGCATATTATATCATACTCATGGATAAGATATTATAAATTATGTAGAAACATACTTGAGATTAAGTAAATTTAGGGAAAATATGAAATTTCTATCTCTCTCATTCAAGTTCGGGGCTAGAAATGTTTCTTTACTAGCAAATATGAGTTTCGCCTTCTACAAATATCTTATAAAAAATTAGAGGATCTAAGTATCTAAATTGGGTATGGATGTCGGACACCTGTTCAATACCCTTAACCTTATCATATGTGGTAGACATGATGAGTACTTTGGGATAAATAAAAGAGTCAATGTAACATAGACCAGAGTGCAATGCACTCTATTGTTTGCCTATGGTCTTACCCTTTTATCTGCTCAATGTGCTGTCTTTGTGCAGGATAATCGAACACTGTATAAAGAAAAGAATCCAATGGAACACCTGTTTTGCTCGCAAAGTAATCAAAGAAGGTGAATATTATGAAGAGATGATGCGTTATTTGAGAAAGAATTTAGCGGTGTGTAATAAGGGAAATTCTGTTTGCTTTTTAAGTATTTAGAGAAGTTGTTCATACTGCTACAATATTAATATATCTGTTTTGTGCTCATTTTCCATGCTTGTGTAGCTTTGAGATTTAGTGTTCCAACATGCATGCACCATGTATTGCCTTTCAATTCTCGGAGAGAATCAATAAGTACATATTGGATGTAGCACCAAATAAATCTTCATATTTGGACTTTTCAATGAATTTGGTCCATGCTATGTCAGTTATGGAGAGGCTGGATGGTTTGAATGGATGCTATGTTATCACTTTTCAGATGCATCCTTGGCTATTTTGAATGCATGTCACTGTTCAAAATATATCCTAGTATGCACATTCTTGCACAAAAAGTTCCCTCTTTTCCTTTTTTCAACTTCACAGTTGTTACATGATAACCAAACCAAACCAAGCCTTGCCTTAAGTCCCATCAAATGGGAGTTGTTACAAGATACAACAATATTTTTTATTATAGCACTTTCTCTTTTTATTGATGAAGTAAAATTTTTATAGAAACAGTACCCTAGGACTTAGATGTTCAGTTAACACTAGCTCCTTTTTTTCTTTTATCTTTGGAATCATGCAGTTTACTTGTTAATTTTTTTGTTTGCAGCTGTTTCCTTATCACCTTGCGGAGTATGTTTGCCGTGTAATGAGGGTATCGCCTTTCAGATATTAGTGCGATATGATTTTCGAAGTCATGAAAAATGGTACTTATTTTTTCTTAATAAGATTTAATATGATTTCGCTAAAGTTGCTGCCATTTCATTTGTTATATAATGCTTAGCTTATGTATTCAGAAGTTGTAGTGCATTACTTCAGATGGCATCTCTCTGTGAGGTGCCCTTCAAGCTGTTTCTTTGTGACTAGTATGTTGGTTTTAAATTTCCCCGATGGAAACCACATTTTTGGATATGAAACACAGTATGGGTTGTATTGCTCTACACTATCAGGAATTTGGTTATTGAACCAAGTACTGCCATGTACTTTTTGCTTTCACAAACATATGTGGTCATCGTGCTTGAATCAGAAATTATGATGGTCTTTTCATATCACTATGTGCGTGTTTGGGAAGTTGCTATTTTAGTTTTTGGCTATTTTAGTAGGCTAAAATTTTTGTGGAAGATGATTGGATTTTTTGGTAGTTGGATGTGATATTTGTGAGAGAAAAAGTGAAATGATTATGGGTTTGATATGACATTTTGTCTTATTGGCTATTTTAGCCTATTTTGTTTTTTTGTAAATTTTAGCCTAAATTAGGCTAAAATTTCACTTCCCAAACAGCCGCTATGAATTTACTCTTTTGTCAGTGTTTACTTATTCAAATCAGAGGAGATCAAGGAGGTTGTACATTTTCTACAATCTTTGTACTCTAGCACATACAATATGTGACAATCGCTGGTAGGTTATGCCCGTTTGCTTGTCCACATGTAATAGGGTTAGTGCAGGAATGACTATCTGACACAACGTGGTTCAAGTTTGAATTTTTTTTTTTTTTTGTGTGTGTGTGTGTGTGTGTGTTTAGTTCATTACTATCTCTTTAAATGAAATTTCCTGTGATTGGATCTATGTTTCGGTATTACTCCACCTGTCCTGGTTTTGTTCTCTGCATAGCTGTATATTCACTTTAGGAAGATGTGTCAATATTTTATTCAAATTTCATTGGTGTTTTATCATTCATATCCTTTTCTATTATCTGCAGAGCAACCTTATGACAGCATCCCAAATTTTAGTGCTGCAGATGCTTTGCGACTTACAGGAATAGGAAGAAATGAATTTATTGATATCATGAACAAGTGTAGATCTAAGGTACAGTTTAAAAACATTTATATGGTAACTTGCTTGCTAGTACCTACATTTGTCTGCACCTCTATCAATTTTAGTCTGTCTTGATGTATAAAAATGATTACCGATCTTCACATATTTACAACCTGATATTTGTAGAAGAACCATTATATGAGTATGATTATATGGATTCATTTTTTTATGGGTAAATTATACTTTCACCCCTTCGATTCCTAAAGAAAAGATTCTCCCACTTTGGTCCTTGAACCACCTGACTTTTCCTACTTTGGTCCAATTTTGAGCAACCATTATGATTTTGTGATGAAAAATGCCACGGGACTTCGGGCAACCCTGATTCAACCTAGATCAAGGGTAATCCATGGAAATACTAAAAAATTGTCTATCCCCCAAAATGTTATCTTCTAATTACATTAAGCATCATCACATCATGACATTTCACCCATTAAAATGTGGTCTACACCACCTAAACATTTTCTCCCCCTACCCTGACTCTAGCTCCCATCTCAACCAAACCTTCCCCTCTCCTTCCACCTTTCCTTTACTCTGCCCCACAACCCTCATGGTTAGCCCCTTCCCTCCCCTCCACTTCCAATCTCCTCCATGCCACCACATACCACCATTCTTTTTATGGCCATCCCTTCCCCTCCCCTCCCCTCCCCTCATCCCCTTTCCTACAAGGCTGCACCCCACCACAGACCACCACTTCCTACCCTTCCCTCCCCGTCCTTCCCTTCCACCCCACTACAGATCTACTGACACTTACCACTGCCCTCTTGGTCGAGATTTCTCCCCTCTACCTTCCTTTTTTTCCACCAGCCACCATTGACAACTGTTGGCCACTGTCACTACCATAGCAAAAAATCAAGCCACGACATCCGCTGATCCTACACCACCATGCCATCACCCCCCGCATCTGCCCTACAATTGCGATAGCAACGGGCCAGGTTTGGGGCTGGTTTGTAGTGCCCCTCTCCATAACTTTAAAATGGGAATACTGACAAAAATTAGGCACAATGTAGTATATTATGGATAATGATTTATAATTAATGAGAGTTCAGATGTAAGATGAGAATAAATGAGTGAAAATGAATGTTAAAGTTTACTATTTTAGTGTTTTATATATTATAGAGAATGAAAGACGGAGATGAGAAAGAGAGACAGGGAAAGGGGAGCCTTATATATTAAATATTTACTTGTTACATGTCCATGATCTAGTGACAATTGTTAGTATGTTGTATTCTCATTGTGGAATACTTATTAGTCAAGTTGGTAGAGAGTTGAAGCTATTGACAGTGAAATAATGTGTATTGCTTGCGATATCTGACTACCTTTCATCTCATCGTGAGTCCTCCAAAGAAGCACCTAGCAATTCTAGTGACTGCCAGTTTTTCATTAAAGACTTCTAGGGACAACCTGAGAGATGACTCCTTTTGCCACTGCCTCCACAGAAGACTCCTTTGTCTTGAAATACTATTATTCGTTCATTCCCAGTGACAAAAGGCTGTTAGTAAAGATCAAAGTAAGGAGAAACACGGGCAGGAAAAAAAGTTTTGAGTGTTTTACTTAGAAAAAAAGTGCGAGAGTTCAATTGATTAATGCTGAAAGCCACATCTATTGGTCCGAGATGGTTTTGGTAGTCTGCGAATTTGGCCTTTGCATACATCTTGGATGCTGCTTCATCATCGCTTCAACATCTTGTATTAATAATGCATTTTTTTATTAAACCAACTATGAGATGTAAAACCCATGACTGACAGAATATTTTCATCTTTGGATGACAATCTATTTTCTTTCTAACGGATAATAAGTATCTAGAGGATAAGAAGTTTTAATTCTTTGTCATGAGCTTTATTTTTGTTAACCATATGTATTGTGCTTCGTAATTCTGTAGGCTTGGTAAAATATTTTGGGGTCTTCAAATTTGCTGAATGTGGAAATTTGTTTAAAATATACTATTCTGGTATTTTATGGCGAGTTATGTTCAGAGACGGATCGCACTTATTGTTTCCTGATTATTTTTTACTCTTCGGAGCCATCTAAAAAATTATGTGGAAGCTGAACAAGTCAATCGCGAAAGAGTTATTACCTATACAGCCTGTGGACTTTGTGATTGAGCCATGGTGGGGAGTTTGTCTTGTCAACTTTACATTGGAAGAATTTAAGGTAAGGTGTCCAGTCCACCAAATGATACTGAACTGGAAGTATGAACTAGTTAGTGCTTCCTTAAATTTCTTGGCAGTGAAGCATAGACATAAAGCCCTCAACTATGCACATTTTTCGGTATAGCTTCCATTTTTATCTTTATTCGATTAATTTTAGAGGGGTTTTGTTCCCCCTTCTTCTTTTGTAGAAACTCTCAGAAGAAGAAATGGCAAAAATTGATAAAGTTTGTAAGGAGGAAGCAAATTCATTCATACTCTTTGATCCTGAAATTGTAAAGGGCCTTTTCCGAAGGGGGTTGATCTACTTTGATGTCCCTGTTTATCCTGATGATCATTTTAAAGGTAATTTCTTTGCATCCATAATTGTCATATCAAAATTAGTTGCTTAGTTTTCCTTTTATTTTTTTTCCTGTTTGTCTTCTTCTTCTTCTTTTATTTTTTTTTTATTATCAATTTTATTTTATTTTCTTTTCTCATAACCTTGAGTATTTCATTTTAGAAGGTCCATATCATGTATTTTCTTTGTGGGAGCATGCTATTCTGCCAAATAGTGTAGATGATTTGCACAATTTTATTTTATTTCATTTTTTTTGATCTCAAATTTAATTTGTTTGATATATTTGTGGTTATTTTAGTCCATCCCAATTGGTCTTCGAAAGTTCTCTTTGTTAATCATTTGTTAATTGAACATCTTGTAAACTTGCACTACTGGCTGACCAAGTGCATTGGATTAAAATTTGACCAAGAGATTTGCATAGATCATTGAGAAGTTTTATTTGACTCTTATTTCTTAACGAGTGGAAAGAACTTCGGGTTCCTTCTGGCTATAAGAACCTTCTTTTTTTATGGAGGAAATGGAAGTTGTTCTTCAAGGACATTGATTTCTAGTTATCCTTTAGATATATATATTGAAATAACTGTTTACAGGATGCATCCCTGAAATTATTTCTTGTCCTATAGAACTACTTATTTTGAACTTCAGTGATGGTTATTTTTGTTTTTCTTTTAATGCTCTTTCGTCATTGGTCCAACTTAATTCACTAAACCTTATATTTTATCTTAGGTTGTGTCTTACTACAAAAAATAGACACATTTGGCTTCGTTTGGGAAGTGGGTTGACTTTTTGGCATTTTGACTTTTTTGGCTATTTTAGCCTGGGGCTAAAAAACTTGGTTTGGGAAGGGTTGTTGACTTTTTTGATTTTTTTGTAAGAGAAAGAATGTAATGATTATGAGTTGGATGTGATGTGTTGTCTTATTGGGCTAAAAAGCCTATTTTGTTTTTTGTGGCTATTTTAGCCAAAAAAGTCCCAAAAACCACTTCCCAAATTTGTGTCTTTCCTATTATTTGTCTATGAGCTTGAAATCAAACCAAACCAAGCCTTAAGTCCCTTCAAATGGGATCGGCTATATGAATTATTCTTCTCCACACGGCTTTATCAAAGGTCATTTCATTAGTCAAATTAAGTAGATCTATATCTTTATTTACAACGCTAGCCAACGTTAATCTAGATCTACTCAGTCCCTTAACACTTCCATTTGTCGTGACTGCATCGCATCTCTTCACGACTGCCTTTGTTGGTCTCCGTTGAATATGATCAAACTATTTCAATTGATTCTCTCTCAACTTATTTTCTATCGGTGCTATTCCTACCCATTTTCAGATACACCCATTCCTAATTATGTCTTGCCATACATCTACATTAGCATCTTCATCACAGCCACACTCATCTTATCTACATGTTGTTTCTTAGTTGCCCAACACTCCGTCACATATAACATTGCTGGTCTAATAGCCGTTCTATAGAACTTACTTTTCAGTCTAGTGGGTATTCGTTTATCGCACAGTACTCCAGATGTACTTCTCCACTTACCCCATCCCACCTTAATCTTATGGGCCACATACGCATCAATCTACCCCGCTGTTGTGATAATAGATCATAGATAACGAAAATGTTCACTCTTAGGTAATTTCATATTTTTAAATTAAAATATTAAAATGTATAAAATATATAAAAATGTTTCATTTAAATTTTAATTTCTAAAATTTATAAAAAGTTAAGTTGTTTATATCTCTCATAAAAGATAATACACAAATAACAATTTAATTAATATATGTTTTCTCATATAAATATTTTATTTTAATATTTGACCCATGTTTTGCACGGGCTTTTTTTTCCCCCTCTACCTAGTATATATATATATATATATGAGTGTGCACACGAGCATGTGTTCTAGTAAAAAAATAAAAACAAAAGTAATTTAGAGATTGAAAATTGAATAATATTAAACATAATTCTCATCATACTATTATATTTTATTAAGCAGTCACAATTTATTTGTAAAACATATAAAGAAGTTATCTATATCTTTATATTATAAAGGAAAATGGTATTTTTAGTGCAGAGTATTATGAGAGTTTCAATATCTCATACTAATTTTCTTGATTTTCTTAATTTAAAATAATTAAGAAAATTTCTATTAGCTAGCTTTTATTTGATAATCTCACATCGGTAAAAGAAGAAAAAAAAATGAGTTGTTTTACTCATATAAAGGGAATCTTATACTCCCATCCCATTTAGTGAGGAGCCTTATCAGAGTTTCAATATCTCATACTAATTTTCTTAATTTTAAACAATTAAGAAAATTTTCATTGACTAACTTTTATTTGATAATCCTCCATCGGGAAAAGAATGAAAAAAATGAGTTATTTTACTCATATAAAGTGAATCTTATACTCCCGTCTCATTTAATATTCTAGTGTTGTGCATATTTCAATTCAATATAGTTTAAATTTTAAAAGTTTTAATTAATTAATTATGACCTAGCCGATTAGGCTAAATCATTTTTGATTTGATTGATTTACTAGTTTAATCGCGATTTTAGTGATTTTATCAAAATATATTGATTAGATTTGTTTGATTCAAAATAAACTAAAGATTGATCTGATTAATGATTAAAAGATTGAGATTGCTTGATTAGAAATAAATTTTTCATTCAAATAATTGTTAAACTTTTACTTTATAATCTCACATTGGAAAAAGAAAAAAAAAAACTGGAGTTTTTCACTAATATAAAGTGAATCTTAAGCCTTGTTTGGCATATACTAAAAAAGTCAGAAAGTCACTATCCTATTTAAGTCACATCATTTTATTTAAATCATGTCACTTCTCTACCACATCACTTCAAACCCAATTCATACCCAATCCATATTTCATAAAAAGTCAAAAAGTGCACTTATTTAGATAATCCCAAACCACCCCTTAATAGTGTAGTATTGTGTATATTTCAATTCAAGACAGTTTAAATTTTAAAATTAAAATAACATTTAAAAGTTTTAATTAATTAATTTTTGTATAAGTTGGTTGATCATTTGACTTAACTGATTAAGCTGAACCATTTTGAGTTTGATCGATTCGCTAGTTTAATCATGATTTCTCATATTGATTTTATTAATTTTAAACAATTCAAAAATTTTCCATTGACAAATTTCCATTTAACCATATGAAAATAAAATTCTAATTAGTTTATGATTTATTTTATAATCCCACATCGGGAGAAGAAGAAAAAGCAAAGTTTGTTTCACTATTTATCTATATATTATATAAGGAAAATGAAATTTTTAGGAAGAAGTTTCTACGAGTTCCAAACCCTTATTCTAAAATTATTGAATTTTCTTAATTTTAAACAATTAAAAAAATTCCCGTTGGTTAGCTTTCATTTATCTTTTTATTTTACAATCTCA
Source organism: Camellia granthamiana (assembly GCA_036172215.1). Classification (NCBI taxonomy): domain Eukaryota; kingdom Viridiplantae; phylum Streptophyta; class Magnoliopsida; order Ericales; family Theaceae; genus Camellia; species Camellia granthamiana. Next base: position 76,704,184 of record CM069910.1, read on the forward strand.
CATTAGAAAAAGAAAGAAAAAGTGAATTGTTTCACTTACATAAAGTGAATTTTATTCTCTTATTTATATAAGCAGAAGAAGATTTTTAGTAAGAAGTCTTATGATCAATATCTCATACTCATTTTTTTGATTTTCTTAATTTTAAACAATTAAGAAAATCTTCATTGGCTAGTTTACTGTGGAAGTCGAATAAAATTAGTTAGGAAGAGGCCAAGGCATTTGATCGACATCCGACGAAAGTAATTTGGCCCTGATCAAGGGCTGATAGAGCCGAATTAGCAAATCGACTTTACAAAGAGCTGAACAAGAGCTGAACAGGAGCCAACACTCAACAGGAAGGCTGACTAGGTAAACTACGTGCAAGGGTGGGCCCGACCCTCGGGTCCAAAGGTAATATAGAAAGGGAGGAATGTCAACTAAAGTAGGTATGTGAGAATGGAGGAAGTAACTTAAAAGAGAAGTAAACTTGAGAGAATTGTAACTTGTCCGTCGGAGTGTTAATTCTGGCACTCCCCGACCGGAGTGTTCATTTCTTTTTCAGGTAGCAATCAGAGGATTAAAGACGTCTTACTGGATTTTGGAGTATTTCCAAACCACTTCTCCATAGTTGGCGTCATCCATGGGAATACTCGAGTGCATCCATGGCAGGCGTAACAGATGATCCTTCGGTAGTTGCTGATGATGTCACGCCAAGAGATGACATCACCCCAAGAAACATGCTCGGACCAGAGAATATCTCCGCGTGACGGGCGTTGTAACGCCCTCAAAATATGATATAAACCAACTCAAAAGATTCATAAACATATCATGAAATATATTACTTTCATTCATCATAGTTTGTTTTACAAAGGAGATTACATGCATTACACTTTCATAAATATTCATTCTGAAACTACAGCATGTAACACTAATTAATGACAACAAAATAAATGTTCTACGGGCTTACATCTTTCCCAGAGATTACTTAGTTACAACAAAAGAAAGTCATAAGTTCTTTACAATTAAAGCCCTCAGCTTAAAAGAAAACATATAACCACAAAACCAAAATAACAAAAATAGAGCCTCCAGCCTCTAAACCTCCCAAGTTATGTCTTTGGAGGTGGCATGTCACCTGTACCTGAAAATGGTTTTCCAAGTAGGGTGAGTCAAAGCTCAGTAGAGATATGTTAAAACAGTATATGAGAGTTAACTAAGATATCAACATCAGATAAATGTTCAATACTTTCAAACCATCTTACATCCTTTCTATGACCATTCAATATTGATATCAATATTTTAGTCAATTTCTATTCATTTATCTAAATCAATTCATTGACATAGTTCATTGTTATGTAAACAATTCAAACGAGACTATAACTCATTAATTAACACTTCAATAACAACTATTTTTCAAACACTTCCATTTTCTTGCCATTTTACGGAATCACATTCTAGGGAACTGGCACCCCCACACACACACACATATATATATATATAAGATTTCGGAACTTATACCCTGGACACTTCGGTCAACTTAGTTTTCAATGGAATCCATTCCTTATTTCCTTCCAAACAATGATACATATACAATGCATTTAAAAACGTTGTCATATACAATGACTAATCAAATCACATTTTCAACAATTTAATCAAAACGTCATATTGAATGACATAATTCACATGATTAGTTTCAATTTACTTAGTCCTTGTGCAGTTTCTACAACAATCATAGCTATCCTCCACCGATAGTTCAAAACAGATATTTCTAAACAGGGAAACAAATCTATCAAACAGATAATTTGCCAAATTTTTCATAGGTGAGTGATTTATCAAATCCAACCACACCATTCCTTTATACATTCTTCCAATTTCATATTTCTCGTTTCAATTTCATTATTTATGCAAGTAATTTATTTAACTCGTATCAGGGCAAATTTTCCAATTTTTCCAATATCAATCCCAAAGTTCCATCTCACCACTTATTCTCATATAACTTCATAACCAAGACCTCAAATACATATATGAGGCCAAATATAGAAAACCCCTCTTTCAAAGATTCAAATCCAAACCCTAACTTCACCCAAAACTTTCCAAACCCCACCATTTATACAAAATGACAAACAGTTAGGTTAAAACTCATATTAAAGAGTAGAACCTCCCTACCTCAAATGTAGAGCTCAAAGAGGAAGAAGGAGAAACTTTGAAGATGTCCAAAAAACTTTTTTGGATCAAATGGAAGCTCACAAGTTGCTCTACCCTTTTAACAAATGTGCTAGGGTTGAGAGACCCCCAAATCAAGGTGTATTTATATAGAGAGAGTGTCTTAGAGAGAGAAGGAGCTGGGCTAGGGTTTTGGGTCAAAGAGATACAAAAAGTGATGTAGAAAAGCTCTGCTGCAAACTGATATATGCAGTCCTCGCTCGAGCGAAGGAGTCGTCGCTCGAGCGACCAGACACAACAGTGACCTCGCTCGAGCGCAAGAAGTGTCGCTCGAGCGCAAGAAGTGTCGCTTGAGCGCAGAATGCAAAGCTTCAAGTTTGCCACAAACGCAGACGCACGCTCGAGCACAAGAAGTCTCGCTCTCTCGAGCGCAAGAAGCTTTGCTCGAGCGAAGAACTTCCCCATTCCCAGAAAAACTGCGTCTGGGAGAGAAACTTGAAGACTCTTAAACCTTGCTCAAGCAAAGAAGCAAATTACACAAGGCTTGCTCGAGTGCAGTAAGCCTCGCTCGAGCGAAGAGGCTAAAATCTGGGCAACAACAATCTAAACCAAACAACAACTAACCTGTTCCAAACTCGCCCAACAAGTTCCAAAACTCAAATACAAAGAGAGAAAATAAGACATGGATACAACATTCAATCATGGAACCCGAGTCCGGAACACAATGAAGGTCGGGGCAAAACCGGGATCGCTATAAGCTCCTCTCCTTAAAGAATTTCGTCCCGAAATTTTAGTACAAGTTTCAAAAATCCTGATTATAGAATTTTCAAAATGATTACAATTCAACTCTCATCACCATGATCCACCCATCGGTCCTTCCATTTCTTCACAAGAGAACAAATCCATAATATATACATAGTCCAACATATTTTACCAATATGCATATTCCGAAAATTTAACTGATTTCAATACATCATTCATATCTCCAAAACATATTCAATGTTTATGATATATTTGCATTTCCAAAACTCAAACAACATATACAATGTTCAAACTAAACTTGCATTTCCGAAACATATTTAACGTTTACAATGCTTTATAATCCAAAGCATATACAATGTTTTATAGTTCATCAACAAAACTAAAATTTCAACATATACTCAAACATCAGCAAATAGGTCTGGTTATTTCTCTCGAACTTCTAATTCACGCTCCCAAGTTGTTTTCTCAACCCCGTGATGTTTCCACAGTACTTTGACCAAGGGAATTGTTTTGTCTCGCAAGACTTGGTCCCCCTTATCAAAGACTCTCACCAGTCTTTCCTCATACGAGGCATCCTCGTCTACCTTTAAGTCGGTCCAAACCAGCACATGCGATAGATTCGGCTCATACTTCCGAAGCATGCTAATATGAAACACGTCATGCATCTCGAAAAATTGTGGCGGTAACGCCAAACGATAGGCAATCTCTCCAATCTGTTCAAGGATCTCAAAAGGGCCAATTAATCGAGGGGATAACTTCCCACTCTTCCCAAATCTCTTCAAGCCTCGCCTAGGCCATATTTTAAAAAAGACATGATTACCTACCTCGAATGACAGGGGTCTCCTCCTACGGTCGGCATAATTCTTTTGACGACTCTGGGCTGTAACTAACCTCTTACGGATAAGCGTTACTTTCTCTGTTGTTTCCCGTATCAACTCTGGACCCAACAAAGGTGCATCACCCACCTCGGCCCAACACACTGGAAATCTACGAGGTCGGCCATACAAGGCCTCAAACGGTGCCATGCCAATACTCGATTGGAAGCTATTATTGTAGGCAAACTCCACTAAGGGTAAGTGTTTCTCCCACGACCCTTTAAAGTCAATGACATGGCCTCGAAGCATATCTTCAAAGATCTGAATAGTACGCTCGGACTGCCCGTCAATTTGAGGATGGTAAGCCGTGCTAAAAGTCAGTTTAGTGCCCAAGGCACTCTACAAACTCTGCTACAACCGAGCAGTAAAACGCGGATCTCTATTCGACACGATCGTCACAGGGACCCTGTGTAACCTCACCATGTCCTGAATATACAAGTCAGCAAGGTAATCTACTGAATCTCTTACATGCATAGGAATAAAATACGCCGACTTAGTCAATCGATCAATTACCACCCAAATGGAATTACTACCCCGTTGAGTTCTCGGAAGACCCACAACAAAATCCATCGTAACATGCTCCCATTTCCACTCAGCTATAGGCAAGGGTTGCAACAAATCCGCTGGCCTCTGATGTTCGGCCTTCATTTGCTGACAAGTAAGACACTTTGATACAAATACTGCCACATCCTTTTTCATACCTTTCCACTAAAATTGGCGACTTAGATCGTGATATATCTTTGTGCCTCCCGGGTGCACCACAAGGCGTGAATGATGAAACTCTCGGAGTACTTCCTCTCGGCAAGACTCCGGCACAAACAAGTGGTTGCGGTATCTCACACTCAGGTCGGGATACATAGTCAAACCTTTCTCTACCTTCCCATTGGAGATCTTCTCCCGGAAGGATTCTACCTTGAAGTCACCTTTCTGTGCTTCTAATACTCGGTTCATAAGTGTAGGTTATGCAACTACAGAAAACAAGGTTGCAGACTCGACAGACTCGCCCAGATGCAAGTCAAATTCCCCAAGGGCATCCAACATCTCCCATTCCCGGATAGCTATACAAGCTACACTACTGATGGATTGCCTACTTAGGGCATCGGCCACAACATTGACTTTCCCGGGATGATAATGTAACTCGAAGTCAATCCTTTATGAACTCCATCCACCTTCTTTGCCTCAAATTCAAGTATTTCTGTGTAAATAGATATTTCAGACTCTTATGATCAGAAAACACCTCAAATCTCTCACCATACAAATAGTGCCTCCAAATCTTCAGGGCAAATATCACTGCTGCTAACTCTAGGTCGTGAGTAAGGTAGTTCCTCTCGTGTGTTTTCAACTGCCGTGAGTCATAGGCTATTACTTTTCCTTTTTGCATTAGTACACAACCCAAACCCTCTCGTGAGGCATCACAATACACTGAATAGCCCAAACCCCCTCTGGAATAATCAAGACTGGAGCGGTAATAAGTCAAATTAAGCTCTTGGAACGACTTTTTACAAGTCTCACTCTACGCAAATTTGACCCATTTCCTCGTCAATCTAGTCAAAGGCAAAGCTAATTTGGAGAAATCCTTCACAAACTGACGGTAATACCCGACCAACCCCAAAAAACTACGGATTTCAAAAGCATTCTTAGGTTATGCTCAATCCTGCACTGCTTTATCTTGGATGAGTCTACAGTCACCCTTTTCCCAGATTCCACATGGCCTAAAAACTTAACATCTTTTAGCTAGAACTCACACTTTTCAAACTTACCATACAGCTTATGGGCTCTAAGCAACTCCAAAACCACTCGCAAATGTTCCTCGTACTCCTTCTCAGAGGGTGAGTAAATCAGAATATCATCCACAAAAACGACCACAAAATGGTCTAAGAATTCTCGGAAGATTTGGTTCATCAAGTCCATAAACACAGCTGGTGTATTGGTTAGCCCAAAAGGCATCACCAGAAACTCATAATGGCCATACTGTGTACGGAATGCCGTCTTCGGGATATCCTCCTCCCCTGCCCTTAACTGATGGTAACTCGATCTCAAGTCTGTCTTAGAGAAACAACGGGATCCTTTCAACTGATCAAACAGGTCATCTATACGAGACATAGGATACTTGTTCTTAGCCGTAACCCGGTTCAACTTTCGGTAATCAATACAAAGTCTCAAGGCTCCATCTTTTTTTTTTAGTAAAAAGGGTTGGTGCTTCCATGGCGAAGTACTAGGGCGAATAAAGCCCTTATCTAGTAATTTCTGGAGTTGAATCTTCAACTTACTCAACTCAGCTGGCGCAAACCGATACGGTGCCATAGAAATTGGTGCTGTGCCAGGCACTAAATCAATAGAGAATTCAATCTCTTGGTAAGGTGGTAAACTAGTAAGATCCTCGGGAAAGACATCTGAATACTCACAAACCACTCTTGGCAACTCAACTCGGGCCTCATTACATTCACTACTCATAAAGCTAGCGAGAAGACAACTAAGCTCGCTTCGCTCGCGCAGATAATACACTAGTGATAAGACTTTGCCAATCCGATCTCCCAAGAAATGAAAACAATCACCGCTCAAGGTACATACAATAACCTTCTGACGGTAGCAATCTATAACAGCCTAGTATGACGATCCATACCCAAAATAATATCAAAACCAGTTATATCCATCAACACAAAAGAAAAGGAAAGCCGACGATCGGCGACCTCTATATCATAGCCCCGACACCCCTGCTTTAGAACCATCTCACCCCCAACAGGTGACACAACACAAATAGGAGATGCTAACTGCGCCAACTCCAACCCCAAAACAGATACAAACGCAAACGAAATAAATGAATGAGATGTATCCGTATCAATTAACACATTTAGCAACCGAGTTACAAAATAAAAATGTACCTCTTACAACAGATGGAGCCGATACAAGATCTGGCGCTATAACAGCATACACGCGCCCCGTAGGTCTCTGACCTACCTGCTCACCTCTCGGAGCATAAGACTGTTGCACAGTCTGAGCCGAAGAGGCTCTCTAATTGGGCCTTGAGGCCTGTACTGACTGCGCTAGCTGGTGACTCTGTGTCTGTCTCGAACCAAACGCACCAGATGTGCCACTTAATTGTGGGCAAAACCTCTTCAGGTGCCCCGCCTGCCTACACTGATAACAAGTGAGTGGCTGGCCTCTGCCCTGACTTTGGCCTTGAGAACGAGCCGAAGATGAAGTCGCTTGCTGCCCTCCTCCCTTCTGTGGGCATGCTGGAGACTTGGGGCCCAACTGACCATACTTGAAACAAGTGATGCCTCCCTGACCGCCTCTCTCAGAACCCGAACTCGGCACTGGAAAGGTGGATCTCGAATGTGTTTCCTGGGACTGTTGAGGGTTAGAGCCCCTCTGCTTCTTACTGTCCCCCTGACTATCCTGACCCCTCCTAGAGCTCCTCATTCTCTCCTCCTCCGCATGCATAATAGTCTCAAGATGGGCTGTAGCCTCCACAAGGTGCATATAGTCCCTAATCATGGACCCGGCAACTCGAAACATGAGTCCAGTCCTTAGTCTCTTCTTGAACTCCAGACAACGGCGTTCCTTAGTCGCCATTAACTCTGTTGCAAACCTAAACAAGCTAGTAAAGGTGGCCTTAAACTCAGCCATTGGTGTATTCAACTGCACTAATCTAGAGAATTGATTCCTCAATTTCTTTCTCACTGTAGTAGGCAAGTACTTGTCCTAAAAAGCATTAACAAAAGCTTCCCAAGTCCCTCTAATGCGCCCTCGCACATACTTCCACCATTGACCCGTGTCTCCTTTCAGCTGGAAAGACGCTAAGGTCACTCTCAAACCTCCGTCTTCGATGCCGAGCATCTCAAACGTCTTCGTCATCTGTTCCAGCCACACATCAGCCTTCAATAGCTCCTTAGGGTCACCCAAAAATTCGTCTGGATTCGATCGGAAGAACCCCTTCTTCAGAAAAGACGGTCCTGCCTCAGCTACTTCGGCCTGGACTTGATTCTCAGCCTAGAGAATGTCCATGGATTCCCTCAATGCTCCTGCCATTTCACGGGTTAAGGCGCCCGTGGCTTGCTGACCAACCGTTCGGCCACATTGGCCTGACCAACTCCTTCCTCCTGCGCCGGAATCTTATCCGGTATAGGCATCTCGTGCCTCCTAAGCCTACTACGCCTACCACCACGACCTCGTCCTGACATCCTAATAAAGGTAACAAAAGAGATTAACACATTTACAAATGTGCTGAAGCTATCTCATTTGCGTCCTAATTCGATGGACAACTGTAATTCACTCCACATAAGCACATAATCAAATAAACACATACGAATTTTATTTTCGGATAATGATCGTCCCATGACATTGTTAGAGTTCCAGTTAGAAACGGCAGTGATCAAGTGCCTTTCTAATAGGACTTTCAGAAATCCATGGACCCGATCAACATCCCAGAAATTAAATCCCATACCCATATAGTCACATAAACTTGTTATTATATAAGCACATAACATCATACTTAAGTCTCTAACAAGCGAGACAAACCTATTGTGGTACTAACCACTTCCTACATACCCAATGTATTCAAATTCGGTACGCTCTGATACCAAGTTGTAACGCCCTCAAAATATGATATAAACCAACTCAAGAGATTCGTAAACATATCATCAAATATATTATTTTCATTCATCAGAGTTTGTATTACAAAGGAGATTACATGCATTACACTTTCATAAATATTCATTTTGAAATTACAGTATGTAACACTAATTAATGACAACAAAATAAATGATCTATGGGCTTACATCTTTCCAAGAGATTACTTGATTACAACAAAAGAGAGTCGTAAGCTCTTTACAATTATAGCTCTCGACTTAAAAGAAAACATACAACCACAAAACCAAAATAACAAAAATAGAGCCTCCAGCCCCTAAACCTCCAAAGCTATGTCATTAGAGGCGGCATGTCACCTGTACCTGAAAATGGTTTCCCAAGTAGGGTGAGCCAAAGTCCAGTAAAGATATGCTAAAACAGTATATGAGAATTAACTAAGATATCAGTATCAGATAAATGTTCAATACTTGTAAACCAACTTACATCCTTTCCATGACCATTCAATATTAACATCAATATTTCAGTCCATTTCTATTTATTTATCCAAATCAATCCATTGACATAGTTCATTGTTATCTAAACAATTCAAACGAGACTGCAACTCATTAATTAACACTTCAATAACAACTATTTTTCAAACATTTTCATTTTCTTGCCATTTTACGGAATCACATCCGAGGGAACTGACATTCATATATATATATATATAAGATTTCGGGACTTGCACCCTGGACACTTCGGCCAACTTAATTTTCAATGGAGTCCATCCCCTATCTTCTCTCAAACAATGGGGTACATCCCCTATCTCCTCCTAAAAAATGATACATATATAATGCATTTAAAAATATTGTCATATACAATGACTAATCAAATCACATTTTCAACAATTTAGTCAAACCGTCATATTCAATGATATAATTCACATGACTTGTTTCAATTTACTTAGTCCTCATGCAGTGTTTATAACAATCATAGCTATCCTCCACTGATAGCTCAAAACAGATATTTCTAAACGGGGAAACAAATCTATCAAACAGATAATTTGCCAAACTTTCCATATGTGAGTGATTTATCAAATCCAACCACACCATTCCTTTATACATTCTTCCAATTTCATATTTCTCGTTTCAATTTCATTATTTATGCAAGTAATTTATTTAACTCATATCAGGGAAATTTCCTCTTTTTTCCAATATCAATCCCAAGGTTCCATCTCACCACTTATTCTCAGATAATATCATAACCAATATCTCACATAGAAAACCCCTCTTTCAAAGATTCAAATCCAAACCCTAACTTCATCAAAAACTTTCCAAATTCCACCATTTATATAAAATGACAAACACCTAGGTTAAAACTCATATTAAAGAGTAGAACATCCCTATCTCAAATGTAGAGCTCAAAGAGGAAGAAGGAGAAACTTTGAAGATGCCCAAAATTCAAACTTTCTTGGATCAAATGGAAGCTCACAAGTTGCTCTACTTTTTTAACAAAGGGGCTAGGGTTGTGAGACCCCCAAATCAAGGTGTATTTATAGAGGGAAAGAGTATCTTAGAGAGAGAAGAAGTTGGGCTAGGGTTTTGGGTGAAAGAGATACAAAAAGTGATGCAGAAAAGCTCTGCTGTGAACTAATATACGCAGTCCTTGTTCGAGCGAAGGAGTCGTCGCTCGAGCGATCAAACACAACAGTGACCTCGCTCGAGCGCAAGAAGTGTCGCTCGAACGCAGAATGCAAAGTTTCAGGTCTGCTACAAACGCAGACGCATGCTTGAGCACAAGAAGTCTCGCTCGAGCGAAGAAGCAATTTCACCAGGCTCGCTCGAGTGCAAGAAGCTTTGCTCGAGCGAAGAATTTTCCCCATCCCAGAAAAACTGCGTTTGGGAGAGAAACCTGAAGACCCTCAAACCTCGCTCGAGCGCAAGAAATCTCGCTTGAGCGAAGAAGCAAATTACACAAGGCTCGCTCAAGCGTAATAAGCCTCGCTCGAGCGAAGAGGCCAAAATCTAGGCAACAACAATCTAAACCAAACAATAACCAACCTGTTCCAAACTCGCCAAACAAGTTCCAAAACTCAAATACAAAGAGTCAAAGGGGAAAAACAAGACATGGATACAACATTTAATCACGGAACCCGAGTTCGGAACACAATGAAGGTCGGAGCAAAACCAGGATCACTATATGCCCTAAAACTTCGACCTAATAGCTTAGACCTCACCCTCAACTTCTGTCCAAGAGACTATGCAGACAATCATGGATCAAGCAAAGCGAAATGAACAGCGTCTAGAAGATATGATGGCTGAAAATGAGCGCTTGTGCCAGGAATTGGCCCTGGAGCTAACCAAATCCCAATAGGCCGCATGCCATGACTGGGTCGATCTCTAGGAAAGAAGGATGATCGACGACGTCGACTTCAGAAACATGATAATGGCAGTGATTCTGTCTCATCATTCTAAGAACCTGGAAAGAAAGGACGAGTCGATGTATCTAGCTCATCCAAAGGAAGTCCGTACGTATGGCACAGGCGAGGGAAAAGAAGTGATGATTTGGACGAAGAAGACAGGCATGACCCTTTCATGCGACGCATCGCAAGGGTTGTGCTGCCCAAAAAGTTCAAAGCACCGGCGTTTACCCTATATGACGGAAAATCAGATCTCACTGACCATATTTGTCATTATAAACAAGCGATGACGTTGCATGCTGATGATGAAGCCCTCATGTGTTGAATGTTTCCAACTAGCCTAGGACCGTTGGCCGTCAGATGGTACTATAAACTGGAGCCGGCGTCAATAAAAAGTTTTCATCAACTCTAAAAATCCTTTAGGGCAATATTCATCACCTATGAAGTTTAGCCAAAGCAAGCCGACTCTTTCTGGGCTTTGCAAATTAAACCAGAAGAGACCCTCCGTGAGTATTTGGCGCGCTATTAGGAGTGTTTCAACTTAGTGGATGATGCCTGCAATGATTCCATGGCCATTACCGCCTTTAAGATGGAATTATATCCCGATAGTCCTCTTCGCAGTTCATTGACCAGATGGCCCTCCAAAATAGTTTGGGCACTAATAAAGAAAGTTGAAGAATATTGTAAGGTGGAAGACGATGCCCTACGGGTCAAGGCCGGACAAAAAGTTGTTAAGTTGGCATCATCTGGTCTTGTTTAGCCGATAAGCTCCGTGTCATCAAGGAGCTCAGAACCTCGAACTCGGGCTAAACGAGACAAAAAACGTGATTTGCGCCATTCAAGCAATCAGTGTTCGTACCGATCAAACGAACAATATCAAGTGGATAGCAGCGCACAAGACGTTCAGACAAAGTATACGGAATTGGCAGAGCCGATCAGTAAGATCTTATCCAAAGTCCAACATCATCCGTTCTTTAAATGGTCGTCCAAAATGATGGGGCCTCTTGATACAAAGAGAAGGGATAAGCGGTGCGAATATTACAAGGACCATGGTCATGATACCGACAGCTGTTATGTACTGAAGGACCATCTGGAAGAATTGGTACAAGAAAGATGGTTGGTGCAATTCGTCCGAAAGAACAATCCATCAAACATGGTAGTCCTACGGCCGGATTCACCTCCACTCGGCGTAATTCACATGATATACAGTTTATCGTCGTCAGTTGAGGTACATACAGTTTAGTTGCAGCCTAGCCCGCCTAAGCCGATCACATCAGCCAAATGGCTCCATAAAACTGGGAGGATTAGCTTCGATGACACTGACCTAGATGGAGTAACTCTTCTCCACGTCGATCCCCTCGTCGTAGAGCTACGCGTGAACAGATTCATAGTTGAGCGTATTCTCATCGATCAAGGAAGCATTTCGGAAATAATGTATTACAAGACGTTTGTTAAACTTGGCTTCACTGATTTGGATTTGTTGCCGGCCGATTACCTATTGTTCGGCTTCAACGCCAACCTTGAGTATTCCTTAGGTAAGATCACACTACCAGTACGGGCGAGTACCAGATCAATAAACGTAGAATTTCTGGTCGTCAAACTCTCGTTACTATACAATCTCATCATGTGAAGGACTTGGTTGCATACCATGTAGGCTGTGCCGAGCAGTTACCATCAACTACTTCGCTTTCCTACTGAGTATGGCATTGAGCAAATTTGGGGTTCTCCGAAATCGGCACAGGTATGCTATCTTATTGCTGCTACAAAGAGGCCAAAGGAATTGGAAGTAAACTCGATTGAGGTACCGGATCGAGAGAGCCTCGAGGACATTTGGAAAATTCCTAGCAAAAAAGCAACTGAAGACCTTGATTGGATCAAAATCAATGGAAGTCCTAACAAATTCTTCATGATCGGAACTTCTTTGGGCGAAGTTGACAAATGCGAGCTGGTATCCTTCTTACTCGGCAACCTTGATGTGTTTGTGTGGACATCGTATGAGATGCCGGGGATGGATCCGATCATGGCCCAGCATCGTTTAAACGTTGATCCAAAAGTCAAACCAATCATTCAAAAAAGTCCGCGGTTGTTGATGAAGTTGACAGATTGCTTGATGTCGGGGCAATTCGTGAAGTCACTTACCCCACATGGCTGTCTAATAATGTGGCTGTAAAGAAGAAAAATGGATCTTGGCGCGTTTGTGTCGATTTCACGGATTTGAACAGGGCTTGTCCAAAGGATTGTTTTCCTCTTCCTAGAAGCGACCAACTTGTGGACGCAACGGCACATCATCAGCGTATGAGCTTCTTGGATGCCTGCAGGGGTTATCACCAAATTGCTATGCATCTGGAGGATCAAGAAAAGACTGCATTCCTTACCCCAAGAGGAACCTACTGTTACAAGGTCATGCCCTTCGGACTGAAGAATACCGATGCAACTTACTAGAGATTGGTTACAACTATGTTCAAGGAACACAACTCGGCCGCACCATGGAAGTATACATCGATGACATGGTGGTGAAGTCCAAGGAAAAGAATGCTTATCTAACCGATTTAGCAGAGACCTTCGGCATTCTCCGAAAGTACAAGATGAAACTTAACGCCTCGAAATGTGCATTTGACATTGGATTCGGCAATTTTTTTAGCTATATTGTCAATCATCGCGGAATAGAGGCCAACTCGAGGCAGATCATAGCAATTCTAGAACTTGGCTCCCCTCGGTCGGTCAAAGAAGTTCAGAAGTTGATGGGGATGGCCGCCGCCCTAAATAGGTTTATTAGCCGTTCCTCAGATCGCTGCTGACAATTTTTTTTTACACTTTGGCCGGGCAAAGCATTTGAATGGACCCCCGAGTGCCAGGCCGCGTTGGACGGCTTGAAAACTTATTTCCGATCAGTACCACTTTTGGAAACTCCATCGGCAGGCGATCCGCTCATCTTGTATCTATCGGTATCTGACCGGGCGGTTAGCGCCGTGCTATTAAAAGAACAACTTAGGGAGCAGCGACCAAGTTACTATATAAGCAAGGCCATGGTCGATGCCGAAATGCGATATCTACTACTGGAAAAGCTTATCCTTGCTCTCGTGGTGGCTGCAAGAAAATTGATGCATTATTTTCAGGCTCACACCATAGGGGTATTAACGGATTATCCCCTCCGGTCAGCACTCTGCAGCGAGGAAGCATCAGGGCAAGTCTCAAAATGGGCTTTGGAACTCGGCCAATATGATATCCAGTTCTTGCCTAGAACTGCCATAAAGGGGCAAGTGCTCGCCGACTTCGTAGCCGAGTTCATGGGATGTTATGCCGACTTCAAGTCCGATCAACTGCAACCTAAACCCAACTGGCGAATATATGTTGGAGACATTTGGCAGATGTATTGTGACGGATCATCCAACCAACGTGGTAGCGGGGCAAGTGTAGTAATCATGACCCCCGAAAGGGCTATAATCAAGCGTGCGGTAAAATTGGGTTTTGATGCATCAAACAATGAGGTCGAATATGAAGCATTGCTAACTGGCCTTCGTAACATACTTTACCTTGGTGCACGGCGGCTGCTTGTTTTTTGTGACTCAAAATTAGTCGTCAACCAGTTGAAAGGGGAGTATGTAGCTAAAAATGACCGCATGGCCGCTTACATGAAAATGACAAATTCCTTCCTCACACGATTCGACCACCATAAATTGAATCAGATAACCCGGGATCATAACATGCACGCGGATGCCCTTGCCTGCCTAGCCTTCGCCATTAACTCAAAAGTTAAATGAACAATTGAGGTAGGATTCATCCTAGAGTCGAGCATCATCTCTTCGGAACCAGCTTAGATTAACATCATTGAACCAGGACCAAGTTGGATAGACCTTATCGCTACATTTCTTTCCTCAAAACAGCTCCCAATGAACAAGAAGGAAGCCCACAAGTTGCGAAATAAAGTCCTGCGATACTATCTGGACCCCTAGGGAAAGCTTTACAAAAAATCTCTCTAGGCCGTACTTGGAATGTGTTCACCCGGATAAAGTTGAGGAACTCTTAGCTGAAATATATGAAGGTAGTTGCGGTGCCCATTCTGGAGGGCTATAATTTTGCCTTTCTATAATAAAAAAGGTAATTTTCTCACATTCTCCTATTTCTCTATAATAAAAAATATTAATTTGTCTAGCATCTCTCACTCATATGTACGGTTTCTTTTTATCAATTTTAAAAATAAATAAATAACCAATTAACCCACATGTCTCTCCTAAAATTTTACCTTTCTTAAAATAAAAAGGTAATTTCTCTCACATTTTCACTTTTTCTATATAATTAAAAAGGTAATTTTTCTCACATTCTCCTATTTCTCTATAATAAAAAAAAGGTTATTTGTCTAGCATCTCTCATACTCATATGTACGGATTCTTTATTATTTTTTAATCAATTTTAGAAGTAAATAAATAATCTATTAACCCACATGTCTCTCCTAAAATTGTACCTTTCTTAAAATAAAAAATTTAATTTTTCTTACAGTTTCACATTTTCTATATAATTAAAAAAATAATTTATCTTATATCTTTCACACTCTCATGTACATATGTGATTTCTCTCAACATAATAGTGACAATCACATTATTTTACATTTCTTACCTTACCGCTTACACTTTATTATAGCAACTGCAAACAATAACCTCTACTATCAATAAACGATAACAAGTTAGTCAATTCATTTATGTTATTGATTTTATTAATGTTACGCACATATAAACATGAACTCATTACTCCCTCATATTTTCTAATGGATTACACTGCCTAATTGTTGTTTAAACAACCTAATACTTCAATTTCAACAAAAATATATGTTTATAGAAAAATTAATACTATTAATGTGGAATTTATGATTGGTCCTATGTGGTATGGGTGGTTATGCTCTTCCACCCGCCTACACTTAAGAAATGAACCTTTCAAAATAAACTTTTGTGATATTTTAATTTAATTATCATTGGTTTAGGTAGTAGGGTTCAATACTTTCGTGTTATACTTTTGATAAATGATATGAAACATTAATTTCGTTTCACTACCTGTGGCCATAGCTCCGGTGGCTTGCCCAATCCAATATTTTTAAATTTTGAAATAAATATTTTGTTAAGTCATTTATAACAATTAATATAACATAAAGGTCAAACCTCCATTGAGGCCATTATAACTGTAAAATATAAACACTTAAACCTAGAAACACAAGGACAAAGGAAGAAAAAAAAATGAAAAAAAGGAAAGAATTTTCTCCATTTATTTGTTTTTTGTAAGGAAAATTTTTCATTTTAAAAGTTGTAAAATTCTTTCCTTTTTTTTTTTTTTTTTTTTTCTTTTTTTCATATCTTTTTTCCCACCTTTCTTGGTTACTTATTTAATCTTTTTAAAAAAAACTCAGGAAAAATTTGTACTATGCACAGATAAATTTAAATAAATTCAATTAATATATCAATAAAATATATGATATTTTTCTTAATCAATATCATGAAAAAATATAAATTATTCATTTTACTATTATCTATATTATATCAAAGGGACATTTTGTGTAAGAATTTTTAAGAATTTCATAGTATTAATATACACTTCTAATTTCTTTTAAAAAATTTTAAAAGTTAGAAACACAAGTGGCATGAAAATATTGCTCCATCTTACCATATAAATAATTTAAAATTTAAAATTTTTTTGCATAGAAAGTTTTAAAAAAAAATTATTAAGATATTGGGCTATAAATATTTTTAAAAAATTTTAAAAGAAAATTCCAAATGTAATTTTAATTTTATATAATTTGAAATTTTAAAAATATTTATTTGAAAATACTAAAATTTATCACCATAACCAAAAAATTACATTAAAAAATGTAAGTCTGTTCAATAAAGTATGGGGGAAAATGGAGAAATGAAGGATGGAAAGGAGAGAAAAGGAAAGCAGAAGGCAAAGAACACAACCCCCCCCCCCCCAAAAAAAAAAAAAAAAAAAAATCATAGGATTACAATTATGGTTAGACAATGTAATTTTTATAATTTACTCAAATTTATTTGCTTTAATTTTACCAGTTCAATTATAACACATGTATTTATCACATAATACTTGGAAAAAAAAAAAAATATTGTTGGCAACACATACCGACACAAAACACATTACACATTTAATTTCTATAAGTTAAATTTAAGTAAGAACCTGAAAACTAAGAAAAGCTTGAATTCTTAAATACTGCAAAAATTTAACATTAAGTCTAAATAGTAAGAATGAAAATTCTAATTATTGAACGTGTGAAGTAAACATATTTAAATAGCAATAATGAAATTTATAACTTTTCATCTTACCAAATAACATGCTCAAATACTATTTTAATTTAATTTTTATAGTTTAAAAGTAAAGTTTGATATTTCAAAATTCAAACAGCTTGAACCTTAAAAGATTTTTTTATTTTTATTTTGAAAGTATCATGTTGATGATTTATTTAATCATCTAACTTATTAGCATTTAAAAAAAAAAAAAATTGAAACGGACAATAATATTCACACTTATAAAACAAAAATAAGTGATTCAAAATGAAGTATAAATATCATTTTTAACAAAAAAAATTTAGATAAACATATTTTAAGCTAAAAATTATGTCTACTTATTTATTTATTTATTTTTGGTATAAAAAAAATTCCGTGCATAGAACGGGTATACTACTAGTATATATATATGAAGAAATTAAGAATAGATGATAGAATCTTTAAGTTTTTTAGAAAAATGTTGTACATAAACGGCTTTGTCCCTAAATTTTTTTGCTACATTGCGACTAAGTCATAACCTTCTTGATTAACTTGAACATTGGACAAGGAAAGTTGTGAAGGACGTGAGAAAGTTTTATCTTAGGGCCATTGTAATCCGTTTCTAACTTCATGTGCGTGGGGGAAACAACAACAGTAGGACACACCTCTCAAGTTCATACCTAAACTTTTTTCCTCTTTTTTATTTTATTTTATTTTAATTTTTATATTAATAATTTGTTTTTCAGTACTCTTCTATTCTATTTTAGATTGTGTTACAAAATGTTTTAGCATTGTCTAAAAATTCATAATTTTATATTTCAAATTTTTTTTTTATTGCATTTTTCGAAGACTGAAGTTGTTAGGGAATTGGGGAGCCCACCACAATCACTAGCCCAATCTGTTGGGAAAAAACTTTAGAACCACATGCTTAATATCAAAACCCAACATAGATTATTTAGAACACATACCAAAAAAATTAATGCTAACATTTTATGTAAGGTTTTGATTTGATAATAGGCTGTGATTGACGTCAAAGAGGATTCTCCATGCCACGAGTAAACGCATTTGTAGCTTGGACTCTGATCTCAGAAGTTATTTGTAGGAAAAGAACCCACATTCAAGCCTCTCTTTTCATTGATCCAATCCGAAAATTCACCATAGAAACTAGAAGAAGTTGTTAAGAGTTTTTGGGAAGATTGAGCTTTGTTTTGGTTTTTTCTGATGTTGGCTTTTTGGCATAGCATATGCTTGGCTTGAGTGCATGTGTCAACTAAGTTGGGATTGGGATATGATTCTAGATGCTAATGCCGTCTTTAGCCCTCCTGGCTTTTTGATGTTATTTTTATGTACTACTTATATTCTATGTTACATCAATGAATTTTTCTTTCATTGATAATAAAAAATAAAAAATAAAAATTGAAAATCTGGGTTTTCTCTCAAAATAATTAGCCACCGGTGAAAACCTCTCAAAGTGACAACTAACAACGATTTATGGGTTGAAACAAATAAGGGAAATTTGGTCAATAATTCTTCAACATAGTTTGTAATGAAAAAAGGACACTTCAACCATTTTAATGTATGAAGTCCATTAAAATAGATTTTTTTCTGTGAGGAGGACACAGCATGGGTTTTTTGTGTTTTTTTGTGTGATGAATTCACTATTTTCATTGTATTGGATGGAGATATCAAATAGATATTGAATAGAGAATAAAAAGAGAAGACGGTGGCCAAGAGCTAGTGGCTTCCTATGACAGGCCTGCAATGAAGAACAACAAAATGCAATGGGCCAACCTTGCCTATATATGTAAAGAGTTGATCAATGACTGTAGTAGACTCATGGATGACTTTATATTCAAAACAAATTCAGAAATGCAACACCATCTCACTGGTTACTCATCCTCACTGATTGAGATTCAATTTTTTGAGGGAAATTTTTTTGGCCACCTTTAGTTCTTATAATCTCTTTAAACTAAAGCAACTTTTGTAATATATCATTAACCTTTATTGCAATCCAAGGCTTTGCAATCCAAGGCCCAGTCAGTCAGTCCGAACTATTTATTTGGTATGAGTATACATGACCTTTTTTTTTCGTACTTAAGCTCTCAAACTAGGTTTTTTTATTGTGACAGATTAGTGGTGTAAATTAACATGACGTAAGGATTGGCGGCTCCAAGTTTAGTGAATCGGTCTATATTTGACAACACATTATTCAAATTTGGTCATTTCGATTTCTATAGTCCTTTGATATGGAATGTCAAATCCGATATATTGACGTGCCTCAAAAGGGCATGGTGCGCAGCCACTTACAAAACAAATATACAATTCAAAAGAAATGGCATAGCTAGAATAAGTTTTCATGTACAAGTTGTATTCTATTATATGCTGAAAAGTCCAAAAAAACATTTTCGAAGTCTCCTCAAGCTCTCCTACCTGAAATGGTTAAACAATGGGGTAAGAACACACTCAGTAAATAGTTTAATTACTGAAATAGCTTTAATTCTATGGAGTTTTATTTTGTGTTGCGCAAATTTTCAACTTTGGGATCATTTTCAAGGATTAGTACATGAGCAATGTTTTCGTATGAAGATAACAATTAAGATGCTTTAGAAATAAATTAAGTACAAGTTCTTAACAAGAGTACATGATACAAGATATAAAGATAAATCACAAGGCGTTAGATGCTAATCCATCGGCAAAAACAAAAACAAGTAGGATCGCATCGACTCAATCCACAACAAGACCACTAAAAGTGGTAAAGCCGCATGTGCAGTATTAAACCACTCACGCACAAGACTTTGGTCTACATCTGCAAGACCGTGGTTAGTAACTACCTTGGTTGATCATCAAACATTCTAAACCCAGGTGGTCCTTCTTAAAAATATGCTCTCAAATAATAAAACATCACAAGAAGGGAAAGGAAGATCAAACCCCAAAAGATTAAAAAAAAGTTGGGAAAGACCCAACCAGTCAAAAATAAACACCTAAAGCAACTTAAGCACCAGAGTTTACATAAGATGCATGTGTATTAAACTGTACTTTAGTATAAAAAAGTGTGTGCTGAGCATAAGATGCATGTGTATTAAATTGTACTTTAGTATAAAAAAGTGTGTGCTGAGAATGTGAGGGTTCCAAACTAAGCTCTATGCTATGTGAATGCAAGGGTAGGGATTAATATTGGTGCAATGGCGAAATGAATCAAGTTCAAGGGAAAAACTATATTAAATTAGGAACTGCATGGTAAATTTGTATATGAATGATAGTTCTCAGAAAAACATAACAACAACAACAACAATAACAACAATAACAAAAAAGAAAACATAGGTATTTTGGTTTTGAGTTTTTAAAAACAATTTTTTTGTTTTCAATTTGTATTTTTTTATTTTTAGTTAATTTTTTTAATATTTTGGTCAATCTTTTAGGTAAATCTAATCTAGATGTACGTAAAAAGTAAAATATTTGTAAAGAAATATTTAAAAAATTAAATAAATATAAAAAATATATAAAAACGTACTGAATTTTTATATATATATATATATTGTATTTTGTAGTATTTAATGAATTTTTAAAAGATTTTTTTAATAAATTTTATACTTTTTAAATGTATTTATATTAATTCGATCTAAAAATAAAAAAATATTGATTAAAATATTTTAAAATTCACTAAAATTTTTAAAAAAAATACGAATTAAAAACTCAAAAATTTTAAAACTTGTTTTTGAAAACTCTAAAACTAAACAGAGTGATTAGGTTCTAAATATTCAGGAACCTATGTGGTGCAAGTTAGATCCTGTAGTTTTAAATTGTATCAACGTGACTAACAAAAGATTTATAATGGGGTTGGAATGAAAGTCTTGTGGCTCGTCTGTGCTTTTCGAGGCACTACCTGTGACTTAGCATGGGAGAAGGGGCAGAACTGCACACTTTCGTATTCAGATATTAATCATAAATTTGTAACACATCATTAAAATCTAAAACGATAAGTTGTTGCGACTATTTCACAATCATTACTCACAAAATTAACATTTCAATTCCCTCTATATATGAAACTAGATCGATTATCATCATAACCAAATAACCACCCACCATGGCCAAGTTAGCTCATGGATGGGAACCTGATGCTCTTATCCAGTTCAAAGGGTATAGGAATCATGTCTGCTTCACACCATGAATGATAAATCATTTTTTGATCAGCAAAAAAAGGGAAATGATAATCTTGACAAAGTTGTGACCTTGTTAACCATAGTTCATTCAAAGAAAACAAGATTGAAACTTGTCCTCCTATTTTTGGCCTTGTAGCTTGTTCCATCCTTGAGGGTTTAAAAATTATTTGCTTAGCCTATGACTTTATGTAGTAGTATGTATTTTTAGAAACTCCTTTTTTAAAAAAAAAAAAAAAGACCACATAATCCCACCATGAAAAATGCACATGGCATTGGCCATTGGTTGATCTTGTCAACGAAGATTGGTGGAGATAGTGCATGCATAGATAGTTGTTTAACAAGGGCCTAGTATTTTATAATCACCAAAATAAAACTACGAAACTTTTCTTCCCCCAGAATTAACTTCAAAGATAGTGTAAAAAAATAATAATCATTTGTGAAGATATATATGATGAGTAAAAGAGAAATCATTGATGAAACTTAAACAAAATCACAGTAATACTTACACTTACATCCTTCTCCTTTTCTTTTGTTGTCAAATCAAAACTGAGAACTTCTTCAGCAAAGTTCATGCATTGATGTGTAGTTGATCATGGTTCTCTCCATCAACTTTCTCCTCAATAACATTGTGAGTTTGATTGCCATGGGAAAGATAGGCTTTAGTGGTGTCGGTGTGACGAGGAATAAACCTTGAAACGACAACGATGAGTGCAAATACTATGGGAAGGAATGAAAATTTTATGGGGTCACTTTTTCCATAAAACTGTAGAAAAATAAAATGGATTAAAGAGGTTATTGTTTGAACTAGGGCAAAAACAATATTAACCCACAGAAATCTGCAATTAATCCATCTTCTGGAACTTAATGCTTTATGTATCATCTCAAGCAGTGCCAGGACTAGTCCTAGGAGTGAAAATACAGTGGCAAGAAGAGCCATGACATAGAGTCTTCGATGATTTGTCACCTTTGGATCTTGTTCTTTCGCACTGGAGATTTGCTCCATGATTGCAGAAGCAACCTCCATTCCAAGTGCTAAAATGGCAACCATTCGATCAATTGTAAAGATTTCCTTCATCTGTTAAAGTACATGAATAAGACTAGCTCTTTATATTAATCATTTAAAAAAAAAAAAAACTATTAATAATATTAAAGAAGTAAATATCACATACTTTGGTCCAAGTATTCTTTGAAAACCACATAATGATACTCAATAGTGGCTTGGTCCAGTCCTTGATGTTATTCCATTTGTTTCTCAGAAACATTTCCATTGTGTTGCAACAAGTTCCAAACCACTATTTCATCTTCATGTGTTCTATCGAATCTTTGTTCCCGGCTTGTTGGAACGGTTTTACTGTGTGCGCACAAGCTTTCCAACAGTTCATCAAACTCTGAAAATAGGAAGACCTAGGTGTAATACAATTTGAAGCTTCAATGTCGCCACCAATGGGGAAATGAGAAAACAGAAGAGAGGGAAGATTAGAGAAACAATATGAGATTGGAAATTGGAAACACTACCGTACACCCTCTATATGCACTTTAAAATTAAAGAATAAAATAAAATAATTTTATATTTTTTAAGTATGATTAAAAAAAATTATCATAATCACATATAACATGAGATATAATTAAGGGGAATTTATCACTAAGTCCCACCATAGGAACATGTGATCCATTTAGTCCCACACAATAATTGTTTGATTCTGAAGTCCCGTTTGTGCGTGATTTGTTACCAGTAGGTCCTGTTTTAAACATGAATGGGTGATTCGTTGCCGGAAATACCGTCGCATGTTTGGTGGGATGTTTTTGGTCACATTTGGTATGTGTAATCCCAAGTCTTGCGGAATGCGAAATTGCAGTACACTAAAATTTCAAAGTTTGGGGATAGGTTTATTGGTTCACTCTACTGATTGGGGGAGACGAGGATTTTTCGATCAGTGTCACTCTACTAGAATTTGCAATTACCCGAGTGGTTTCAACGTCCAATCGGAGCTTGACGAAGCCGAATACTAGACCTAACTGGCGCTTGAGCATTTCGTTCTGCATCTCCGGCAAATCCATGTTGGAGAAGTCTAAGGGAGAAGGGTTGAACTCGGCTCTTGGTGGTGGCGATTTTTTGCCCCATTGTTTCCATGCTTCGTCCTCTTCGTCATCGACGATGTCGTCTAGGTCGTCTGTGATGTGAATCCTCCTCTTCCCTCCTTCGGCTATCGAACTGAGATTGAGATTGAGAATTGGTGAAACCAGAACTGTGGAACGAGAATCGGTGAAACCAGTGTTGAACCCGAACTGTGGAACGAGAATCGAACCCAGCAAGTGTGCTTCGGCTTCGTGAACCCAGCAATGAACTATGACGTGAACCCAGCAAGTGTGCTTCGGCTTCGTGAACCTGGCAATGAACTATGACGTGAACCCAGCAACTGTGCTGCGGCGTCGTGAACCCGACAGCGAACTATGACGTGAACCCGGCAAGTATGGAACCAGAACTGAGATTGATATTGAGAACCAGAACTGTGGAACCAGAACTGAGATTGAACCCCACAGTGTGGAACCGGAACTGAGATTGATATTGAGAATCAGAACTGTGAATCGGTGAGATTGAGAACTAGAATAGGTGAGATTGAGAACGAGAATCGGTGGAATCGGTGAGGTTCACGTCAAAACGTCACAAATGGCAACTGGGAAACAAAGGCTCAAACTGATGTAAAGCTGAAAGTTGACACAATCCACGTCATGAAAAAAAATAAAAAATAAAAAGTGTCAAACTCACGTCACAACCCACGTCACAGAAAAAGAGTACTAATACCTTTTTTTTGGAACGTGAATCTCACACACCCTTTTTCATAAATACATGCGGGTTTACAAATTCAAATTAACACTTTAATGGCAAAATAGTAAACAAACAACCCAAAGGACTAAACGGTTTAAAAGAAAACAATTAGGACCACATGATCTACAAGATGATAAAATGGGATTTACTGGTCAATTCCCCTATAATTAAAGATTTTATGAGTTATAATTAAAATAATGTTATAACTAAAAAAGAAAATAGTATAACTAAATGTGCATATAATACACTCTTTTCAAAACGTGTATATTAAATTTTCTTTTGAAGGGTGGGTGTTTCAATTATAGTCAACACACGTCTAATAAAATTGTTTCTTTTGCACGTTAATTAAAAAGGGGAGGATCCCCTCCAACCACCATTTTGGACTGGATGGGATTGTTTTAGCTCGTGGAGTTTACAAAAGGTCTCATTTTGATAATTCAAACTGTTTATTTTGTTAACTATTTTATGTATTTTATTTATAAAAAAATTAAGTCGATCTGATAAATGTATGTAGATCGATTTATTACATTTTTTTACCAGAAAAATAATATATTTTTTTATGACAATACGATAAATTGAGCTACTTATAATTATCGGATCGACTTAATTTTTTTTAGGAATGAAATATACAAAATATCTAACAAAATGAACGATTTGAATTATCAAAACATGACTATAATGAAGTTTATGGACCAGAACAACTCTGCCTCGTCCAAAACAATGATCGGAGGGGATCCTCTCCAAAAAGGAATATATATATAGTCATAGATGTACCTTTCAGAAATTTGTTTGTTAGTGTTACCACTTGGAGGGGTTTAAGGGGTAACTGGTCGTGAAAATATGAAAGGATTACTTTCTTGGTGGTTGTTGTGCGAGTAAATTATTCACTGCCATACGTTTGCAGTGACATAATTTTATCAAAAATTAAACTGGATTGTTTGGCAAAAATGTTTGCCATCCCTTTGTTTTTGGAGACTATCACAATTCCTTTACATCTTAATCATAGATGTATGTTATATATGTGTGGGGCCTACACTAATAATGATTGACATTCAGAAAAAGTCGTAGGAGTTCCAACAAAAAGGTCTCAATCATTATTGTTCATTTAAATAGGTCACGCCATTGGATTATCCAAATCACTTTATAACATTATCAAGCAATAATTTTTGTTGCTTTTATCATCGTTTTTATGAGCCATATGATTGTACGGGGATTCAATCATACGTACTTCATTTATTTCAAAATATTAATTTCTTATTTTATTTTTTATTGTTTCAAAATATTAGTCTTTTTTTAAAAATCAAAAACTAAAATGATATGAATTTTCTATTTTATCTTTATTTTAAATTCATTAACAATATAGAAAGTATAATTATGACAATTGATATTTTTCAAAAAATGTACTATCAAAGGGTAATTTTAGAAAATTAATTTGTTTAAAGTGTAATAATTATATTAACAAAAAAAGCTAGATTTCCTAAAAGGGTCTATTATTTTGGGACGAAGGGAGTACAAGAGATATTAATGTTCGGTCCAATAGTCTATAATCACACCTTAAAGTATGATGAGGGAATGTTAGAAGCAGCAAACTCTTTTCTAACATACTAATGTTATCTTTGTAAAAAAAAAATATACAAGAATTCTATGGTCTTATCTACTACAATTTATTTTAAATTAAAAATTGATATTAAAAAAATTATGAACTAAAATAACTTTTTTCTCAATTTCAAGATTATAAGTTTTTCCTAACTTAGTATTGTTGTTCATGTCTAAAAATTAGACCCATATCGTTATTCATATCAAAAAATTAAACTGACTTTTTAGATTTTATGATGTAATACTCTATTAAAATATCTAAATCAACTCTCTTTTATTTATTATTTATTTATCAATTAATCATCTTATTAATACATTACTAAAAATGAATTTACAAAATATATTTGTATATCATTTTTTTTTTTTAATGTTATTGAACTTACACCAAATAATTAAATTTCCAGATAAAAATTAAACAAGCCTTTTAATTGGTAACAAATCGCCACAATTGAGAAGCACTGAGTAAATTTTTAACAAATGCGCACGCGTTTGGGAAGTCTTTTACTTTGGGACCTTTAACGAGTTTCAGACCAAAATCGCACACGTTTACAGGACTATTGACACGCGCTTTTAGGCAATGATCACTTAAATTTTTCATTAAATTTAAATTTGATAAAAAATTATTTCTTTTTTGTTTTAATAATTTCATCAAATAGATATCAAATTTGAAATTTTATTTTTCTTTCATCAAACTAAGAACTAATATACCTTTCATCAAATCAGTATTGCCGTTGCCGGATATCTGCTCAATCGTCTCTCAGATGACTACCTTAAAGCAAAAATTTGTGAAAAAATTACACTGGCCAGTCGATCGGCCAGTCGCCCATCCAGTTTGATGAAACTCCAAAACCCTTGATTGGAGCATTGATATCAAAGAAAATTTTTACTCAAATTTTTATTTAAATTTGATGAAAAAATTGATTAACTGTTAAAAGATGCTCTTAAAAAACATTTGTTGGCACAATTAAGGAACATGGGGGTATTTGGTGTGAATTAATTTGACTTGCATTTTATGTTTTTGTGACAATTTTTTGTATACGTCACCAAAAATTAACAATTAACAACTTTTTTTTTAGTATGATTTTTATAAATTGTCATTAAAACATACAATTAGTGATGTTTTCCTGTAACAAAATTTTCAAACTATCACTGAAAGTTGAAAATTAACAACTTTTTTGTAATGATTTTTTTAAACTGTCGTTAAAATTTATAATTGGTGATATTTTGAAACAAAATTTTAAAACTGTAGCTAAAAGTTAATAATTAGTGACATTTTTTAATAGTTTTTGATAAAAAATGCCACTAATTCTCACATGACCTATTAAATAATAAGTCCATTTAGTAGAATTTATACGTAACTTCCCTAGATTTTAGTTTTAAAAAAGTTATTTTAAATTGTTTGGTAAAATTTATTCCAAACAATTTCTGATTATAATAACTTTTTTAACTCAAAAAAATTGATTCTGAGAAATTGGCTACCCGCTACTTTTGATTATCAGTTTCTGTGATGAGTACATTAATTTATAATTATATCTTTAGAAATTTATTCTATTTATATATATATATATATATATTTTGGTTCTTGAAAATAGAAAAAGTGCAAAGTATAGTTTGTGGTTTAGATTTTCTTTTTTTATTATTATTATTTTATATAGAAAACATGGACTAGTAATTGATAACGAAAAATGAATGTTAATTCAATTTATAATTAATAGAGGTCAATTAAATTTACTGTCAACAGAGATAAAAATGACATTTATATATCAAAAAATTATTTTATAGTTTATTTACCAAAAATTATTCAACAACTTAAATCTATAATCCAGCAGCTGTACTAGATAGATTAATAACTTCTGACTAAAGTTATAATCTATAATCTATTTTAACAGCTGCACCAAACAATACCATTGATAGAAATGAATCTGTATGGACTACTATCTTTTATATTTTTTAATATTTTATTTTGTAATCTCCATTATGAGCTTACAATGATAATTCAAATAATTTTTTCGTAAAAATAACAATAAAGATAAATTGTTCTTAAAATAAAATTTTATTAGAAATCATTAGACACATAAATAAATTATATTTTATTTTTTAAAATAAACGACAAATATGAGATTAAATTTAAATAACACAGTTTATAAAATAAAATATAATTTATTCATCGTCGATCGATACTTGATAAAATTAATTTTTTATATAAATAATTTTTACTATAAATTTTATAAAATAAACGATTTAAATTATCATTATAAATCTAAAATGAAATCAGAAAATAAAGTATAAAAGACTAACATAAAGAGAAGTCATTCCTCAAAATAACTTTTGGTTACGTAGACACGACAAGGAGATTGGATTAGGGTGATGCACCCTTAATTTCGTCTAGATTGGGACGTATGAAAAGACAAAAAATTCAGAAAATCAGAAAAAATTTATAAAAGACAAAATTCATCATGTAGACTTTTATTGTTGCGTCGTTGTTGGGTCATTTCATAAGTAAATTTGAGTAAAATTATGTTAATGATTTCTGTAATTTATTCATTTTATCATTTTGATCTTTGTTAAATTTGATTAATTTTGTCCCTAAATTTTATAGATTGTGTCATATTAGTCTAATAAATAACAGCGGTTAAGTTTGATGGATGAAAAATCAAATGATATATCAATTTGATCCCTATAGTTGATAGGATGGGTCAATTTGGTTTCTGTAATATATAAGAAAGTCAAAACAATAGGGACTAAATTGACTCATTCTATAAACTATAAGGATCAAATTGACACATCATTTGATTTTTCGTTCATCAAATTTAACCGCTGTTATTTATTGGACTAATATGACACCATCTGTAAAATTCAGGAACAAAACAGATCAAATTAAAATAACAAGGACCAAAATGAAAAAATGAATAAATTATAAGGACTACTGTTGTAATTTGTCCAATAAATTTTGAACCTCTGATTTAAAATTTAAGATAAATTCTAATCATTTGTTTCCCAATTCTGCAGAGAAGCTCATGAAAAGAATTCTCCACTGTCAAACTAGAGGGGTTTTCGTGGTAGTGTTGACATCATGTTCCAAACAGTTAAAAAAGTTTAGGGGCACATAAGGAATCAAATATAAAGTAGATAGATGTAAATATTTTTTATCTCCTATTTATACATTTTGTATTATTTTTATCTCACATTTATACATTTTGTATTTGATTTTTTCTATACATATAGCACAATTGATAACCGTTTAATTGAACTCTAAGAAATTATATTGTTTTAGTTTTTATAAAGACATATTTTAAAATTTTTATTGAAGATTTAGATTGATTCCTACCATAGTGGAGTATCTATTAAGGAGCTCATGTTAATCGTGTGTATTGAGCCATCAAATTAGACTTTTCATTTTGTTTTAAATTGTCATAAATTATATATATATATATATATGTTCTTAATAAAATTTATATTTTTAAAATTTAATTGTTGAAATTTATCAAATAAAAATAATATTGGATATGAAATTTATATAAAAATATAATTGAGAAATTTTGTAGTTATGTCAATTTTGTAGTGTTTGTAGAAATTATAAAATTTTTCATTTTTTTTGTGCATAAACTGTGAAGAATTATGTAAACGAGAAATATCTCAATTAACAATTGAGCAAAGTTTCTCATTTTTTCCATTAAAATTTTATCAGAAAATTTTATTTATTTATTTTTTAATTTATAATTTATAATTTTTCCATATGAGAAAAAATTTATCAGTGGGATAGTTCAAAAATAATTGCATTAGACATGGAAAATTTTTAAATGCAAGACTAACACACAAAAAAAAAAAAAAAAAAAAAAAAAAAAAAAAAAAAAAAAAAATCCAACAAACGTGTAAAAGGACTTAAATTAAACACAAGGTCAAACTTGCACCCATAAAATTATAACATTTGGCTCCGCTATCAAGCTGATTTGACATTTTCCCACGTATTTGGAAGGAAAGTGCTAACATTGTCTTTTGATTAAATGCATAAAGCACAAGGCATTTCCATTAACCAGCATTAGAAGATGAGTGTTCGGTTCAAAAAGTTCAGAATTGAATTTTTATTGGTTAAAAGTTCAGGCACGAAATTGGTATGTCCATAAGGACATATTTTTACACAATGACCAAATTACTCATATATATATATATATATTTATCAACGATTAACACAGAACAATAGAGCGTTGAATCGTTTCATGCGGAGAGAGAGAACTCAAAACCCTAGATCCTTCAGTCGCCGTTGCACGTACTGGTATCGTTGTTGATATCAACACCCGCAGCTCCGACTCTTTCGTTGTTGGGCTCAGTAGCCCTCCGCCATTCACCGCCATCTGAGAGTTACGATCTGCGAACAGATCGTCGCCGATCGAGACCTCTCTCTCTTCTCACTCACTCTCTCTCTCTCTCTTCTCTCTCTCCATCTGTCTTTGTGTGATGATGATGACGACTTAGATCTCACGGCATGGTTGTTCGTAGCGCACGGTCACTCGGCGCTACAAGTGTCGGCGCTGGCTCTTCCACTATCCTCTGACCTTCCGATGATACTCGCAGATCTCTTTCTCTCTCTATTTCTTTGTCACAATTTTAGTGTATATACATGTTTGTATGTATGTGTTTGCATTTTCTCTATTTTTTGATGAAATTTGATTCGATTCCTATGGACTGAATGTGTTTTATGTGTATGTATGTATAGATTTTCTATTACACATCTCTAATTCAACTTGAATGTGAATTTTTTTTTATTTTTTTAATTTTATTTTTTATTATTGATTTTTGTGTTATACATTCATTCATTATTATATTACCCTCAAAACCAATCAAATCTTCGATTTCAGTAACTATCTCTCTCTTGCTCTCTCTAAATGTATATATATGATGTGTATGTGTGTTCACTTTGTTTTTGAAGATCAAGGCGACATTTTTGTCATTCAAACCCTAGAATTCAACCAATTCGAGTTGTTTGATCTGCATTTGGTTTAAATTTTCAAAAATTTTCATGAACATTTTATTTCTATTTTTTTTCAATTATGGGCTTTTCTTTCATATACTTATGAAGCCTAAGATTATTTTTAAATAGAAGTAACAGATATATACATAGGTGCTAACAAACAATTTTACTGTCACTAAGCCTTACACAACCTTTTTGCTTAATTTGCGGTGGCGGTTTCACCATCAGCATCCGATGTTTCAATTGCTCCAAGTTATTCGTTCAAATCGGCCTCGACTCCATCGCCAGATCATTAAAGTTTGTCACGACCCAATCCTGTCCCTATAGGTTTAGCGTCGTAACTGGCCAGTAATCCTAAGATTACCAAAGGCCTCTGAAACTGATTAACAAAATAAGGGGCTAGCGGCAGTGTAGCTTGCTTTTCGTACTCTTTTCTGATATGATAGCCCTATAGTTTAGACTTCCGTGGTTCTGAATCTAATTTCACAAGTGCAATGTGAAATCGATAAACACAAAATGAGTCCAAATTCGACAAATCTTTTGGAAAATCGATTTTGACTTAAAAATGTCAAAAATGGACCACTTTGTCAGATTACAGAGTTGCCACCTAAATATTTTGAAAAATTTAGGAAACCCGTCACTTGGGTCAAAGGCCACTTATCTGTCATCGCCAAAGTGTCTCAGCTTGGGAACTTAGGTATGAGAGATGAAGGTCATGAATTGAGTACCCCACTCATCCGATCAATGATCGGCCTCTACTAATCATGATGTGATTCTTATTTACATTATATACTCTTGTTCCAATTTATTAGGCTATTTTACTATGTGACGCACACAAGTATAGATTAATTTGCAAAAGTTGGAACACTTTGATTCTATGTTTGTTTTAAAATTGTTTTGAATATGTACCACTTGAAAAAGTGATCCCATATGTACATTCATCAAGTTATCCCAACTTAAGCAATTAGCCTTCATCCACAGGCATCCAAATAGGTATATCACTTAAGCACTTAGCCTCATGGTAATCATGCTTGACATGTTAATAATCACACGCATGCAACATGTTAAAACAATAAATGCTCACCTATTACTCCAAGGCAAGCCAAAGAAACAAAATAATTAGAAAATGCATGGTCTAATATGCAAGTGACTAATGCAACACATACAAAAATGCAACTAATAGGTTTGATTGTGTAATATGTCATGTGAATCACTTTATGTGGTGGTGCACGTCTTCAAGGAAGTAATAAATGACAATGTCGTTAGAATAATGAATCGAACCTTATGCATGCGAGACAAATGAATGCAAATCACGAAAAATGCTAAGAAAAACATGATGCTCTATATTATCCATCATAAGTGGGTAAATAAAAAGGAGGAAGAACGGGGGTTGAAAGACATACACATTATTACATTTGCCTTCGCGCAGGAGGGTCCGAATGAATGTTCTAGCTAATTAAGCTAATTATTACAACACCACAAATTAACTAACTATTCTAGCTAATTAATTAAGTACAACACAAAAATTAACTAGTTATTCTAATTAATTAATTACAAATTAGAATTAAACTAACTAATTAGTTACAAGTCCACTATTTTAAGTACGACATACTGCTATTAAACATAATTGTAACAGGCCCCGAGAAGTGAGGAATAACTCATGCATGAACGCGGATTTCTACCCGAAAATGCTCTTAGTTCTGCTGCTAGAATGCTTTGTTGCACAGTCAGAAAATTGAACTGCTTTTGCCTCAGCCTTTGCTCTGTTTTGCAAGAAAAAAGATACTGCTAGGCTGAAAAGAGGTGGTCGGCTGGCCAGAAGAAGTGGTCGGCCATACGGAAAGGTGGCAGGTTGGCCACTAGTTTTGGTTTCTCCTCTACTGCAACAGAAAAGAAACAAAGCACAAACAGAGTATTTTCAGGGGATG
Source organism: Camellia granthamiana (assembly GCA_036172215.1). Taxonomy (NCBI): domain Eukaryota; kingdom Viridiplantae; phylum Streptophyta; class Magnoliopsida; order Ericales; family Theaceae; genus Camellia; species Camellia granthamiana. The sequence goes on from CM069910.1 coordinate 76,736,688, forward strand.
GTTGTCCACCCTGCCTCTCCTTATCATCAAACAGATCAAAGAGGAGTAGGCTTGATTCGCAAATCATCAATTGGCACAAATTCATTGTGTGATGATTTATGGATCAAGGGACACGATCTCAATAAATGATACTGAAAGACCTACAAACCTCCTTCCTATCATGGAATTGATCAAGGGAGGTGATTGACATTGAATCTTGAACCATTTTCATCACTAAAAATATGAAGGCCTTGTTTGGTTTGTTTTTCAGAAAAATTTTTGGGAAAAATTCTCTACAAACAAATTTTTTTAAAAAAAATCTCAAAAATTTGTTTGGTTACCTACTTTCCAAGATTAATCTCTCTCTCTCTCTCTCTCTCTCTCTCTCTCTCTCTCGTACACATCAAATCAATCACTTTTTTTAAAACTCTTTTTCCAAAACAATTTTCCAAAATCATTTATGAAAAAAGACAAACCAAACAAGTTTTCGTACTTTTTATCTCAATAACTACTTTACAAAAACAAACCAAACAAGGCCGAAATGGCTTAAGACTCAATGGGTTCAATTAATATCTGATTAAACCCCAAACTTGATTTTATTATCTTGTTCCATTTTAGTCCAAGCTTTATTGCCTCTTTTAATTACCTTTCCATTCATTAGTCATTTTAGTCCAAAAATGAGCATTAATTCCACTAATGGAGAGAAGTGTCAAATAAGAAGTTGTTTTGGCATGAGAGAGAGGTAATGCCCTGGTAAGGAACCTCCGAAGAGATTAAACCATTTAGCATTGAAGGGTTTCTTTCTCAAGCTTAAACAACACTTGGTTGAAACAACTCTCAAAAAAATAAAAATACCGAGAAAGGAGGAAGGTTGTAGAGGTGACTATGCAAGTGTGAATACAAGTATGGAAAGCATAAAATAAATGTTATCAACTCAAATAGGTTGGTGTCTAATGCCTAAACCAACCTATGGGGACCACTGCACTACAAGCATACTATGCAAAGCATAAATGAAATAAACACATTAAAACAGCCCTAAAATGAGTGAAAACAGTGCTAGAATTAAGTTGAAAAAGCTAAAAAAAGTACGCTAAAATATGAGAGAAATAAAGCTAGTAAGCAAGCCAAAGGAAGGGTGGCTAACCCCTTCACTTTTGAGACTTCAAAACCACATTTTTAGCCTCTGAAAAACTTTGAAAAATAGTGGTAAAAATTTTGAAAAAAGTTGAGAAAGAAGTGGGAAACACAAGGGCAAAAGCTTAGAGAACAAGGTTCAAAGAAGGGTGGTTAACCCCTCTGTCTTTGATTGCTTTAAACCACAAGTTTTAACCCATAAAAATAGTGTAAAAACAATACAAAAACAGTAAGAAAAGATAGGAAAGAAGTAGTGCAAAGGAGCCAGTAGTTATACCTCTTGAAGAGGAGTAACACTTTTGTTCACAAATCATAAAGCTTACACTCTCAAGGGCTGAGATTTGAGCTCAAGAATCTCAACAAGAAGAGTCAAATTTTTGGTTTAGGAAGTGTAGAGAGAGAGTGTAGGTTGCAAGATAGAGAGAGAGTGCTATGCAAGTATTGGAGGTTTTGGAATTTTTTCTAACCTAATTTCAAGACGAGTGGTCATCTATATATAGAAAAACATGTGCCTTTGTTGGAAATATCAATATAGAGACAGCTGGTGCAGTGTATGCACCTATGGGAATAGTTGACATAGCTGGTAGCAAAATATCTATTTTGTCGGCACAACTGGCCAACCGGCCAATAAAGGGGATGGTCGGCCACTGAAATTGGCCTATGGGGACACCTGGTTAGCTGGCCAAAGACTTGTATGGCAGTCCACAAAAAGTGGTCAGCTGGCCACAAAAAGTTATTTTCAAGCCTGATTTCAAATGGGCATATCTCCTTCATCCGAACTCGGTTTTAGGTGATTCTTGAGTCTAAATTGAAGCCTCGGAAGTCTACTTTCCAATGGTGGTGGCATTACATCTAAATTATAAGTGTGCAAAGAGATATGCCTAATTTAGTGAAGGCTGCTCATTTTTTTCTTAATGGTTTGATGCTCGACCTTTCCCCCAACTAGTTTTCTTCCATCCCCTCCTATTTCCTTCAACTCCAAACCTATAAATAAGATGTTTTTAAATATTTTTCAAAGAGTTCACCTCCCTTCCATTAGGCTCATCGAAAAGTGTAATATTTTAAATGAAATGCGAGCCTTGGAACATCGTAGAAACATTTGAAAAAATATTTTGAAAAAGAGGGTTTTAAGATCTAAAATAGTTTCGGTAAAAAATGAGGTGTAAGGTTGGGATTTGGAAGCTCAAAACTGAAGTTTTTTGCTGAAGAACTTGAACGATTGTATAGTGTAACTTTTCATCATCGAGTGATCAACTTGAGGCACCCAAGTCTTTTGGGCTGTCAAAAATAGGATGTCTACAGTTGCCCCTATTTGACAGAGCTCGAACTCATGAAATGATATGAGTGAATATCAAAGCCTGAAGACGACCTATTTTGACAAGACTGTAAGACTTGGGAAAACAAACAAAATACAGATGCAGTTGGTTGAACCTGAGGGTTGCTTACGTATCCCATTGGAAGGAATCAAACCAGCATAGTTTAGGGGCGGAATGCAAAATGATACACCATGTAAAATAATCAAACCACAAGCAGTGCAAAACACACGAATACTGTAAAGGAATGGAGATGCAAATCAAACTACATTTTATATAAAAAAGAAGTGGGCACAACCAAACGACGCCTAACATAGGCTAAGTGTTTACACCCTCAATATTAGCCTCAGCGTAGCATGCGTGCTTACACATAACAGAACCATATTTCAACGCGAAAGGGGTGAGGGCACATGCAAAACTATTCTTTTCACAGAAAGAATACAAGTAATTGGGTGGTATGGTATTGGTGAGGAATGATCCTAAATGCTGAATGCAACAAGACAAAGTACAATGCAATGGATGCGATAAATGAAGTGAATAAGAGGCGCAGGTCGAACCACATTTTACCTAGAAAAGGCATGGATACAAAACAAACCACTTCTAACACAGAAAAGGTGTTGGCACCCTCAATATTGGCCTTAGCGCAGAATGGGTGTAGACACCCCATTTTTGACGGCCCTTACGACTTGGACGCCATTGCTTGCACACCCAATGATGAGTCTATATGCTTGTCAAGCGCTTGAAGTCCTTAGCGAAATACCACAGCTTTGAGCCTTTCAAACCTTGTACCCCTGCTGTCCCATTCTTGAGCTAAGCCTTTATTTTTCGAGCCTGCAACCCTTGGTGGCCTGCCAGCCACCTTTTTGGGCTGCCAGCCATCACTCTTGGCTGCCGGTCACTGATGTGGCCTGCCGGCCACCAGTGATGGCCGCCTGGCCACCAGTCTCTTTTGCAGATATTTTGTGATAATTGTGCCAGCTGTTAGCATAGATGCTTGCATCTGCTCCCACGTGTAGGACTTGATGTATTTGTGGGAGGCTCATGGTTTTCTATATATAGAGGACCTCCCTTCATGTTTTAAGGGTTAGAAAATTTTGGAGCAAAATTTTTCCTCTCTCTACAATTCTCTCTCTCTCTCTCTCTAGCAAATTTCTACACTCTTGTTTACATATCCTTAACCTTTGCCTATACACCCTTAACCAAACCTTCTCATCTTGGAGCTGAGGTACTTTTGAGCTTGGTTTGAGCTCTTGAAGGGTGTGTTGTCTTGATTTGTTACCTAGAATTGGTCTTCTCTTCAAGAGATATAAGGCTTTGCTTGTTACTTTGTTTTATTAGCTATTATTCTTGTTATTTTCCAACTGTTTTTGGGCTGTAAAAACTCTATATTTTTGGATTGAAGCTTGGGTTTTAAGGCTAATAAAGGCTAGGGGGTGGTTCACCCTTCTTTGTGCCTTGTTTTCAAAGCCTTTTTCCTTGTGTTTCCCACCTTTGCATTATCTTTTTTGAGATTTTAAAAATTGTTTTCCAGAGTTATTTCAGTGGCCAAAATCATGTTTTGAAGTCCAAATTTGGAAGGGTTAGCCTCCCCACCTTGTGTCTTACTTACTAGCCTAGTTTGTGCCATGTTTTAGCCTATTAATCTAGCTATTTTTGTCTTAATTCCAGCATGTTTTAGGACTTATTTTAGACTTTTTTAGCACTTCTTTTGGTTGATAGTTGCATTTGAGCTTTGTTTTGCATGCTTGTAGTGTAATTGTCCTCATGAGTATGGTGTTTTAGGCCTTAGACACCATCTTGTTTGAGTTGATAGCATTTATTTATGTTTTTTTCACTTATTTTCAACATTAATAATCTTTGCAACCTCTTTCCTTTCTTGGTTTTTGTTTTTCTTTGGGAGTTGTTTCAAGCCTCTTGTTCTTTTAAGCATAAGATTGAGGTTGTCATGCTTAATGGTTTAATCCCTTTTAGGGGTTCATTATCAACGGCATGACATCTCTTTCATGACATAAGTTAACTCTTGGTTTGGTACTTCACTCCATTAGAGGACTTAAATTCATTATTGGACTTAATGGATTAAAGGATGGTTGGTAATTAAAATTGAGTAACTAAAATTGAGGCTAAAAATGGTGCAAGATAATAATTGGTTGTGTTCAATTGGACGTTAATTGAACACATAGAAGCTTGAAGCATTTCATACTCATTAGTGATGAAATGATTCAAGTTTCCAAGGTCACCACTTCCCTTGATCAATTCATGAAAGGGAGGGGGGCATGAGTCATACTTTGTTACATTTATTGAACTTGCACACACTTTGGTTCACAAGCCATCATGCAATGAAATTGCTTGAGTTGGTGGTTTGTGGCTTAAGTTCACTTCTCCTTTGATTTGTTTATGATAAGGAGAGGTGAATTTTGCAAACAACCCTTGAGAATACCCTGTACATGCTCTGTTTGTCCTCTGTTGCAGCAAGGTGAACTGGGTAGTAATGGCCGGCAAGCCACCTTTGATGGTCGGCCGGCTATCACTGGCGGCCGACAGAAACCTCATCATTGGCCGGTTCGGCCACTGACGCAAAATTCAGCAGTGTGTTTGTTGAGCAGAGAAGAGTTATTCTGGAAGTGGGGCAACAGTGTAAATGTTCTCTGTGCAACAGAGGCTCTCCAGAAGCAAAACATTGGCCTTTTCGAGTGGAAACTGAGCATTGCGCATGAGCATCTTTCACTTCCCGAGACAGAGTAGTTAATTGTTTAGCTTAATTATTTTTTTTAATTGCAATTGTGTTGTAATTATTTAATTAGTTAAAGTAGTTAACTAGTTGTGATGTTGTAATCATTGATTAACTAGAATAGTTAGTTAATTCATTTGTTGTAATAATTAGTTTAGCTTTAATTAGTTAGCTAGTTAGTCCATTCGGACTCTCCTTCGTGAGAGCATAATGTTGTAATAACGTGTATGTCTTCCAACCTCACGTACCTAAGTTCCCCGAGCCGAGACAACTTTGGTGATGATGGACACGTGGCCTTTGGCACGAGTCAGGGTTTCCTAAATTTCCCAAAACAAAATATTTAGGTGGCGACTCTGTAATCTGGCAAAGTAGTCCAGTTTTGGCATTATTTGATTTAAAATCGATTTTCCAAAATGATTTGCCAGATTGGACTATTTGGTGTTTATCAGTTTCACATTACACTTTGTAAGACTAGATTAAGAACCGTGACAGGAGTCTGAACTGTAAGATTAATTCGAGCTCTTCGAAAGAGGGGCGCGGAAAAGTCGAGTCTACAACTAGGGTTTGAGTTATGTGGTGGCTTGAGCAAAAGGCATGAAATTGAACCCTAATCTCTCCATCTTTGTTTGATTTAAGTTCACTCTTGTGATTGACGCATGAAATAAACCTTAGATTATTCATGAAAACAAGATTTGTTGGAAAATTGCTCATGGATTATGTATTTTGAATTTGTTTATGTAATGTATGAATATAGAAAAGAGATGAGTCCATGAATTTGTTGTTGATGCAAGGTTGATATGTCTAATGTGGAATTACACTTGTGTCATACTTATATATCATGTTTTTGAGTCGTTTTTACATGAATTTGGGCTTGGAAATGAGTTTAGAAAGTTTCCATCTTTGAACCATTTTTGGACTGTCTGATTTTGCCCAGACTGCACGAGCGGCCACAGGCACTGCACAAGCGGAACATGAAAAAAAAAAGAAGTTTTGATTCTACTCCTTGGGCGCTCGAGCAGCTAGTTTTTCCGCTCGAGCGGATTTGGGCCGCACGAGCGGTGAAGACTTCCACTCGTGCGGAACCCCTATTTCAGCCAAACTTCAAAAAAGGCATATCGCCTTCATCTGGACTCCGTTTTAAGCGATTCTTGAGCCTAAATTCAGGACCCGGAAGTCTAGTTTCCAATGAAAGTGGTCTCACATCCAAATTCTAAGTACTCAAATAGATATATCCAAATTAGCGAAGGATGTTCACTTTCTTTCTAATCGTGTCATGTTATTTCCTCTCCAAACCCAGTTTCCTTTATTTCTTCCTATTTTCCTAGACACGGATTATGACCTAATGAGGACTAATGAGTTTAGAACCAACAAAAATAATTGTTTAAGGAGAAAATTAAGGGATTGATTTATTTGGTTAAGAAAAGATTAAGAGAAGTAAATTTGATCAAGAGAGTAATTTTATGTTCCGATATGTCGTTGCCATGCGCATTGTGTTTGTAGGTCATGATTCAAGGACCGGTCAACCATTTCTGGAAACCACTGTGAGTAATAATATAGTAAAGATATGTTTTTTCATTATCTATTTTGATTTATGTACGGCATGATTTTCTAAATATCGTATTTTGTCAAAATGCACAAGTTTCCAAGAAATGTGAAATAAGTTACGAATAAGGAATGTGAATTGTTTGTAATATGATATGGTAGGCCTAAGGCCGTTCCGTTTATTCTATAACATGATATGCATTGTTCAGTCTTTAAGACCTACTGATTTCTGGTATGGAACAAAGTGTTGTGCGGAATTAAGTGCTACGGTGGGAGTCACCTCTGGAGTTTGTACAAGTCACCTCTTGGGTTCATACATACATAAATGATTGGGCCCGAGGCCGCTTGTTAATTGATTCGACCTTCACTTGTTGACAAGTAAGGCATCTCAATACAAACACGGCCACATCCTTCTTCATACCTCTCTACCAAAACTGGTGACTAAGATCGTGATACATCTTTGTGCCTCTCGGATGCATCGCAAGGCGTAAATGATGAAATTCTCAGAGTACTTCCTCTTAGCAAGACTCCGGCACGGACAAACGGTCACGGTATCTCACACTTAGGTTGGGATACACATTCAAACCTCTTTCTACCTTCCCACTAGAAATCTTCTCCCGGAGGGATTCTACCTCAAGGTCACCCCTCTGTGCTTCTATTACTCGGTTCACATGTGTAGGCTGTGCAACGACCGAAAACAAGGCTACGTACTCAACAGACTAGCCAAGATGTAGGTCAAACTCACCAATAGCACCCAACATCTCCCATTCCCAAATGGAAACACTAGCCACACTACCAATGGATTTCGTACTCAAAGCATCGGCTACAACAGTTGCCTTTCTCGGATGATAATGTATTTCAAAATCATAATCCTCTATAAACTCCATCCACCTTCTCTATCTCAGATTCAAGTCTTTCTATGTAAACAGATACTTCAGACTCTTGTGATCAGAAAACACTTCAAACTTCTCACCATACAAATAATGCCAACAAATTTTGAAGGCAAAGATCACTGCCGCTAACTCTAAGTTGTGAGTAGTGTAGTTCCTCTCATGTGTTTTCAACTGTCACAATCCATAGGCTACTACCTTCCCTTCTTGCATCAAAACACAACCCAAACCTTTCCTTGAGGCATCACAATACACCGAATAGCCTAGACCCCTCTCTGGAATAATCAAAATTGGAGCAGTAGTAAGTCTAACCTTAAGTTCCTGAAAAGACTTCTCACAAGCCTCATTCTACACAAACTTAACTCTTTTCCTTGTCGGTTTAGTTAACGATGAAGCTAATTTAGAGAAATCTTTCACAAACCGACGATAATACCCGGCCAATTTGAAGAAACTACAGATCTCAAAAGCATTCTTAGATTGTTCCCAATCTTGCACTACGTCTATCTTGGATGAATCTACAGTCACCCCTTCCTCGGATACTACATGGCCTAAGAACTTAACTTCTCCCAGCCAGAATTCACACTTCCCAAACTTAACATACAGTTTGTGGGCTCTAAGTAATTCAAGTACCACTCGCAAGTGTTCCTCATATTCCTCCTCAGAGGGTGAGTAAATCAAGATGTTGTCTATAAAGACGACCACCAAAATGTCTAGGAACTCACGGAAAATCCGGTTCATCAAGTCCATAAACACAACTGGTGCATTGGTGAGCTCAAAGGCATCACTAGAAACTCATAATGGCCATACCACGTATAGAATGCCGTCTTCAGGATGTCCTCCTCATTCACTCTAAACTGGTTGTAACTCAATCTCAGGTCCCTTTCAACTGATCAAACAAATCGTCTATACGAGGCATTGGGTACTTGTTCTTAACATTTACCCGGTTTAGTTTCTGGTAATCTATGCAAAGTCCCAAAGCACCATCTTTCTTCTTGGCAAAAAGAGCTGGTGCTCCCCACGGTGAAGTACTAAGGCAAATAAAACCCTTATCTAATAATTTCCAGAGTTGAATCTTCAACTCACTCAACTCGGCAGGTGCAAACCTATACCATGCCATAGAAATCAGTGCCATGCCAGGCACTAAATCAATAGAGAACTCGATCTCTCGGTGAGGTGGTAAACTAGTAAGATCCTCCAAAAAAATGTCTGGGTATTCACAAACTACTCTTGGGAACTCAACTCGGACTTCATCACACTCAGTACTCAAGAAGTTGGCAAGAAGACAACTAAGCTCACTCCGCCCACGCGGATCAAACACCGATGATAAGACTTTATCAACCTGGTCCCCCGAGAACTAAAAACAGTCATCGTTCAAGGTACATACAGTAACCCTCTGACGGTAGCAGTCTATAACAGCTTCATAGGATGACAACCAATCCATACCTAATATAACGTCAAAGCTAGACATATCAATCAATACAAATGCAAATGGAAGTCGGCAATCAGCAACCTCTATGGCACAACCCCGACACCCTTGTTTCAAAATAACCTCACCACCAATAGGTGACTCTAAACAGATAGGAGATGCTAATTGAGCTAACTCTAACCCCAAAATTGATGCAAAGGCAGATGAGATAAATGAATGGGATGCACCCGTATTAATCAACACATTAGCAATTGAATTGCAAAAACGAAGGGTACCTCTCACTACCGAAGGTATTGGTACTAGATCTGGTGTGGTAACAGGATACACACGCCCTGTAGGTCCCTGCTCAACCTGCTCAACCCTCGGAGTGTAAGCCTGATGCACTGACTGAGCCGAAGAGGCTCTCTAATTGGCCCTCGAAGCCTGTGCAGACTGTGCTAGCTGGTAGCTTTGTATCTCTCTCGAACCAGACACACCTGGTGTGCTATCTAACTGTGGGCAAAATCTCTTCATGTGGCCCGCCTACCCACACTGATAACAAGTGAGCGGTTGGCCTCTCTCTTGACTCTGGCTCTAAGAATGAGCCGAAGACGATGTAGAATGCTGCCCTCCTCTTCTTTGCGAGCAAACCGGAGACTTGTGGCCTAACTGACCACACTTGTAACAAGTAACATCTCTCTAGCCACTTCTCCTTGAACCCGAACTTGGTACTGGAAAAGTGGACCTTGACTGAGGTCCCTGGAATGGCTGTGGGTTAGAACCCTCTGCTTCTTACTATCCCCTTGAATATCCTGACTCCTCCTGAAGCCCCTCATCCTCTCCTCCTCTATTTGCATTACGCTCTCTAGACGAGCTGCTGCCTCCATAAGGCGTCTATAATCTCTAATCATCGACCCGACCACCTTCAACATAAGCCCGGTCCTCAAGCACTTCTCAAACTCCAAACAATGGTGCTCCTCTATCGCTACTAACTCTAGTGCAAACCTAGAGAGACTAGTGAATGTGGCCTCAAACTCAGCCACTGGTGTGGTCAACTGTACAAGCTTGGAGAATTGATCTCTCAACTTCTCCTGAATAGTGGGAGGCAAAAATTTATCCTGGAAGACGTTGACAAAAGCCTTCCAAGTCACCCCAATGCGCCCACGTGCATACTTCCACCACTAACCCGCATCTCGCTTCAGCTAGAAGGATGCCAAGGTCACCCTCAACTGGTCGTCCTCGATGCCAAGCATATCGAACATCTTCACTATTTGCTCTAACCACTCATCTGCCTTCAGTGGATCCTTAGGATCACCCAAAAACTCATCCGGATTTGGTTGGAAAAACTCTCGCTTCAGAAATGATGGCCCTGCCTCGGCTACTTGGGCCTAGACTTGATTCTCAGCCTTGAGAATGTTCATGGATTCCCGCAATGCTCTGGCCATTTCACAGGCTAAAGCACCCATGGCTTATTAATCAACTAGTTCAACTACGTTGGCCTGACTAATCCTTTCTTCCTACACCGGAATATCATCCTGTAAAGGCACCTCATGCCTCCTAGGCCTACCACGCCTACCACCACCATGTCCATGTCCTGACATCCTAATAAAGGTAATGAAGAGATTAGCACATTTACAAATGTGCTGAAGCTAACTTACTCATGTTCTAATGTGGTGGACAACAGTAATTCACTCCATATAAGCACGTAATCATGTAAACATATACGAATTTTATTCTTAGATAATGACTATCCCGCGGTGTTGCTAGAGTTCCAATTAGAAACAGCAATGATCAAGTGCATTTTTAATAGGACTCCTAGAAACCTATAGATTCAATCAACATCCTAGAAATTTAAATCCCATACCCATATAATCATGTAAACATGTTATCATATAAGCACACATCGTTCATACTAAAGTCTTTATCAAGCGAGACAAACTCATTGTGGTACTAACCACTTCCCACGTACCCAAACTATTCAAACCCGATATGTTCTTATACCAAGTTGTAACGCAGTGAAATAATTACATAATACAACTCCAAACAACTGCTACAAGTGATATAGGTGAAATAAGAAGCTTTCATTAATTGGAATTGATATATAAAATGTGACACATGCAGTGCATATTCATAAACAATTCATCTTGAATCTATAGCATGTGTTACAGTTGGTAATAAAGAATGAAAGCTCAATAGGTATTTATATGCCCTAAAGGCTTACATCTTTCCAAGACTTTGCCTGGTTACAACAAAATGAGTCAAAAGCTCAATACACATAAAGCCCTAGGCTTGAAAAGAAAGTAAATACAACGTGAACAAAAATGAGCTTCAGCTCCATAGTCCTCCTAGGCTAAGTCCTTGGCAAAGGCATATCACCAGCACCTGAAAATGGTTTCTCCCAAGTAGGGTGAGCCAAAGCCCAGTAAAGACAATCTAACACAATATATGAATCTTAACAAGATATAAATATGAACTATATATACAATGCCTGTGACAAAATCATTTACAACTCTTTCGTAAAACCATGTTATGCCAAGTTTTATATCACTATCCATGTTATCTTAATCCCTTTGTAACTCAATTCATTTTATCTCAACTCGTGAGTTACCTCCATTTATTACAGACAACCAAACTGAGGATACAATTCAAAGGTTCTCGAATAGTCATCACATAAACACTTCCATTTGCCATTTTAGGGAATTTTTGTCTGCAGGATTCGGCACCCATGTATACATAATGCTTTCAGGAGTTTCACCCTGGACGCACATGCCAATTTAATTCAATGGAGTCCATTCCCTTTCTCTTCCCAAACATAGATTACATCCCATTTTTCCTCCCAAATATCATATATATACAATGTATTAAACATAGTCATATTCAATGACAATTAATAAGAGATTAGTTTCAATTCACCTAATCCTCATGCAATTTCTACAACAATCATGGTTATCTTCCACCAATAGCCCCAAAACATGTATTTCTAAACAGATATACAATCTCTAAAACAGATAAATTATCTGAATTTCCATAGATGAGAGGTAATACATATCCAACCCCACCATTTATACGAACATCCATCCAATTTCGTGTTTCCATTACCAATTTTATTGTTTATACAAAATAATCCTCTAAGAAGTTTTAGGGCAAAACCCATTTTCGTCCAAAACCTAACCCATGTGCCAAAATCAACAATCTCAACACCATACAACCTCATATCTACACTCATAATCATTCTCAACACATACACTTGAAAACCCCTCTTTTGATTTTAAACCAAAACCCTAGGTTTGTTCAAAATCACCTCAAGTTCCAATGTTTCTTACACATCAATGAATAACCAAATTAAAAACCATATGAGGGTGTAGAAAATCCCTACCTCAAGTTTAGAAGTCGAGAGAGAGAATGGAGACACTTCAAACATGCCAAAATCCAACTCTATTCGGATGAGAATAAAGCCTTTGAGATGCTCTATATTTTTATCAAAGGGAGTAGGGTGTAGAAACCACTAAATCTAGGTGAAAAAGTAGAGAGAGAGTAAGTTTTAGAGAGAGGAGCTCTAGATCTACGGTTTTGAGGAAGAAAGTTATGAAAAGTGATGAAAAGGGTGCTGCCCGAACTGATATATGCACAATCCGCTCGAGCACAAGAAGTGACGCTCGAGTTTCAAACACAATGAGTTGTTCCACTCAAGCATAAGAAGTGACACTCCAGCACAGAATACACACTTCCAGTAGTTTTGCAGAGAATAGATCATCGCTCGAGCGCAAGAAAGGACGCTTGAGCTGAGCCCGCACGAGTGTAGAATACACCCTCCCAATAGTTTTGCAGACCTGCAAAAGTACTGAGAGTTTGCAATACAAGCTAGAGCGCAAGAAGTGCCGCTCGAGCGGAAGAGCAAAAATCTGGGTAATAAAAGCTTGAAAACTAAGCAACTAACATGTTCCAAACATGCTCCAATCAACTCAATAGCCAAACTCAAGCAAGAATAAAGGGGGAAAAGATATGAATAACATTTGGAAACCATAAAGCCCGAGTTCCAGAATATCAAATGGATCGGGTCAAAACCGAAATCTCTATATTTATACTAAAAATTATAATTATCATTTTTTTGCTGATACAAAATTGATTTGTCATAGTGTTATTGATATCAGATCAATTTGACTTTTTACAGGGATATTCTACTCGACATATTCTAAAAAATTAGCTGTTCGAATTATCGAAATAAAATCTACGATAGGTCCCATCGACTGAACAACAATGATTATTGTGCAAATGGCACAACAGCCACTATTCTCTATATATGTATTGTGGGATGAGTTAGTTTCGTTGATTACTATAGCTGATAGAATTTATTTTCTTATGTAGTGTTTTATTATTGCATCATGATATCACATGTTCATTATGACATAATATCACCATTGCATTGAAAATTTTACTCTATATGGTAAGCTTGAGTTCTTCGGGGTCTCTTTGGAAAAATCTTTAAAATGAAATATTAATTTTAGTATAAAAGAATACTATTTATTAACAAAAATTTATTTTGAAATGTGTTTTGAAAAATGTGTGATATAGATTTAAAGTTAGTATGATATGTCTGAGGGAAAGGTATGCCATATGTACCTTACCACAAAAATGTGTAACTTTACTATAAAATTTCATAATATCAACTACAAAATGCGTAATCTCGCCACAAATTAATGTAACAAAATGTCCAAAATTTTGTGGTTGATGTTGCAAAAATTTGTGACTTGGTTACGATATTTTTTATTACGTCAATTATGGTAAGATTACGCATTTTGTGATAAAGCTACATATTTTGTGATAGGGTGCATTTAGAGGTGCATACCATAGCATTTTCCTACTTCTGAATTAATTTTCAATGTATGTAATATTATTGTATACATATCACAAAAAATACAGGGAGAATAACACATCAGTGGGTATATTGAAAACCAATTTCAAATTAATGATAAATTTTACAAATTTTAGTTATTAAGTATATAAAATATTTCATGAGTTAGTAATTTTTTTTTTAAAGCACAACTTGTTTGTATTTTTTCAAAAATATATATAGGATCAGGCTTGTCTTCAGTCTGAAATTAGACTGGAGCGTACTATTGGCCCATGGGGCTCACTACAGGTTCAATTTCAATGATTCGAATCGTTCAATGTGTAGGACTCGTCAAGTATTTCATCCCTGTAAAAAAGCACGTTGATCGGATATCGATAGACAGTTGATCAGATCATATTTTTTTTTAATGGTAAATATGATTTTAAAATAAATTATTGACAAAAATGTAACGCCTCGACTTTTATTACTCGAATAATATTACCATATCCTTTGATCAGTCCATTTTTTATAATGATAAATATGGAAAAGCATAGAATGAATAATTTACAAAGTCTCCCCTCATATACATGCAAAGAAATACAATACACGCCCGTAGGCTAACAACATCAAATATAGATAAACGAAATAAATAAAGGGATTAACCCTTTTTACAATACATTGGCATTCCGCCTACAATTATAAGACCCCATGGCCAACAAATAACAAACTTTAAGTCTTGAGCAACTCTTCACTCCATACTTGAAAAATGATTAGCAAAGTGGGATGAACACAAAGGTCCAGTAGAGATCTCAATGATCCTAAACAATAGCAACATATAGATAACTATGATTATGAATGCTCCACGTATATATATATATATAGGTAATGTGATAGTTCATACTTCAAAATATACTTACACAAGTATATTTTCCAAAAAGATCTTCTTTAACCGGACAAGAAAATAACCATTCTTATCGTTCTATTCTTTCCATTTTAGTTCCAAGAAAACTCATGATAACCTTTGTTTTCGAATACAAGTTTAAACATTTAAAACGGATTACCGTACCCACTACTATTCCTATTATGAATCCCAATCATTAATTACATTATCATAGTCTTATAATTTAATTAACCATTCACCCGCTATGTCTATCAAAGCACTACAATCACAAGAATAGCTATTACGTTCTATGGTCTTAAGCAAAAGGGTAGGTGGAGCACCCATGCAACAATAGGCACGTCAACGAACATTGCCATTTTTACTGATCACAAACACAGAAAGCCAATGATGCACCCATTTTTATCACAAGTATGAAAGTATGACACAAAACTATCACATAACATAACTCGGCTTCGTGAAGCCATAATCACCACAACCTACTAGGCACGAACCAGAGAGGAGTGGAACCCATTTCAAAGTGCCAAATTTTACTGGACCTCAAGTCGATGGGGACAGGAACCCGTTCACACTTTATTGGGAATGAGCCGGAGGGGAGAGGGATCCATGTCAAAACGCCAAGGAATTGGAACAAGTTCAGCAGCAGATCACGAAATCTTGGTGATCTTCTCTATCTAATGAATAGGGAGTCTACTTTAAAATCGTCCACCCTGCACCCCCCCCCCCCAAGTATATGCTTCAACAACAATCACACAAAGGTAGATTAGAAACCTCTCCGGAGGGGAGAGGAACCCATATCAATGCGCTTTTTCATTCAACTCAACAATTAACACGCTATTACAAATTCCACAATTTATTCAACAACGTCAACACCATCTTCTACCGATAGCCAATGACACAGCCTTTGAAAGAATAAGGACCATGTCCACTTATTCAATTTTGTGCTCTTGATTTAGATTTTATCAATAATTATTCGTTACATAATGTTCATATTTCAATTCCAATTAATTCAATTTCCAATTCATGCCAGTTTCAAAACTCATAATTAAACTCCCTTCTATCACTACCATCATATCTTTATAATTCAATTAAAAAATTCAATTTTTGTTGACAAGTAGCATTTTTGTCACAAATAGAATTATTCACTTGTTTTAAAAATCGTCAGCTCTTCTTGCTTCTCATTTCAGAAAAATATATAAATCTCGTATTGATTTCAAAACCAAATTCCTAATACCAGCAACAAATAATCACATTTTCCTCTTCAGTTATCAAAACCCAACCAGTCAATTTATTTTCAAAATCCAACAAATATATAACACAATTTAACCCCATCTCTTAAAAACAAATAATTAAAGGATTTGGGGCTTTTCATTACAACCCTCATAAATGAGATTAACTAATCCACAAATCTTCCAATGCCCACAACATTTACCAACACCCTTTTTAGTTCTCCGAAATTCTAAGTTCACAACAATTATTAAAATTTAACAATTATAAAGCCATAGATAATAATTAACACAAATTAAATTCATAACAACCCTGTTAATTTTCTTAAGCATCCATTTTCACATTGTAAATACACATTATTCCATATGGTTCAAATAATATCAAAATATCAAAATTTTCTTCTTTCTAAGACCATCTCCAACTCAGCACCTTTTGTTTCATCAAATTTAAATTTGACGAAAATAGGCGCCTTTTTCTGCTCCAACCCTTTCACTAAATAAGTATCAAATCCAAGATTTCTCAAATATTTCATCAAATTGAGGATAGATGTGCCTTTCATCAAATCATTGTTCATAGTCGTTAAAGTTACAGATCATTTTCACCACCAGACGACTGGATGGATGTCTGGTTGTTTGTTTCCCGGATGACCACCTCCTTGCAAAAATTTGTGAAAAAATTATACTGGCCGGTCGACTGGCCAGACATCCGCCTGGTCGACCGATGTTTTGATGAAAGTTCAAAATCCTCCGTTGGAGCGCGTGATATCAAATGGAGTTTTCACTCAAAGTTTGACTCAAATTTGGTGAAAAAAAAAAGATACAATGTTGGAGATGCTCTAATAACTAATAAACAATTACTTAGAGCTTTTTACTATAATCCTTTTAAATATGTTCCTCAAACATGCAATCTCATAGATTCACAACAAAACATAATATTTAACTCTAGATCATAAAACCATAACCTTCATCACATGCTTTTCAAAAAAATAAAATAAAATAAAAATCAAGTTTTTAATGCAATAAAACTACACATGTCTATCTATAACGAGGTATTGAAAATGAACAAAGAAATCGCTACCTCAAAGCTAGAAAAGGAGAAAAGTCCCAAAAGTTAATCTCCACCAGTCAAAATGTAGCTCTCAGAATGCTCGTCGTTTTGATATAGAACTGGTATCTAAAACTCAATAGATTTGCTTGAATTGAGCGGTTTGTGAAGATTTGGGTGTGTTTTAGAGAGAAGAAAAAGAAATTAGAGATGTAGAGAGAGAATGTGGAAGAAGATATGAAAAGAGAGACAGATTCAGTTGCAAAGGAGAAATGGTTCAAAAATCGAGACAAAAACGCGTCTGGCCGCACGTACGGGATCCCCTATCCCACGTGTGGATCCTCCTAGCACTAACCTGGGTTTGCACTCATCCTGCTACATGTGCAGGACTCACCACCGCACTTGCGGAGCCTCCTACTGTATGTGTGGGACCCCTACCTAGATACTCCAACTAGCTTGCACCAATTTGCATGTACGGGGCTCTCTGTCACACATGCAGCCCACCTGACCTAGCTCTATCTTTCCAAGGTGATTCCACTGCTCCGTTTTTGTCCTTACACTTGAAACTCATAAATTTTAACTCAATCTTATGTTAAGAAGATTAAAAAAGTTCGAATTCCCAAACATCGACACAACACGACCTCTCAAGGTTCCAAAAAAGAAAATTGTAAGTCCAAAAAGGCACGTTCAAGTTAGGTCCGGCACCCGGGACATCACAAAAAATGTGTTCTGATCAAGTGACTATCGATATCTGATTAACATGATTTTATGCAGGGATGAAGTACTCAACGACACTTACACATTTAACAGTTTGAATTATCGAAATAAGACCCGTGGTGCGCCCCATGGACCCAAACATCACCTGGATCCATATATATTTACTATTTTACCCATACAAAATTTAGAATGGAGAGTACTTTATTTTAAAGTCTTTTTTGTTGTACCCATATAAAATACACTTGCATATAATCACTAAAATTTACTTATACTCGAAATTGAAAAAGATAAAAATCTAATTATGATTTAGCAAAATTCAATTTATAATAAGAAAAAAAGGGTAAATTATAAATACAACTCTTGAGGTTTAATTAAAATATGAATCGGCCCCTGTGATTTTGGAAATTACATCCTACCCCTTGAGGTTTCTAATGTGAGGTTTGGATTTAGAGAGAAAGAGAGAGATGAAATAGAGAAGGTAGAGAGAGAGAGAGAGAGAGAGAGAGATGAGGTTTGATGTGAGAGAGTCAAATTTCAATGTGATATATGAGTGTGAGGTTAAGGGACCTTAGACATCATAAAATAATATTATGGATCTCTTCCATTACTAAAAATGGGGGAGAGACCTTAGACTAATTTTCCTTTATTAATAAACTATCTCATTATGTATTTTATTAAATTATTAATCTAATTATAACGTCATACCCATCCAACAAACATGTAGAAGCTAAAAAAAATTGAACTGATTGTGAACTTGACCAATAACACCAAGAGTTTCAAAATCTTATAAGATTTTGTGAACAAGACTATGATTGCCTTCTTTGACTTGGACATGAATCCACATCAATAAATGAAGGGTAAATTATACTTAGGTCTATTTTGGTAATTAGAAAAAAAAAAGTTAATTTATTAACTTATTTGAATCATATTATATCTCTATTTTATTTTTATTTATCTATTTTTTTGTATATTTTTTAAAAAAAAGATGACTACTAATTGCCCATAACTTTTTACTTTGGACCAAGGCTCCCTGAGATTTGTGCGGCCTAAGGTGAACTATGAAAATGGGGCCCCTCTAATATGTATATATTTTAAAAAAAATTATGCATAAAATGATAAGTATCGTAACGCCCTGGAATTTCTCACAAAAACAGACCAAAACAAACACAAGAGCATACTCAAAAGTCATCTTTTTCATTGAACTAAAGTTAAAGGATTACAATTCATCATGTACAATCTCACAAGATTCAATACTCATATTCTAGTTCAATGAACTAGATGATCTTACAACATATAAGCCTCTAGGGCATACACTAACAACAAAATGACTTGTTAGTCTTGTTACAAAAATTCTAATTCGAAATATCAAAATATGCTTGAGTTAACTTCTTCCCAAAAAGAGCTACAATTGGATCCCATCCATCAAGGGGGTGGTACTTCAGTAATTCCTGAAAAAAATAATATAGGGTTGAGCTAATTGCCCAATAAGAATACATTTAATCAAGTATTTAATCTTTTCAAACTGGATGATGATGTCTTTGTGACAAAACAGAACACCGAAATATATCTTCACAAATGGTCTTAATCAATCATAGCGATACATCATGACTCAAGAGTGATAAATTACAATTTACATCATCAGGTACCAAGCATTTCATGTCATCAAGCACCACACTTAAACAATCACATCCATGGAAGACAAACCATGAGTCCACCAGCAAGAGTCCAATACAAAACACCCTTTGCTTTTGTTTAAAAGCACCCCCATATTTGCCGGCTATTATACGGCAGGGAGTGAGCACCCAAAGAAAATCATCCATTTTTCTACTTTCACCGGCTATTATATAGCGGGACTGTGTGGACACCCAAAAAAAAAATATTTTTCCCACATTCGTCCAGTGATAAGCCTAGACAGGGCAATTGGGCACCTTTTAAACTCCCCGCGTGGGTACCAACACAACACCACACTTTCAAAAATGACTCTTATTCAGACTCATGCACAATCAACAATTCAATCACATTTTATTTCAATCAACAAGCACCCAACATGGCCAAAGAATGGAATACAGCACCACATTTTAAAGAAAATAACATCCAAGCCTCAATTCATTTACCATAACAATTTCCTCATCCATCACCTTTTTTTTTTATTGTTCACAACATTCCAAGAGTTAAAGGAAATTTCATTCAATTTGGGGTTTTCAACTCAAATTGAAAATTTAGGGTTTTACCAAATTTGGGGGTTTGCCTTGTTTATCATAGAAATGGGCTTTAATAATATTTATATACATGTTTTGAAAGAAGAGTATAAGAAATTCCAAATGAGAATCAAATAAGATGGTTTCTTATGTAGAAATTGGGAATAATCCAACAATATACTCAAATTGGTTCGTGAATCACAAACACACCATGAAATCCATTCAAAGCAAAGAAATACAAGGATAAAAGTATCCCTACCTCTTAAAATAGGAAGAGAATGGAGCCCCCTAGAAGAACCTTTGCCAAATCAAAATCCAATCGGTGGAAGAGTATGATCTCCAAGTGTTCTTCACTTTTTGCTAAGTGATCTAAGCCAAATCTTAGTGGAATGGAAGCTATTTTAGAGTGAGAAACTAGGGTTTTTCAGGTAAGAGAGGAAGAGAGGTAAGATAGAAAGAAAAAGTGAAAGAAAAGATCTAGAATCGTGTTTTTCAAGTTGCTGAATTCGCGCAGTCTGCTCGAGCACCACTTTTCCCGCTCGAGCGTAAGACACAAACTAAGAGGCCTGCTCGAGCATAGAATGACATACTCAGAAGTTTTGCAGAGCTATAGGAGAACCACTGGGAGCCAACATTCCCTGCTCGAGCGCCACTTCTTACGCTCGAGTGTCTCGCCTGCAGATTCAAATGATACTGAGAGTTAAGATTTTACGCTTGAGCGTGTCTTTTCAAGCTCGAGCGGACCCAAAAACAAAAGTGTCACAAACACCCCCCTTAAGGAATTTTGCCTCCGAAATTAGTGCCCCAAACACACCATATGAGATATAATTGCATCAATACATTCATCAATCTTCAACAACTCCCAATATGACAACAAAATATGGTAATCATAATATATTTACCAATCCGCCATAATCGCGTATTTAAACAAGCACACCCATTTAGTTCCAAAATCAAAGATAGTAGATAGTAAAAGTTCTAATTCCTGTTTTCCCATTCATCAAGTATAAAGGAAGAGTGACAAAACAGGTATATTACACATGAGAAAACAAATCTGGGTACTTTTTGCAGATTTCAGCTTTACACTCCCAAGTAGCTTCCTCCACACCATGACAGCACCACAATACTTTAACTAAGAGAATTGTTTGACCCCTCAAAACGTGTTCTCTAGTATCAAGGATTTGGATTGGTTTTTCTTCATATGATACATCTTCATCTATTTCAATCTCCATCCAATCTAACACATGGGAGGGATCGAGTTCATATTTGCGAAGCATTGACACATGAAACATGTCATGGACTCCGGAGAGCTAGGGTGGCAAGGTAAAACAATAGGCAACTTCCCCGATCTGCTCGATGACTTTCCACTTCGACCAAATCTCATCAACCCTTTCCTAGGAGAGATTTTCAAGAACACATGATCGCCAACTTCAAAAGTTAAAGGTTGTCTTCTCCTGTCTGCATAGCTCTTTTATCGGCTTTGAGCAGTGACTAATCTTTTCTAAATGAGGGTTATTTTCTTCGTAGTTTCACGAACGAGATCTGGTCCTAATAAAGGTGAATCTCCCACTTCCGCCTAACACATAGGTGATCTACATGGACGCCCATACAATGCCTCGAAGGGTGCCATTTCAATACCTGCTTGGTAGCTGTTGTTATAAGCAAATTCAACCAAGGGTTGATGCTTCTCCCAAGATCCTTTAAAATCTAGCACATATGCCCTTAAAATATCCTCCAAAATCTGGATAGTACACTCGGATTGTCCGTCAGTTTAGGGATGATAAGCTGTATTGAAATTCAAATGGGTACCCAATGCACTTTGAAGACTCTGCCACAGTCTAGCGGTGAAATGAGAGTCCCTATCAGACACTATACTCACTGGCACCCCATGGAGGTGAACTATCTCACGAATATATAGTTCGGCTAGAAATTCTATGGAATCCCCCATGCTCATGGCAAGGAAGTGAGCCGACTTAGTAAGTCTATCTACTATTACCCAGATTGCATCATTACTTCTTTGAGTTCTAGGGAGACCAGAAACAAAGTCCATGTTGACGTGTTCCCATTTCCATTCAGCAATATGAAGAGGCTGTAACAGTCCAGTCGGTCTTTGGTGTTCGGCCTTAACCTGTTAACAGATTAAACACCTGGCCACAAATAGTGCTACATCCTTTTTCATATCTCTCCACCAAAATTGACGGCTCAAGTCACGATACATTTTGGTACCTCCCGGATGTACTGTCAAACGTGAGTGATGAAATTCTTTCAAAACCTCGCTCCTCATAGATTTGGGTACAAATAGTCGGTTCAAGTAGTGAACACTAGAATCCACATGAACATTTAAGGCCCACTCTTCCTTCATTTGGGAGATATTCTCCTTAACTATGGCTATTTCTGGGTCACCTAGTTGTGCTTCAATTACTCTAGCAACAAGGGAGGGTTGTGCAATAGTGGTGAAAAGAGTGGCATGTTCCAATGATTCACCAAGTCGCAAATCAAATTCATTAGCATCCCCTATCATCTTCCATTCCCTCATCGCTAGACTAGCTAGTGAGCTCATAGATTTTCTACTTAAGGCATCTACTACTCTATTGGCCTTGCTGAGGTGGTAGTGTATCTCAAAATCATAATCCTCTAGAAATTCCATCCATCGCCGTTGGCGTAAATTCAAGTATTTTTGGGAGAATAGGTATTTAAGGCTTTTGTGGTCGGAGAAAACTTCAAACCTTTCACCATATAGATAATATCTCTAAAACTTCAAGGTAAAAATAACAGCGGCTAGTTCTAGATCATGCGTCGGGTAGTTCCTTTCATGAGTCTTCAATTGGTGTGAACCATATGCCACCACTCTACACTCTTGCATTAGAACACATCACAACCTTTCTCTAGAAGCATGACAATATATGGTATAACCTAAGCCTCGTTCTGGAATGATAAGAATTGGAGAGGTAGTCAATCTAAGCTTTAGTTCTCAGAAGGAATTCTCACAAGCTTCGCAACAAACAAACCTTACTTCCTTACAGGTCAATCGAGTTAATGGAGATGCTATGGAAGAGAAATTCTTTACAAATCGGCGGTGGTAACCGGCTAAGCCCAGAAAGCTACGAACTTCTGAAACGTTCTTAGGCTGCTCTCAATTCTGCACAGCTTCTATTTTTGAAGAATCCACTATAATCCCGTGTCCCGAGACCACGTGACCCAAGAACTTCACTTCAGAAAGCTAGAATTCACATTTTTCGTACTTTGTATACAAACAGTGCTCCCTAAGAAGTTGTAAGATGATGCGAATATGTCCTTCATGCTCCTCTTCGGAAGGGGAGTAGATAAGAATATCGTCTACAAAGACGACCACAAATTTGTCAAGAAACTCCTGAAAGACCTTATTCATTAGATCCATGAATGTGGCTGGAGCATTAGTCAATCCAAAGGGCATAACTAAGAACTTATAATGTCCATATCAGGTACGAAAAGTAGTTTTGGGAATGTCCTCCTCTCTGACTCGGATTTGGTGATAACCCGACCTTAAAGCTATCTTGGAGAAACAATGAGAGCCTTTAAATTGATCAAAGAGATCATCTATCGTGGGCAAGGGATACTTATTCTTAACTGTGGCTTGCTTCAGCTTATGGTAATCAATGCATAATCTTAAGGATCCGTCAGACTTCTTTGCAAACAAGGCTGAGGCTCCCCAAGGTGAGGTGCTAGGGCGTATAAAGCCTTTACTGAGTAATTCCTGCAACTGTTCCTTCAGAACCACCAATTCAGCTGGGGCAAACCTATATGGTGACAAGGAGATAGGTGCGGTGCCCGGGAGTAAGTCTATGGTAAATTCTACTTCCCTATGAGGAGGTAATTCTATAAGATCTTTAGGAAAAATGTCGAGATATTCACACACCACCTTTGGAAATTCACCCCAGACTACTTCACTTCCGTTGTCCAAAATAGTGGCTAAAAGAAAATTAAATTGGCCCCGACCATGTGGATGGCATAAGGAGGGTAAAGATTTGCTGCACTTGTCCCCCAGAAACGTAAAACAATCACCGCCAACAGTGCACACCGTAACTCTCTCTCGATAACAATCTATGGTCGCCTGGTAAGTAGACAACCAATCTATACCAAGGATGATGTCAAAACCCGACATTCCCAACAAGACAAAATTAAATGGAAGTTGTTGACCCACAACCTCAATTACACACCCCTGACACTCCTAGGTTAGAGTAACCTTACCCCCAACTAGTGACTCTATTGTGAGTGAAGATTGCAGTTGCCTACTCTCTAACCCCAACAATGATGCAAATGATGTGGCAATAAATGAATGTCATGCCCCTAGTGTCAATCAACACGCTAGCCCAAGTATTGAAAATAAGGAATGTACCTCTCATAACTGATGGTCCCGATGCTTGCTCGGAAGTAGTGACTGCATACACTCTTCCCTGCGACCTCTGTTCCCCCACCTCACTCCTTTGAACATATGCTTGTTGTGCGGATTGAGCAGACATGGCTCCTTAAACTGCTCTAGATGCCTGCTTTGATTGAGCTGGTTGATATGATTGCCTCTGACCCTGACCCATCTGTGAACCTCCAGACTGTCTGGACCCTGCCACACTTGGAGTCCCTACTTTATGTGGGCAAAACTTCTTCAAATGTCTCGGTTGACCACATTGATAACAAGATTGGGGTTGGCTCCTATTCTAAAGTTGACCCTGTGGTTGCATTGGTTGGGACCGTGCTTTACCCTTCTGTCCGCACTCTATAGACTTGTGACCCATCTGGCCACATCTATAACAAGCACCAGTGGTTTGAGTCATACTTCCCGAACTTTCGCCCGTCACATGACTAGAAGATTTGGCTTGTTGTGGAGGCGATTGGAAGGATGATGATGAACCCCTACATCTTTTTAAGGAACCAGTATCACTCCTAGTAGCCTAATGTCTTGCTCTCTTCAACCTTTGCCTTGCTTCTTCGGCCTCTACTGTGATCTCCACATGAGTTGCTGCTTCAACCAAACGGTTGTAATCGCGTATCATGTTGCCAACCACTTTCATCAAAATCTTCAACCTCAACCACTTTTCAAGCTCAAGGCACCTTCACTCTTCCGTTGCCACTAGTTTGGGTGCGAAACGCGAGAGGCTACTGAATTTGGCTTCAAACTCCACCACTAGTGTATCTATTGTAATAACTCTTCAAACTGTTTCCTCAACAACTCGTTGTTGAAGGAAGGAATTTATCTTGGAAAGCTTACACAAATGCTTCCCAGGTATGTTCAACTCTATGTTTTATAGTTTTCCACCACTGCCCGGCTTCTCCCTTCAATTGGTAGGCCGCTAATGCCACCCGCAATTCGTTCTCCCAAATGTCTAAGATTTTGAAGGACTTGACCACTTGCTCTATCCACCAATCTATTTTCATCGGGTCAGGCTCACCGCTAGACTCGGCGGGATTGGAACGAAAGAACTCCTTTTTCAAAAAGGGAGCTCTTGATTCTCCCTTAATGGTTCTAGCTGCTTGCTCGGCTCTTAATATCTCCATGGACTTCCTGAGAGCCCTCACCATCTCCTTAGCCAAGGCCCCCATAGCTTCTTGGGCTAGTGGAAGGGGTACATTATTTTGACACACTCCTTCCTCTTATGGAGGGATCTCAAGTTGGACTGGAATGTTCCAGCCTCCCCGACGAGGTCTACCATGAGCTCTAGCATGTCCGGACATCTATAAGAAGTAGAGACATTATTAAATTCAAGACCAACTTTCTACCCCTAAGTGCTTTACTCTTAATTCTCAAACTTATACATCTTGCAAACTTATATAGAATAATCTAAGCAATCATGCATACATCCACATACAAGCGTACATGAGTTGCCCTACTAAGATATTAGCTAAGTTCATGGCAATCAAGGACCTCCAAGTGGAAAGAACAGTGATCAAGTGCCTTTCCAAAAGGATTTCGATGAATGCAACGAACAAAAGCCATATCATAGGATTCTAACTCCATACCCACATAGCCACATA
This sequence comes from Camellia granthamiana, assembly GCA_036172215.1. Taxonomy (NCBI): domain Eukaryota; kingdom Viridiplantae; phylum Streptophyta; class Magnoliopsida; order Ericales; family Theaceae; genus Camellia; species Camellia granthamiana. The sequence goes on from CM069910.1 coordinate 76,762,600, forward strand.
AAATAAAATAAAAACACATAAGTCAGAAGGTATTCTAAGCATGCCATCCTAGCCTAGAGACCCTATTGTGACATACGTCATTTCCCACGACCCCAAGGTATTCAAACCTAGGCTCTGATACCATTTGTAACGCCCTGGAATTTCTTACAAAAATGGACCAAAACAAACACAAGAGTATAATCAAAAGTCATCTTTTTCATTGAACTAAAGTTAAAGGATTATAATTCATCATGTACAATCTCACAAGATTCAATACTCATATTCCAGTTCAATGAACTAGATGATCTTACAACATATAAGCCTCTAGGGCATACACTAACAACAAAACGACTTGTTAGTCTTGTTACAAAAATTCTAATTCAAAATATCAAAATATGCTTGAGTTAACTTCTTCCCAAAAAGAGCTACAACTAGATCCCATCCATCAAGGGGGTGGTACTTCATCAATTTCTGAAAAAAATAATATGGGGTTGTGCTAATTGCCCAGTAGGAATACATTTAACCGAGTATTTAATCTTTTCAAACTGGATGATGATGTCTTTGTGACAAAACAGAACATGAAAATATATCTTCACAAATAGTCTTAATCAATCATAACGATACATCATGACTCAAGAGTGATAAATTACAATTTACATCATTAGGTACCAAGCATTTCATGTCATCAAGCACCACACTTAAACAATCACATCTATGGAAGACAAACCATGAGTCCATCAGCAAGAGTCCAACATAAAACACCCTTTGCTTTTGATTAAAACCACCCCCGCATTTGCCGGCTATTATACGGTAGGGAGTGACCACCCAAAGAAAATCATCCGTTTTTTCATTTTCGCCGGCTATTATATGGCAGGACTGTGTGGACACCCAAAAAAAATTCATTTTTCCCACATTCGTCCAGCAATAAGCCTAGATAGGGCAATTATAGCGATCCCGGTTCTCCCTGTCTATATCTGTTGTATTCCGGACTTTGGTTCCGTGGAGTTGGTAGTTGTACCTATCTTGTTGTTATCCTTTAATTCCATTTGTTTGAGTTTTAGGATGTGTTGGGCATGTTTTGAGCAGGGGGGTTGAGCCTTGGTCTAAAATCTTGTTGTCAGGTTTTTGGTCGTTCCGCTCGAGCGGGTCTTAGAGCACTCGAGCAGAGATTGTACACTCCCAGTATTTTTGTGCTCTGCAAAACTTCTGCAGATGTGATTTCTGGGCTCGAGCGGATTCTCTGCGCTCGAGCGGGCTTGATGGCGCTCGAGCGAGTTGTACTTCTTTGATGTAAGTTCTGGGAGGGGGAAATCTACGCTCGAGCGGACTGGTTTTCGCACTCGAGCGGATATGTTTTATTCTTGTGTCTTGGCGCTCGAGCGGGCCTTCTTGCGCTCGAGCGTGTCCAGATTTTTGTGCTTGACGCTCGAGCGTCCTGTTCTCCACTCGAGCGGGAATGTCGTATATCAGAAGGCAGTTAGGCATTTTGAATCACTTTTTACATTCTCTCTCTCTCTCTTACTTTCCCAAAATTGATTTTGAGAGCCCCTCTCTCTAGAAACTCCCTTCTCTCTAGGGTTTGATCTAGTTAGAGTGCTTCCCTTCCCTTTGGCCTTTGTAAAAGTTGTGTTGATCGTCGAGGGCTTCGTTTTGATCCGTGGATCTTGGAGTTTGGAGCATTTTCATTTTCTTCATCTTCTTTGTTGGGTGTTATCATTTGAGGTAAGGATTCCTACTCACTCTTATGGGTTTTAACCTAGATTTTGAGCTTGTTGTTTAAATGGTTTGATTTTGGGATCTAGGGTCTCAAAATGTTGAAAGAGGGTTTTGCTATTTCAATTCTAAAATGTGTATTTTGGGTTTCAAAATAATGATATTGTCGTTGGTTGTTGAAATATAGACCATTGGGTCAATATTGGGAAATGGGGTAGAAACCCTAATTTTGTTGCATAAATTAATTGGTATAATTACTTTTGGGGAGGTCGTGATTATATGGAATTGAGTTGGAAATAATAAGATTGGCTCATTATATTGTAAAATGGTGGAGTTGGATTTATTAATCGCTCACTTTTGAAAAAATTGATATTTTATCTGTTGGAGCTTTTATTATCTGTTTAGAAATAATTGCTTTGGGCTACCGGTGGAGGGTAGCTATGATTGTTGTAGACAATGCATGATGATTTGGCAAACTAAAACTAATCAATGGGATGTGTCATAGAGTATGACGGTTGATAGAATACATTAACGTTATGTATTGATTGATTGTGTATATGAAGTGTGTATATACGTTGTGTGTGTGTGAGGAGATAGGAGATGTACTCCACGGTTTAGGGGAAGATAGGGGATGGACCTCTAAACCGGATGTTATTTGGGAAGAGATAGGGGATGGACTCCGCTGATACAGCTCATATGCTTGTCAGTTAATATGTTGATATAGCTCATATGCTTATCTATGGAAGTGTTGATATAGCTCATATGCTTATCTGTTGAAGTGTGGATACAGCTTGTATGCTTATCTATTGAAGATGTTGATATAGTTTATCTGCTCATCTATCGAAGTGTTGATATAGCTAGTGTGCTTATCTATTGTGAAATGGGAAATGTTTAATATGAATCATTATCTCATGTAAGTCGTTGGCCAGGTTCTGAGCCGTTGTTGTAAATTATGAATTTGATAAGAAATGGAAAATGAAATGAAACATGGACATAGTGGTCATGTAATGGAAACGGATATGAATTGATTTATGGGAATTAAACATTTATCAATTGCTAATGTCTTAGTTACTGCTCATACTGTGTTTAGCATATCTCTACTGGGCGTTGGCTCACCCTTTATGGGACATTATTTTCAGGTACAGGTAGCATGCCACCTCCAAGGACATAGCTTCGATGGTTATGGGAGTTGAAGACTATTTTTTTTGATTATTTTGTTTGTATTACATGTATATCAAGCCAAGGGCTTATTTTGTATAGAGTTAGTACTCTTCTTTTGTGTAACCAAGTGTTGACTTGGAAAGCTGTAAGCCCGTAGGGCATTTGCTTTTGTCGTTAACATGTAATACTGTTGGAAGAACTACTCTGATGAATGGAAAGGTGTTGATTTTCTTATATCACTGCATGTCTGAATGATGGGTACTATGTATTATTTTGAGGGCGTTTCAACTTGGTATCAGAGCGTACCAGGTTCGAATACTTTGGGTACGTGGGAAGTGATTAGTATCACAATGGGTTTGTCTCGCTTGATTAGAGACTTAGATGTAGTGTCATATGCTATGTGTTTAATTGATAACATGCGTATGTGACTATGTAGGTATGGAATGTAGTTTCTAGGATGTTGATTGGATCCATGGGTTTCTGGGATTCTTGTTGGAAAAGCACTTGATTAATGTTGTTTCTAACCGGAACTCTAGTAACGCCTTGGGACTGTCATTATCCGGGAATGAAATTCGTAAGTGCTTATGTGTTTATGTGCTTACGTGGAGTGAATTACAGTTGTCCATGCATTAGGACGTGAGTGTTTGTTTTCAGCACATTTATGAATGTGCTAACGTTTTCGTTACCTTTAATAGGATGTCAGGACGAGGACGAGGTGGTAGGTGTGGTAGGCCTAGGAGGTAGGAAGTGCCTTTACCGGATGACGTTCCGGCAATGCAAGAGGGAGTTGGTCAGGCCAATGTGGCCGAGCCAGCGGGTCAGCAGGATATGGGCGCCTTGGCTCGAGAGATAGCAGGAACTTTGGGTATGCTCAGAGCTAAGAATCAGGTTGTTGAGGCAGGACCTTCTTTCTTGAAGAGGGAGTTCTTCCTGTCTAATCCGGACGAGTTCATTGGGGATCCGAAAGAGCCACTTAAGGCTGACGAGTGGTTGGAACAGATGGAGAAGACGTTCGAGATGCTTGGCATCGAGGACGGGGCGTTAAAGGTGACCTTGGTATCCTTCCAACTGAAGGGAGATGCGGGTCAATAGTGGAAGTACGAGAAGGGCCGTGTTGGTGGTACATAGAGGGCTTTTGTAGATGCCTTCCAGGAGAAGTTTTTATCTTCAGCTGCTAGGGAGAAGCTGAGGGAACAGTTTTGCCAGCTTAAACAGCAGGGTTTGTCAGTGGCTGAGTTTGAGGCTACTTTTACTAGTCTGTCCAGGTTTGCACCTGAACTTGTGGCGTCCGAGGAACGCCGTTGCTCTGAGTTTGAACGGAAGTTGAGGCGTGGACTTAAGTTGAGGGTTGGAGGGTCGTTTATTCGGGAGTATAGACGTTTGGTGGATGCTGCAGCTCATATGGAGATTATGATGCAGGAAGAGGATGAGGAGAAGCATAGAGGTTCCAAGAGAAGCCAAGATAGCCAGGGTGATGGCAGGAGACAAAGGGGTTTCAACCCTTAGCAGTCTCAGAGTGGTCTGGCTAGATCAACCTTTCCAGTGCCGAGTGCAGGCTCTGGGAGAGGTAATCATGGAGGCTTGACTTGTTTTACATGTGGCCAGCTGGGTCACAAGTCTTCGGTTTGCCCGCAGAAGGGAGGGGGTCAGCGAGCTGCTTCTTCTTCAGCTAGACCTCAAGGCCAGAGTCAGGGCAGGGGCCAGTCTTTGTCTTTTTATCAATGTGGTCAGCCTGGGCACCTGAAGAGGTTTTGCCCACAGTTGAGTGCCACTTCGGGAGCATCTGGCTCTAGGCAGACGCAGAGTTATCAGCCAGCTCAGTCTGTGCAGGCCTCGAGGGCCAATCCAGGAGCTTCGTCATCCCAGTCAGTGCAACAGTCTTTTGCTCCTAGAGGTGAGCAGGTGGATCAGGGGCCTACAGGGCGCGTGTCTGCTGTTACCGCGCAGGACTTAGTACCGGCTCCATCAGTAGTGAGAGGTACCTTTCTGTTTTGCAACTCGGTTGCTAGTGTGTTGATTGATACGGGTGCATCTCATTCTTTTGTATCTGCTGCATTTGCATATGTGTTGGAGTTGGAGTTGGCACTATTAGCATCTCCTATATGTGTTGTATCGCCTGTTGGGGGCGAATTGATTTTGAAACACGGATGTAGAGGTTGTGATATAGAGGTCGCCGACCATAGGCTTCCGTTTCCTTTTGTTGTTATGCCCATGACGGGTTTTGATGTGATTTTGGGCATGGACTGGTTATCGTCATACCGGGCAGTTATTGATTGCTACCGCCAGAGGGTCACGGTATGTACCTTGAGTGGGGAGTGTTTCTATTTCTTGGGGGATCGGGTTGGTAGTGTGTTGCCACCGGTGTATGATCCGTGAGGGCGGAGTGAGCTTAGTGGTCTTCTTGCTAGCTTTATGAGTAATGAGTGTAATGAGACCCATATTGTATTGTTGAGGGTGGTTTGTGAGTATTCGGATGTTTTTCCTGAGGATCTCGTTAGTTTGCCACCTCACCGAGAGATAGAGTTCTCTAGTGATTTAATGCCCGGCATGGCGCCAATTTCCATGGCACCTTATCGTTTTGCCCCAACTGAGTTGAGTGAGTTGAAGATTCAGCTCCAAGAATTGCTAGACAAGGGCTTTGTTCGTCCTAGTGTTTCACCGTGGGGAGCACCGGCCCTCTTTGCTAAGAAGAAAGATGGTGCCTTGAGATTGTGTATCGATTACCGGAGGTTGAATCGGGCTACGGTTAAGAATAAGTACCCTATGCCCCGTATTGATGATCTGTTTGACCAGTTGAAGGGTTCCCGTTGTTTCTCTAAGATAGACTTGAGATCGGGTTACCACCAGTTGAGGGTCAGGGAGGAGGATATTCCGAAGACGGCATTCCGTACGCGGTATGGCCATTATGAGTTTCTGGTGATGCCATTTGGGCTCACCAATGCACCGGCAGTCTTTATGGACTTGATGAACCGGATCTTTCGAGAATTCTTAGATCGCTTTGTGGTCGTTTTCGTGGACGACATTCTTATCTATTCACCTTCAGAGGAGGAGCACGAGGAACACTTGAGAGTGGTGCTTGAGTTGCTTAGGGCCCATAGACTGTATGCCAAGTTTGGGAAATGTGAGTTATGGCTAGGAGAAGTTAAGTTCTTAGGCCATGTGGTGTCCGGGGAAGGGGTGTATGTTGATACATCCAAGGTTGAGGCAGTGCAAGATTGGGCACAGCCTAAGAGTGTTTTTGAGATCCGCAGTTTTCTGGGATTAGCTGGGTATTACCGCCGGTTTGTGAAAAATTTCTCCAGGCTAGCTTCGCCGTTGACTAGACTGACTCGGAAGGGAGTCAAGTTTGTGTGGAGTGAGACTTGTGAAAAGTCATTTCAGGAGTTGAAAGTTAGATTGACCACCGCTCCGGTCTTGATTATTCCGGAGAGAGGGTTGGGTTATGCAGTCTATTGTGATGCCTCATGAGAGGGTTTGGGTTATGTGTTAATGCAAGAGGGGAAAGTGGTTGCCTATGGCTCACGTCAGTTGAAAATTCACGAGAAGAATTACCCCACAGATGACCTAGAGTTAGCAGCAGTGATCTTTGCCTTGAAGATTTGGAGGCATTACCTTTATGGTGAGAGATTCGAGGTATTCTCGGATCATAAGAGTCTGAAGTATCTGTTTACACAGAGAGACTTAAATTTGAGGCAGAGAAGATGGATGGAGTTCATTGAGGATTACGACTTTGAGTTGCACTATCACCCGGGGAAGGCCAATGTTGTGGCCGATGCCCTGAGTAGGAAATCCATTAGTGATGTAGCTTGTATAGCCATCCGGGAATGGGAGATGTTGGGGGCACTTGGCGAGTTTGATTTGCTTCTGGGCCAATTTGTTGAGGCTGCGGCCTTATTTTCTGTTGTTGCACAGCCTACACTTGTGACTCGAGTGTTAGAGGCATAGAGAGGTGACCTTGAGGTAGAATCCCTCCGAGAGAAGATCTCCAGTGGGAAGGTTGAGAAAGGTTTGATGGTGTATCCCGATCTGAGTGTGAGGTACAGAGACCGTTTGTTTGTGTCGAAGTCTTACCGAGAGGAAGTACTCCGAGAGTTTCACCATTCACGCCTTGTGGTGCATCCGAGAGGCACTAAGATGTATCGTGATTTGGGTCACCAGTTTTGGTGGCGGGGTATGAAGAGGGATGTGGCTGTTTTCGTATCGAAGTGCCTTACTTGCCAGCAAGTGAAGGCCGAGCATCAGAGGCCAGCGGGTTTGTTGCAACCCTTGCTTATTGCTGAGTGGAAGTGGGAGCATGTCACTATGGACTTCGTTGTAGGTCTTCCAAGGACTCAGCGGGGTAGTGATGCTATTTGGGTGGTTGTAGACCGACTGGCTAAGTCGGCGCACTTCATCCCTATGCGCGTGAGAGATTCGGTAGATCATCTTGTCGACTTGTATATTCGGGACATAGTGAGATTGCACGGGGTCCCAGTGACGATTGTCTCAGATAGAGATCCTCGTTTCACTGCCAGGTTGTGGCAGAGTTTGCAGAGTGCCTTGGGTACTAAGTTGACCTTTAGTACAGCTTATCATCCTCAGATTGACGGGCAGTCCGAGCGTACTATTCAGATCCTTGAGGATATCCTTCGGGGTTGTGTCCTTGACTTTAGTGGGACATGGGAGAGGCACTTGCCCTTGGTGGAGTTCGCTTACAACAACAGTTTCCAGTCTAGCATCAGTATGGCACCGTTTGAGGCCTTGTATGGCCGACCGTGTAGGTCTCCAGTTTGTTGGGCCGAGGTGGGTGATGCACCTTTGTTGGGTCCGGAGTTGGTTAGGGAGACGATGGAGAAGGTTGAGCTTATCCGTAGGAGGCTTGTTACAGCCCAGAGTCGCCAAAAGAGTTATGCCGACCGTAGGAGGAGGCCTTTGGCGTTTGAAGTAGGTGATCATGTTTTTTTGAAAATATCACCTAGGCGAGGTTTGATGAGGTTCGGGAAGAGTGAGAAGTTATCCCCTCGGTTTATTGGTCCCTTTGAAATCCTTGAGAGGATTTGGGAAGTTGCTTATCGTTTGGCTTTGCCATCGCAGTTGTCCGGGGTACATGACGTGTTTCATGTTAGTATGCTTTGGAAGTACGAGCTAGATCCGTCCCATGTGTTGGATTGGACCGATTTGGAGGTAGATGAGGATGCCTTGTATGAGGAGAGGCCGGTTTGGGTCTTAGATAGGCAGGATCAAGTCTTGCGAGGCAAGAGCATTGCCTTGGTAAAAGTTTTGTGGAAGCATCACGGAGTGGAGGAAGCCACTTGGGAACGTGAGTTGGAAGTCCGTGAAAAGTATCCGGACATGTTTGCTGATGTGTAATCATGTAATGAAATTTTGTAATAATATTGAACTTTAAGAACATTATATATGTCTTAAGTTGTAAAACATTGTAAATGTTTTGGTAAATGGGAGCTATATTAACATTGTGCATGTTAAGTATATTGTGAAAATGCAAGCATGATATTAATGTTACATATGTTAAGGAATTGTGGAAAATGAGTCGAAATTGGTAAATTTCAAAGGAATGCATGTGATAATGCAGGTTGTTATGTATAATGTGAAATGCCTCTTGAAAAGAGATGGGCTTGACCGGTAATGGGTCGGATTGTTTAATATTATGTTGTAATATTGTGGGGGAAATGGAGAAAACTCGTTTTTGAAAACTTGTGTTTAATTTCGGGGACGAAATTCTTTAAGGGGGGAAGGTTATAGCGATCCCGGTTCTCCCTGTCTATATCTGTTATATTCTGGACTTTGGTTCCGTGGAGTTGGTAGTTGTACCTATCTTGTTGTTATCCTTTAATTCCATTTGTTTGAGTTTTAGGATGTGTTGGGCATGTTTCGAGTAGGGGGGTTGAGCCTTGGTCTAAAATCTTGTTGTCAGGTTTTTGGTCGTTTCGCTCGAGCGGGTCTTAGAGCGCTCGAGCGGAGATTGCACACTCCCAGTATTTTTGTGCTCTGTAAAACTTCTGCAGATGTGATTTCTGGGCTCGAGCGGATTCTCTGCGCTCGAGCGGGCTTGATGGCGCTCGAGCGGGTTGTACTTCTTTGATGTAAGTTCTGGGAAGGGGAAATCTATGCTCAAGTGGACTGGTTTTCGCGCTCGAGCGGATGTACTTTATTCTTGTGTCTTGGCGCTCGAGCGGGCCTTCTTGCGCTCGAGCGTGTCCAGATTTTTGTGCTTGACGCTCGAGCGTCCTGTTCTCCACTCGAGTGGGAATGTCGTATATCAGAAGACAGTTAGGCATTTTTGAATCACTTTTTACATTCTCTCTCTCTCTCTCTCTTACTTTCCCAAAATCGATTTTGAGAGCTCCTCTCTCTAGAAACTCCCTTCTCTCTAGGGTTTGATCTAGTTAGAGTGCTTCCCTTCCCTTTGGGCTTTGTAAAAGTAGTGTTGATCGTCGAGGGCTTCGTTTTGATCCTTGGATCTTGGAGTTTGGAGCATTTTCGTTTTCTTCATCTTCTTTGTTGGGTGTCATCATTTGAGGTAGGGATTTCTACTCACTCTTATGGGTTTTAACCTAGATTTTGAGCTTGTTGTTTAAATGGTTTGATTTTGGGATCTAGGGTCTCAAAATGTTGAAAGAGGGTTTTGCTATTTCGATTCTAAAATGTGTATTTTGGGTTTCAAAATAATGATATTGTCGTTGGTTGTTGAAATATAGACCATTGGGTCAATATTGGGAAATGGGGTAGAAACCCTAATTTTGTTGCATAAATTAATTGGTATAATTACTTTGGGGGAAGTCATGATTATATGGAATTGAGTTGGAAATAATGAGATTGGCTCATTATATTGTAAAATGGTGGAGTTGGATTTATTAATCGCCCACTTTTGAAAATATTGATATTTTATTTGTTGGAGCTTTTATTATCTGTTTAGAAATAATTGCTTTGGGCTATCGGTGGAGGGTAGCTATGATTGTTGTAGACAATGCATGATGATTAGGCAAACTAAAACTAATCAATGGGATGTGTCATAGAGTATGACGGTTGATAGAATACATTAACGTTATGTATTGATTGATTGTGTATATGAAGTGTGTATATACGTTGTGTGTGTGGGAGGAGATAGGGGATGTACTCCACGGTTTAGGGGAAGATAGGGGATGGACCTCTAAACCGGATGTTATTTGGGAGGAGATAGGGGATGGACTCCGCTGATACAGCTCATATACTTGTCAGTTAATATGTTGATATAGCTCATATGCTTATCTATGGAAGTGTTGATATAGCTCATATGCTTATCTGTTGAAGTGTGGATACAGCTTGTATGCTTATCTGTTAAAGATGTTGATATAGTTTATCTGCTCATCTATCGAAGTGTTGATATAGCTAGTGTGCTTATCTATTGTGAAATGAGAAATGTTTAATATGAATCATTATCTCATGTAAGTCGTTGGCCAGGTTCTGAGCCGTTGTTGTAAATTGTGAATTTGATAAGAAATGGAAAATGAAATGAAACATGGACATAGTGGTCATGTAATGGAAACAGATATGAATTGATTTATGGGAATTAAACATTTATCAATTGCTAATGTCTTAGTTACTGCTCATATTGTGTTTAGCATATCTCTACTGGGCGTTGGCTCACCCTTTATGGGACATTATTTTCAGGTACAGGTAGCATGCCACCTCCAAAGACATAGCTTGGATGGTTATGGGAGTTGAAGACTCTTTTTTTTTTGATTATTTTATTTGTATTACATGTATATCAAGCCAAGGGCTTATTTTGTATAGAGTTAGTACTCTTCTTTTGTGTAACCAAGTGTTGACTTGGAAAGCTGTAAGCCCGTAGGGCATTTGCTTTTGTCGTTAACATGTAATACTGTTGTAAGAACTACTCTGATGAATGGAAAGGTGTTGATTTTCTTATATCACTGCATGTCTAAATGATGGGTACTATATATTATTTTGAGGGCGTTACAGCAATTGGGCACCTTTTAAACTCCCCGTGCGAGTACCAACACAACACCACACTTTCAAAAATGACTCTTATCTGGATTCATGTAGAATCAACAATTCAATCACATTTTATTTCAGTCAACAAACACCCAACATGGCCAAAGAATGGAATACAACACCACATTTTAAAGAAAATAACATCCAAGCCTCAATTCATTTACCATAAGAATTTGCTCATCTATCACCTTTTTTTTTATTGTTCACAACATTCCAAGAGTTAAAGGAAATTTCATTCAATTTGGGGTTTTCAACTCAAATTGAAAATTTAGGGTTTGACCAAATTGTTGGGTTTGCATTGTTTATCAGAGAAATGGGTTTCAATAATATTTATATACATGTTTTGAGAGAAGAGTATAAGAAATTCCAAATGAGAATCAAATAAGATGGTTTCTTATGTAGAAATTGGGAATAATCCAACAATATACTCAAATTGGTTCGTGAATCACAAACACACCATGAAATCCATTCAAAGCAAAGAAATACAAGGATAAAAGTATCCCCACCTCTTCAAATAGGAAGAAAATGGAGCCCCCCAAGAAGAAACCTTCACCAAATCAAAATCCAATCGGTGGAAGAGTATGATCTCCAAGTGTTTTTCACTTTTTGCTAAGTGATCTAAGCCAAATCTTAGTGGAATGAAAGCTATTTTAGAGTGAGAAACTAGGGTTTTTCGGGTAAGAGAGGAGGAGAGGGAAGATAGAAAGAAAAAGTGGAAGAAAAGATCTAGAATCGTGTTTTTCAAGTTGCTAAATTCGCGCAGTTCGCTCGAGGGCCGCTTTTTCCGCTCGAGCGTAAGACACAGACTAAGAGGCCTGCTCGAGTGTAGAATGACATGCCTCAGAAGTTTTGCAGAGCTACAGGAGAACCACTGGGAGCCAACATTCCCTGCTTGAGTGTCACTTCCTGTGCTTGAGTGTCCCGCCCGCAGGCTTGAAAGATACTGAGAGTTAAGATTTTACGCTCAAGCGTGTCTTTTCACGCTCGAGCGGACCCAAAAACAAAAGTGTCACAAGTATCAACAAATTTTTTATTTAAGTTTACCTACACATATAATCATCTTTTTTTTTTTCTCTTTTCATTTCCAGAACTACACTTCTTAGGAAACATGACTATAATCACAAACACTTCAATCCACAAATCACAATCCACTGATTATCTCATATTTGATAGCAAAGAAGTTATAGAAAAACAATTTAATGAAACAAAATTACGGCAAAATAATTAGGAAAAATTTATTCAATTAAAACTAATAAAGACCTAGGTAAAAAAAATTAGGGAAAAATTATTTATTCCCCTAAAATCTAATAGATAAAGAAGGTAAAAAAAAATTAGGGCGAATTTATTGTTCCACTAATTGATAAAGAAAGAATGCATAAAAAAATTAGGGAAACTTTATTTAATAAAATCTGATAGTGAGAGAGAGGACTTACTCGATAAAGAGAGTGTGTGTGAGAGAGAGTGAGTCGCCGGAGGAATGTGTGTGAAAGAGAGAGAGTGAGTCACTTAGTGTTGTGCTCTTTGTGTCTGTCTGCCCTGCTTTATACTTGCTTGGTTCCTTTCTTTTTCATTACTTCATGAGAGAGAGAGAGATAGAGAGAGAGAGAGAGAAAGAGAGAGAGAGAGAGAGCACTGAGCAGTGAGCAATGTATATTGTATCATTGTATGTATTGTTTGTTCTTCTTGGGCCCATACACTTTTTTGTTTTTATATATTTTCATCTTAATAAATATGGGCCAAACCGCACTTATAAATAAATATGGGCGAAACCATACATGGGCCCAATAAAATATTTTGGGGCCTTTTAAATTGATCCTTAAAAAAATAAAATAAAATAAATAAAAAATAAACTAAAATTGGACCTATAACATTTTACCAAATTTGGAGGCCCTATTTTTGGGCCAAACTTTTGAGGCCTTAGGCCTGCTTTGGACCCCCCATATTTTATATTTTATTTATTACAATTTTGTCCTAACATTAAATTCTAATTTTGTCCTCATCCTATCCTCCCAAGTCTAACCCTAATCCTAATCCCACCACCACTTCCACTCCCATCGACGGCCTCCAGCAACCGACCCATCTCCGTTATTTTTGTCCTTTTGCGAGCTTCTCACTGCCACCTCTTGTTCACAAAACCATCATAGCAGCGAAGGTTAGGGTTTTGGTGGTGGTGGCGGTGACGGAGAAGGAGTGATTGATTCAAGAACTTTCTTTCGCGATCTTCATCTTCATCCTTTGGAACCTACTTTTTTTCCTCTCTTTTGTGCATGACTCCCTCTCTCTCCGTCAATTTCTCTCTTTACCTCACAAGTTGGTCGATTTAAGTCTTATATTTTCCACACAAAAGTACAAAATATCAACACTTACTATTTGATAAACGGATTTCAAATTGAAGACAAAATGAAAACACAACAGAATATCTAAACTTTTTTTCAATTGAAAACAGAAACCAAATATCTAATCAAATTGAAAACACAAAGTCTTACAAATTATTAAAGGTGCTCGCGATTTGGCGGTTCGGTTGCGATCAAAGGAATCTCAACTCCGTCATCCGTCCAAAACTAGCCAGATTGGAAAAAATCAATCCGCAATTATCTGCTTGTCATCATGCATCCGTCCAAAATGCGGTGGATTGGTTTGGTTCGATCGGTTTGGGCTGATCAGAATATCCGTTGAGCACCCCCAATCCAAAGTAGAAAAGTAGGGACATATAGTAGCCCTCTAAAAAAAAATCAAAAAAAGCCGATAAGCTAGCTTTTTTTTCTTAGTTCCCAAAATAAGCATTAATCCCTTTTATGTTTTAAATTTATCTTAGTTTATTTTTGTAGTTTTTTTTTTTATATAAAAAATTAGACAATAAATATCATGTTAACTGTTAGATAATATAAAAAATATATTATTAATTGGAGCTTGGTTTGTATAAAAAATGTGAGTTATATATAATAAAATAATTTTATGTCACATGATTATTAATATGTCATTTTTTGTCTAATTTTGAACATAAGTTAATTTTTGAAATAAATTGAGAAAAATTTGAAAAGAAAAAAAAGAAAGAATAATTTAAGAGCTAAAGTAAGAAGAAAAAAAAAATTGTAGAGTTAAAAAAAAGAAAAAAAAAAAAGAACTAAACATAGAAGGACAAAGCGTAATTCACCCATAGATGAAAATGGAATGAATAATGCTAAATAATTTTGGATGATCGACATCTATCTAACGGTGCACTGTTGCACAGGGCTTTAGCCCTGTTTGGTAGAGGTGTTGGAAAGTACTTATAATTTATACCTAAACAGCTTATAGCTTATAACTATGAACATAAGCTGATTTCTTACTTATAAATTAACCATCTCCTGCCCCACTCAAAGAATAAGCTGATTTCTGACTTCCAAAAAGTTATAAGTTATAAGCTATAAGCTAAACCAAAAACATCAAAATAGGTTAAATTAAGCTGAAAGCTGAAATAAGTAGCTTTTAAGCTGCACCAAACAGGGCTTTTGTAGACAATCCCAGCAGCTGTGGGTTTGGAGTGACAAGCTATCGCAAAGGTGAGGGAACAAATAAGTAAACTTTATTAATTTTCGGGGTAATTGCACTCAGTTTATGTCAGCAAAAAATAATTACATATTCATGGAGAATTTTATAATTACAATTATTAATATTTATAAAGTTTCTTATTTATTTGTAATTTATTTTTTACTGATATTTCTCCTTAATTTTACAAGTCTTCGTAGTTGTCTTCTTCACAGTTACTTTATTATTAATATAAAAAAATAGAGATACAAATTAAATTATTAAGGGTAAATTATAAATAAATTCCCGAGGTTTACTTACAATATGAATTGCCTTTTATCGTTTAAAAAATTACAAATACTCATTTGTCAGAATTTTTATTCAACAAAATTAACCAAAAAAAAAAAAAAATTTCTAATTGTTCTTCTATACAATAATAAAATTATTTGAATTATTAATTGAAATAAATTTTTGACATCATTAATAATTGTTAATTGACTTGATGATTTATTAATAAAAAAAAGTCAATTGTTATAAAATTACAAACTTCAAAGAGCAGGATGCAATTTGCATAATTACAGAGGGCAAATCGTATTTTAAACAAATCTTAGGAAATGTACTTGTAATTTATTCAATTATTAACTAGCCATCCGCACATGCATTTTAACAAAACATAATATTATAAGAATAATAACAAAGTAGAATACACCGTATATGTGTTGTTCAAGTAGTAAGTACCTTGTTTATTAAACTCATGAACTTAGTTTCGAGTCTCATCCTGTTCTTAATATATTTTTACATAAATACAACTATAGAGACGTTTTTAAAAATACTCAAAATATGAGACATATCTATGTCAACACTACCAGTAGCCTTCACATATTAATAGTATAGATATAGAAGATAGATAAATACCAACTATAGGGGCATTTTACGAAAACTCAAAATATTATGACAAAGGAAATTGAAAAATCTGCAAACCAAATCGGTCCAAAACAATCCGGTAGATTTGGTTTGATTTTTTTAATTCATGGTTCGGTTTTGGTTTGAAAAATTGAGAAATCGATGTCAATAGATCGGTTCCGGATTTAAGTCCATAGTTTTAGATTTAAACCCAATCGGACCGTGTAACTTAAATAATATATCTAACTTATTGGTACTATTTTTAAATTATTTAGCATAATTTTAGTTTTGTAATTTTTGTTGCTATGACAAAATGCTTGTTTGATGGAAATTTTATATTTGCTAGATGTCGAACAATATGTTTCTTTGCTAGATGTCATATTTATTTAAGTTAACAGTTGAACAATGGACATGTTTATATTTTGAAAGTATATGTTTTGAATAAATTAATGTTGAACAATATATTTGCTTAATGTTATGTTTTTACTTAACTAGTAAATATTATAAGAATAATTTGCTTGATGGATATATTATTATTAATTTTGAAATTTATGATAGGTTGAATTTTTTAAAAAATATTATATGAGTTTTCTTTTGAACAGATTATGTGAAATCATGGTTCCAAATTGAACCAAATCGTGTTTAAATGGTTTAGTTCGGATTAGTTCCGTAATTTTAATGGTTTAGTTTAGTTTTAATTTTTATAGAACCATAAATAATGAATTGGTCCTAATTTCATCTAAAATCGATATAAACTAAACTATGTTCACCCATACAAAATATCAGGCACATCCATATCAACACCATCAACCGCCTTCACGTATTAATAGCATAGAAGATCGATTATTTTAGCACAGTTTCACATAGGTAAGTAATTGATAAAATAATTACTAGGAAAATTCTATATGCACCTTGTTATGTGTTTTTATGGTTTATTTATTTATTTTTGTGATAAATATTACATACTTTTCTAGTAAGAATTATGATAATTTGTGATTCAAAAATGATGTTACGCATTTATATGGTAATATTATGTATTTTGTGATATTATTACACATTTTGTTATTAAAAAATATTTGGATTAAAAAATTTATAACATTACACACACACACCCAAAAAAAAAAAAAAAAAGTGTAACGCTACCACAAAATGTGTAACATTTTTTTCTTAATCACAAATTGTCATAACTCCTATAAAAAACAAAAAATTTACATTTATCAGAAACATACATACATATACAACAAAATACGTTACAAAGTACCTATCCTACACACCTTTTGAAGGATGTGTATCATAACATTGCCCATAATTACTGTTATAATTAATAATTTAAATTCGGAAAAACCCTATGGGTCCATATGTTGGCGTAATTTTATCACAAAATTTTGTAATATCACTCACAAAGTGTGTAACATCGTCACAAATTGACGTAACAAAAAATATTGTAACTAAGCCACCAACTCTTATAACATAAACTACAAAATTGTAGATATTTTATTATGCTAATTTGTTGTGAGGTTACTCATTTTTTTATTGATATTACAAAATTTTATAATAAAATTACACCAATTTATAATAAGATATATATCATATACATCCTTAAAAAGGTGCACACCATAAACTTTCCTCTAATTTGTAGTTGTTGTAAAACTCTTATTAATATTCCAAACTAGACATAACCTTAGAGAATGCCACTTTATCATTATATTATAGTAGTGTATATAAGTCGTGCTATGTACAAGATTAAATAATGATGGATAAATTATTTTTTAATTAATTACAAATAATTTTAAAAAATAGATAAGTAAATTTTAATTATTGTTCATTAAGTGGTTGTTTGATGCTAACATTTTAAATGACTTTTTAACTATTTTAAGTGATACGAAAAGTTATTATGTTTGGAAATGAATTTTTTAATTGTATGAGAAAATGTGAAAAAAATCCATTAAAAAAATTCTTGAGTTGGCTAAGAATACGAAATTAATCTCACTCCATGGCTTGGATTAATAAAATTTTAAAGTCAATTTAAAAAAATCATATTTGTTTCTAAATTAAATAATTCAAAAAATGTTAGTATATCTTGATTATTTTTTCCGATCTCTACCTTATCTATATCTATATATTATATAAGAAAAATGGAGTTTCTAACCCACAAACTTTGTGAGAATTCCAAGTTCTCAATCTAAATTTTATAATTTTTTTATTTTTTAAATTTTTTTTAAAAAAGTCTTCTATTAGCTAGTTCTTATTTAAGCAAAAATAAATAAATAAAAATTAATATCCCTTAATTTATGACTTTCAAATAGAAAGTAGGATGAATTACACTAATAGTGGTTATAGTTGGGGCTTGTGTCATTTTGGTCTCTGACTTTTCAATTATGACATATTTAACCCTAAATTTTGAATCTTGTTTCAAATAAGAACAATTGAAAATACCATTACCCAATTTTCAGGGCAAAGTCGTCAATTTGACAAAATATAAACTAATTTGATAAAAATAAATGTCAAAAAAATATTTTTGAATTTTCAAAAATTATTTTTACCCACTAAAGATAAAATTATGTAAAATTGATAAATCTTTTACACATTTATTTTTTTATTTTTTTATCAAATAATTTTTAAAATTTAAAAATATTTTTTTTGACATTTATTTTTGTAAAATTAGTTTATATTTTATTAAATTGATGACTTTGCCCTTGAAATTAAACAATGGTATCTTCAATTGTCCTTATTTGGAATAAGATTCAAAATTCATGGTCAAATATGTTACAATTGAAAAGTCAAGGATTAAACTCACACGAGTCCCAAAATATAGGGACTGTAACGCTCCGAAAATAATCACAAAAAATCGATCCAACACAATATACATAAGACAACGTAATCAAAATAATAAATTTCCATTAACCTGAATTGTTATACATAAGTGACACATGCGATATATATTCATAAATAGTTCATCCTGAATCTACAGCATGTGTTACAAGTGGTAAAGAGGAAATGAAAGTTAAACAGATAATTATATACCCTAAAGGCTTACAACTTTCTAAGTCATTTCTTGGTTACAACAAAAGAGAGTCTAACTCTATACAATTTAAGCCATTGGCTATAAAAATAAGCACAAAAGTGAAGCCCGTGCTCCAAGCTCCTTTCGAGCTACAGCCTTGGCGGAGACATAACGTCAATACCTGAAAATAGTTTTTCCAAATAGGGTGAGCCAAGACCCAGTAGGAATAATCTAACACAGTATATGGACCGTAACAAAGATATAAGTACAACGTGCATTTACAATGCCAGTGAGAAAACATTTATATTCTATATCATCATAAAGTACCAAATTTCATAACTCAATCATTTTTCCTTCTCATCAGTTCAAGCTAAATCATTTTATCTCAATTCATGAGCCAATTTCATTATCTTTCAAACCACCCATCTGAGACTACAACTCAATGGTTCT
The DNA here is from genome assembly GCA_036172215.1 of Camellia granthamiana. Taxonomy (NCBI): domain Eukaryota; kingdom Viridiplantae; phylum Streptophyta; class Magnoliopsida; order Ericales; family Theaceae; genus Camellia; species Camellia granthamiana. The sequence goes on from CM069910.1 coordinate 76,781,312, forward strand.
CAAATTAACACAATCATCACATAAGCACTTCAATTTGCCATTTTAGGGAAATTTCGTCTGCGGGATCGACACCCATGTATACGCTTGGTTTCGGGACTTTCATCCAGGATACATAAGCCAACTTAGTTCGATGGAGTCCATCCCCTATCTCCTCATAAACAATAGAATACATCCCCTTTTTCGTCCCAAACAATCATACATATACAATGTATTTAAAACTTAGTCATATTCAATGACAATCAACAAAAGATTAGTTTCAATTTACCTAATCCTCATGCAATTTCTACAACAATCATAACTATCTTCCACCGATAGCCCAATACAAATATTTCTAAACAGATATTAAATCTCAAGACAGATAGTTTATTCAGATTTTCAAAAGGTGTGAGGTAATGCATATCCAACTCCATCATTAACACCAACATTCATCCAATTTCATATTTAATATACCAATTTTATTTATTTATACAAAATAAATACTTGAACCATTTTAGATTAACTTCCCTCTTTCTCAAATACCAACCTAAATGCCAAAATAAACAATTGTGACACAATATAACATCATTTTCAATTCTTGCAATTGTTCTTTCAATTCTTTCATTTCAGTAGTAGCCATTTTGTAGGGAGTTTTAGAAATAGGCTGAGTGCCTAGCACAACTTCAATAGTAAACTCGATCTCCCTATCCACTAATTCCCCTGGTAATTCATTTGGAAACACATCTGAAAATTCGCTACTAATAGGGATACTACTCAATTCAACATTCACAATTGGTTTAGATAGCACACAACACAAGTAACCCTGGCACCCTTTCTTGATCAGTTTACATGCTTTCATTGCCGATATCAAGTAAGGTGGAGGCACTACCCCGTTACCCATAAACACAATTTCTTCATGTTCCGGTGGTTTAAATACAACCCGTTTTGTTACACAATCAATGGTGGCACAATATTTAGTTAACCAATCCATGCCCAAAATTACATCAAAATGTCTAAAGTCCAAGGGTAATGAATCTACATACAGAATAGCATTCCCAACCCGCATATCACAAAATTGATATACAGATGTACACAACACAAATTCCCTAGATGGAACAAATACACATAGCAAATATGGCAATGATTCTAGAGGTCTACTCAGTCTAGATACAAATGCACAAGTTACAAAAGAATGTGTTGATCTGGAGTCAATTAACACAAAAGCATCTTGATTGCATATAGAGATAGTACCTGAGACAATGGCTTCGGTGTTCCGTGTGTCACCCGGAACAAGCGCGAAGACTTTTCCTTACCTCATGGTATCTCCGGTGATAGTAGGCTTTGTAATATTTCCCAGTTTTGATAAGAATTCGAAGTGCTTGAGGAGCCCGTATTTTGCTTCTTCGAAAATTTCTTCTTTGAAAAGAAGCCCTGTCTTTTACTACATTTCCAATCAATTGTCGATTTGGCCTGTCTGGCTATGTTAGCTTTTGATATTGTGGTCCGGTCCAGCACCTCAATATAGGCTTCCATCTTGAGAACATTCACCTTCTCTAAGATATCATCTCGAAGCCCTCCTTCAAAATGTCTCGCTTTCTTATAGTCGGTATCGACCACATGTGGTGCAAATCTGGCCAACTCAGTGAACTTGGCCTCATACTCAGCTATTGTCATACTGTTTTGTTTAAGTTCCATGAATTCTAACACCTTTCTATCATGGACACATTGTGGAAAATATTTTTCGTAGAAAATCTCCAAAAATCGTACCCAACCAATATCCTTATTGCCCTCACGTATTAACATCCACCATCTTCTTGCCTCATCTTCAAGAGTAAAAGTGGCTAGAAGTACCTTCTGTGTTTCTAAACAAGGAAACACTTCAAACAATTTCTCTATGCCAAGGACCCATGCTTCAACCTTTAGCGGATCCAATCCCCCATGAAACTGTGGTGGTTTCATTTTCTTAAACTTTTTGGTGAGTGCTATTATTCGGTCATCATTCTAAAGGTCTTGTACAGGTGGTACTGGAGGAGGAGATGGAAGATATGGTTGTTGCCACTGTTGTTGATGCCTCAATGTTTCTGTCATTTCCTGAATCAATCTTTCCATCCTATCCATTCTGGCAGTAGAAGACTCCTTCATTTCATCACCTCTTGTTGTCACCATCTGATTAGACTTGCATTATTCTTTATACAAAAACGTTCACAAGTATGCATATACTCGGAGCATACATATTCAAATAATTCACAATGCAAGTAAATCATAAACATATAGTTTATAATCATTTATCTTGAAGCATTTAAGCATGTTCTTAATGCTTTTAGATTCATACTTATCACATGAATGTATCCTAGATCATTTCTACATGCTTATTGCTCATTTGGACAAGTATGTGAGTTATTAACTCGTGCTCTGGTACCACTCTGTCATGACCTGAACCCGCCCCTATGGATTAAGGTCATAACCGGCCAGTAATCAAGAGATTACCTACGACCTCAATCTCATTAAAACATAATTCAACAGAGTTAAGTGGCTAAACGGAAGCAAACTTAAAAATTTTGTCCATAGAACTGTGCTTACATGGCACATCATAACATTTCTCATATACTTGTTAATAATCCACATCAAAAGGAAGATAACATAAAAGTGTACACAAACAGGATCATTCAAGTCATGGTCAACCAAACCCAAAAGCTTATGTACATGGTGATCAAACACATTCACCAAGGTAACAACAAAAAAAGGACAAAAGAAGCAAAACAAGTCTCGTGCGTGAGACGTTTGGGCTAACACCACAAAACTTTGACTTTCTCACATACTTCACTGAGGTTGGGTTTGAACATCTCTTTCATCACCTACATACACATGAATAAGAGTGAGCGAAAGCCCAGTGAATAATATCAAAGAAAGAAGATACATGAATGGAATTTGAAACAGATATATTAGACGGCCTTGGGCCCATTCATATTTCTATCTGGTACGTAAAACGGCTTTAAGCCCAAACAAATCAAACGGCCTCGGGCACACTTCGTTCTTAACAGACGGCCTCGGGCCCAATTCATTCATGTCAAACGGCCTTTAGTCCAATCATTTATATCAGACGGCCTTTGGCCCAATCATTTGTGTCAAACGGCCTTTGGCCCAATCATTCGTGTCGAATGACCTTTGGCCCAATCATTCATATCAGACGGCCTTTGGCACAATCATTCATATTAGACAGCCTTTGGCCCAATCATTCGTGTCAAATGGCCTTTGGCCCAATCATTCCTATCAAACGGCCATTGGCCCCATCATTCATGTCAAACGGCCTTTGGCCCAATCATTCATATCAGACGGCCTTTGGCCCAATCATTCGTGTCAAACGGCCTTTGCCCCAATCATTCGGCGTACGAATACTTGTCCATTAATCAAATTAACAAATTATGAAACTCAAATAGGAGTAAGCAATTGGACAAATAATAAACTTCAAAATATCTTTACTAAGATATTACTCAAAGTGATCTGCTGGATGGTTTGTCCTTGCACTTGACCCTACACATTTCATAAACATAACGGGTCACAAGTGATTCAATCCGTTCTTAATTTATTTCTTTCTCTTAGGCCTCTTTCTTATCCTTTTAGGTCACATACAAAGCTCAAAGCATGCCTAAGAGTGCTAAAAAATGGAAGAGAATGGAAAATGAAACACAAAACAACTTCTCAAAATTTCTGAAACAAGGCTCCCCGCTCGAGAGTAGCTTTGGACGCTCGAGCGGACCCTTTTGGTATGCAAAAGTACTGGTTACCTTATTTTTACGCTCGAGCATGGCTTCGAACGCTCGAGCGTGACTCCTCTCGCTCGAGCGGACATCAATGTCTGTAAAACTTTTGGGAGCTAACATTTTACGCTCGAGCGGCGCTTTCCCCGCTCTAGCGGACTTGATGAATTCTGGAATCTCCAGAATTGTTCTTGAAGCTCAAACTTGATGTTCAAAGGTTCAAAGTTTCTGTTTTTGGTACAAAATCATGGAAAAACATTACACAGCATGAGTATATAAGTTATTTAGGACCAATTGTCCAAATCCATGATCTAATTCTCAAATCAATCAACATTTTTCTTGGTATGGTCAAAGCTCATGCATTCAAACTTCATACAAGCTTCATATCTTCACAAATCGTTCATGCTTGTCAATTATTGACTCCAATCCCACTTTAGATGGCACAAATGATGTTCAAAATCATGGAACCTATTAGAATTATGCATGCATGTATGATTTGGTGTGATATTCTTCATGTTTCCATAATCAACTTCAAATTACAACATGAATCTTTTGAATTGAGTTCCATACCATGGAAATTCTTACATGCATGTAGTATATGACTCTCAAATCAACATGAACCACATGTTTGATGCTCATATATGAAAATTCATAACAATTCCTTACATGCATGTATACATTGACTTCAAATTCATCAAACACAAATTAATTCTTGCTCTTGGGCACATATCCAGCTAGAATTCATGCAAGGATGAATTTAAGCCCATGAAGTTGAGTTCATTTACTCACCTAGGAGCTCAAATCCTCTAATTCCTAGCTAGTTCTTAAGCCTAGCCCCCAAATTTCCAAGCTTCTTGCTTAATTCTCCAATTTGTGCTCCCTCTCTCTCTACAATCGGCTCACTCTCTCTCTAGAGTGCCTATTTTAGATTTTTTTTTTTAGCTCCAAGGAAATGAATATAAGTGTAATTAGGCCCCCTATATATGTTTGCCTAATCAAATTTGACTAAGGCTAAGTAATTGAGCCTAATTCAATCCGTTAAATCTAATTATTTTGATCCGAAACAATTTTCAATTAAATTTCACCGTACGCTCTAAAAATTACGCTAATCATAATGGCGTAGTCAATTTCGGTTTCTGTGGCCGATAAGGCCTTCAATTTCAATTTACAATAGTAAGTCCTACAGATTTTCCGACGATGAACAGATAGAATAAAAAACACACGTAATTATGTAATTATCACTCAAAGCCATATTATGCATATAATCACAATCATAGTTAAGGTCAATTAGTATAACACGAAACAGGGTTATCACAAAAAAACTGTTACAGGAAGAGATTGTGCTGAAACAGTCAAAGAAGATTCAAGTAGACATATCTATCTAGGGGTTGCTTATGGCTTCATGCGTGCACAGGCAAGCTATACTGTCAGTGATGGCTAAAGTGAAGTTGTCCATTGACACCACCCCGGAACAACTGGTGGGATTAGTGTTCCTGGGGGGCACTGCGCTAACTTTGACCTTTTCAGATAAGGAATTGCCACCGGAAGGCTCTGCGCACAACAAGCCTCTATACATATCCGTAGAGTGCCAGGAAAAGTGGGTGCCAGTCGTATTAGTTGACACCAGGTCGGCAATCAACGTCTGTCCATGCCACACCGCTTATGCTATTGGCCTGAAATCGATCGATTTTGTACCTACAGCCCAGGTGATCCGGGCGTATGACAATACAAGCAGAGAGGTGATGAGAATAGTGCAGATCAGAGTGTAGGTTGGACTCGTGCAACAAGATATTGAATTTCAAGTCCTGGATGTTCCAGCCACTTTCAACTTATTGCTTGGGTAACCCTGGCTACACCAAGTAAGAGTTGTCTCTTCCACCCTCCACCAAATGTTGAAGTATCCCCCATGGGAAAAGGGTGGCCATAGTCTTTGGGAATTCTTCTATACATCCTCCGCCAAAAGTTACTACACCTGTGTTGGAGATTGTGCACGACGAGGAGAATGTTTTCATTTCGGGGTTTACCTTGGCTGAGGCCCAAGTAGTGCAGAATATCTTGGCTGTCGATGAGGGCTTCTATGTCGGTGCCCAATATGTATACTTCATGAACAAGTGACAGCACATGCCCATAATGGGATTAGGCAGAAGTGGCCGGAAAGGCATCGCTGTATTGGCCGATGTGCCACATAACCCTCATGCCTTTGGCTTGGGCTATACGCCTACCAAAGAGGACTGGGTGAGGAAAGGGAAAGAAATGGCCGGAAGAGCCAGAGCAAAGCAAGGTGGGAAGCACTATAAGCTTATGCATAGGCCAATTCAGGGAACTCTAAACGCCTGCTTTGTCTGGGAGGGGAAAGACTTCCCATTTTGCGGCTTTCTTGAGCCATGGTTGAACTCTGAGAAGCGGCGTCTTCCCGGCTTCAAGATTTTTTTTGACTTACAGCTGCAAAAGGGTGAAGCCACAGAGGAACAGATTGAATTAACTGCTAAGGCTGAACAGAGCACGGAAAGTGAGTCCAACAACAGTGAACTTGAGATAGGAGCAGCACTAGCATCTCTCCTTTCGGATCCTCAGATCAACTTGGAGAGCTTGGGGGATGACCTAACCGTTTCCATGATCAGAGACCAATCAGGTGTGGACCCTTCCAGTGGTATCTTGGATGCATCTGACGCACCGTCCCTCACTTGGCAGCTGGAGGAGGGTTTTCTATCTAGTAGTTCTAAGTCAGGTAGTGAGCCAGAATCTGATTCCACAGAGTCTGTAGCGTCGAAATTAGATTCTAGTTCCTCTAAGTCAGAGTCCGGTATTCTTGGGGTTGATAACCCAGATGCTGTGGTTTTGTCCAGGTCGTCTTTTTTCTTTTCTTTTGAGTCGGTTGTAATTGAGGAATTAGATGAGCTGGATCTTTTGAATGATAATACCACTGCAGTTTCTGAGTATTTCTCTGTGCCACTTGTATATTGCATTGATCATGACTTTTAAAATTTTGATGAAAATGACGAGGAAAGAATTCCTCCGGTTTTGAAACATTTGATGGATCGAGAGAATGAGAGGTTTGTAAAACCCCTTGTTGATGAAATCATTCCAAATAATGTGGGTATTGAGAAGGATCCGCGTCTGGTCCAGATCGGGTCCACGTTGTCTTTATAGGAACGCGAGCGCTTAGTCGTTTTATTAAAAGATTTCAAAGATGTTTTCGCGTGGTCCTACGAAGACATGCCTGGAATCGATCCTGAGATTGTACAGCAATGGATCCCTCTTAACCCGAGGCCCGACCCGTCAAACAGAAGCTGCGGAGAATATGCCTGGATTGGGCTTTGAAGGTTAAGGAAAAGGTCACCAAGCAAATAGACGCAGGGTTTTTGCTAGTATTTGAGTATCCAACTTGGTTGGCCAACATTGTTCCGGTGCTGCCAAAAGAAAAATGGCAGAATTCGGGTGTGTATGGATTTCAGAGATTTGAATAAGGCCAGTCTGAAGGACGACTTTCCTCTACCGCACATCGATGAATTGGTGGACTTTGCCGCAGGCCATGCGTTGCTCTCCTTCATGGATGGATTTTCCGGGGTATAACCAGGATACTGATGGCACCCGAGGATAGAGAGAAGACCACTTTCACCACTCCGTGGGGAACTTACTGCTACAGGGTGATGCCGTTTGGGTTAAAGAATGTTGAGGCCATCTATCAACGGGCTACAACCACAATTCTACGTGATATGATCCATAAAGAGGTCGAGGTGTACGTGAACAACATGATTGTCAAGTCCAAGGAAAGAGAGGTCCACTACACCACCTTGAAGAAATTCTTCCAACGGATCAGAGAATATCGGTTGAGGTTGAATCCACAGAAGTGCACTTTTGGTGGAATAACAGGGAAAATGCTAGGTTTCTTGATCACACAGAGGGGCATCGAGGTAGATCCTTCCAAAATCAAGGCCATCCTAGAAATGCCACCACCAAGGACTGAAAAGGAGGTGCGAGGCTTTCTGGGTAAAGTGCAATTCATAAGACGGTTTATTTCAAAATAAACCTTGACTTGTGAACCACTATTTGGTCTTTTGAAGAAAGGAAATAAATTCTAATTGGATAACCGATGTCAGTTTGCTTTTGAGCAGATCAAGCAGTACCTTCAGATCAAGCTGTTGATTCTGTATTTGTCAGTAACGAACACAACGATGGGATGCATGCTTGCTCAGGAATCTGAGGATAGGGTGGAGAAAGCCCTCTACTACCTGAGTAAGAAAATGTTGGACTATAAGACCCGTTACACCCCGCTGGAGAAGGCTTGCTTAGCTTTGGTATGGGCTACCAGGAAGTTGAGGCACTACTTGTTAGCTCACCCCGTAATTCTGGTTTTGAGATTAGATCCCATCAAATATCTATTCGAGAAACCAGCACTTACGGGAGGCTAGCCCATTGGTTGCTTTTTCTCTCTGAATTTGATCTAAAATATGTCACTCGCAAGTCTGTCAAGGGGAGAGCAGTAGCTGAGTTCCTGGCAGATCACCCAGTGAAAGGGGATGAAGCAGTAGAATACCTATTCCTAGATGAAGCTATTCTGCAAGTCAAGGAAGAGACTTGGATAATGTACTTTGATGGAGCGTCTAACCAGTATGGTTATGGGACAGGGGTGTTGCTGATAACACCTGACAATTCCCATATACCTTTAGCTTTCAAACTCCAGTTCAAAGTATCTAATAACAAAGCAGAATACGAGGCGTGTATCGCTGGTTTGGAAGCCACCCTGGAACTAGGGGCAAAAAGGTTGGACGTCGTTGGGGACTTGAACCTAGTTATGTTTTAAGCAAAAGGAGACTGGAAGGTCAAAGAAGAAAAGATGAAGATCTATCACCAAACCCTGGATGTTCTGATTTCTAGGTTTGAGAAGCTAACCTTCACACATCTACTAAGAGAGAACAACAGGTTCGCTGATGCTTTATCAACTCTATCTTCTATGATAGACATCTCGTTGGGAGTCCGAATGCGTCCGATCATTATTGAAAAGAGGTACACGCCGACCTACGAGTTGATCGCTGCAATAGATGAGGTGCAAGATCAAAATCCCCGGTATTATGATATCTGGAACTTCTTAGGAAATGAGGTTTATCCACCAGAGGCAAATGCCAAAGAGAAAAGGGCAATACGGCGGATAGCCGTTCAATTTATTATCTACTGGGGTAAGTTGTATAAAAGGGGTCATCTGGGAATGCACAAGCTATGTGTTGACGTAGAAGAGTCGAAGCGCCTAATGGAGGCCATCCATGGGAGAGAGTGGAGCGCACATGAGCGAAGTAATGTTAGCCCGAAAGATTCTCAGGCAAGGTTACTACCGGTCTACTATGGAGGAGGATTGTATAAGTTTTGTTCAGCGATGCCATAAATTCCAAATTCATGCCAATTGCATGAATATCCACCGTTGAAGCTGTACAACATAACTTCACCATGGCCTTTCTCAGTCTGGGGAATTGACGTCATTGGGGCAGTTACACCAAAAGGGTTAAATGGACAGGAGTATATTCTGGTGGCAATTGATTATTTCACGAAATTGGTGGAAGCTCAGTCTTATGCAGTGTTAAAAGCAGCATATGTGGCTAAGTTCATCCGCAACAACATCATTTGCCATTATGTGGTCCCAAATGAGATCATTTCAGACAATGGCTCCCATTTTAAGAAAGAAGTGATCGACATGTTAGAAAAATACAACGTGGCTTTTCATAAGTCATCTACATATTGGCTGCAAACCAACGGAGCTGTTGAGGCCGCCAACAAGAACATCAAGCACATTTTGCAGAAAATGGTTGAGACTTATAGGGATTGGCTAGACAAATTGCCATTTGCTCTCTAGGGCTACAGAACTTTGATTCAGACATCTACTGGGGCAACTCCGTACTTTCTTGTTTATGGAATGGAAGTTGTTTCTTCCGATTGAAATAGAAGTTCCATCGCTATGGGTTATGGCTGAGTGCCAGATAGCAGAAGTGGATTGGCAGCAAAGCAGGTTCGAAGAACTAATGTTATTTGATGAGAGGAGGCTGAAAGCACTATACCATGTTCAGGGATATCAACTCAGGATTGCCAGGGCATTTAACAAGAAAGTTAAGTCTTGGAATCTTAAGGAAGGGGACTTGGTGCTGAAAGACAACCGAGCTCCCATCCATGACCCTAGAGGCAAGTTCAGACCTAATTGGACTGGTCCTTACATTATCAAAACCATCTAGTCTGGTGGAGCTATTATTCTTATGGACTTGGATGGCCTTGAATTTTTCCAACCAATCAACGTGGACAAGTTGAAGAAATATTACCCCTAAGAGGCTCGCTAGGCTGAAAACCCGAAAGGGCGACCTAGGCAAAAGTTAGAGCACAAAAAATTGGAAAAAGGAAAAACTGAGCTCGCAAGGTTGAAAACCCGGAAAGGGTGGCCTTGGCAAAAGTTAGAGCGTAAAAGGAGAGTGTCAACACCCAAATGAACCAGAACCGAACTACGTAAGGCCTGATTCCCATCTTCGGGATACATAGGCAACGTCATTCTGAAGTCCGATCGTAAACACCTCCAAATCAACTGTGTCCATGCGTTTGATCAAGGCATCTTTGTCTATTCATTATTTGAAAGTCTGGTTGTGATCCTTACCCTGAGAAAAGAGTTGACTACAGTGCTGAGCAGTGCTATTCAGTCAAGGGCAATTTTTCATTTCTAGATGCGGGGTTGTACATCTCGAGGATAGATTCCATGTGTGTCAAGTTGTGATCCTTATCGAAAATGGTTTTGAAAAGTTTTGATAAAAGTTGATTTTTTTCAAATTAATCTTTCTACAACTTAGACCATTTTTGGACCAAAAGAAAAATTTTCAGTGCCCACAACTCCAATTTCATTAATTTCAATACAAAGTTCTCTAACTCTTGATACACATCAAAGTTGCTTTTATTACATTCAAAAAGAAAACTTGAAAAGTAAGATCAAAGCAATAAACTTGGGGCATAGATGAGTCAGGTGTCCCTACGTCCCCTCCCTGAGCTCGTAGAAGCTTCAGATGCTAAAGTAGGCCCAGCTTGCGCTTCATCTTCAAGCCAAGCCAGGAACTTGCCAGAAAGTGCGTAGTTGAAACTAGGGGTACGAGCCAGAAGTTCTCTTCTCCTCAAAGTAGTGGGATATCGAGCTAATTGTGAACCTTGGATTGGGAATGAAGCCGGGTACTCTATCCCCTCTTATGGGCAAGTCTGGTCTTGTCTGAACTGACGCCTGAATCGGAACGGAAAGTAGAATACACAGTGTGTCAAGCCAATCAGTTGAATGCCAGGTTGCCGAGCCATGTTGTAGCTCATCTCGGGTAGATCAAACCACGGGTAACGCCAAGCAATGTCAGCAGCAGACCTGTTGCACATCCAATGGCACCACCACCGCGCGTTCGGGAATTCAACTAGCTGTTGATGAAAGAAATAGCCTTGTGCTGAATATGTAGAGCAAGAATCCACTACTTTCAACCTATCCATGAGCCATATCTGGGAAGGGATGAAAGAAAAAAGAGATTAAAGAATAGGGAGATGTGCATCGAGAGAAAAATGAGAAAAGGGCTTTGAAAGAAAAATAAAGCATGAGTGCCGAAAAATGTAAGAAATACATATGAGAAGGGTGGGAAACATTACCGGAAAGAGTAGTGGACTTCTCGCAAATTTGTTTTTCTCCCATCGATGAAAGGCGTCCAAGCCCATCATGGTCTCGGCTAGCACTAAGCCGATGCAGCTCTTGCCCTTTTTCAAACCTTGGGCCACTTCAACTAGTCGAATGCTAGACCCTCCAAAACTAGGGGCAAGGAGAAAATGCGCTACAAACAAAGGGCGTGTTGTCGAAAACCCCGCCAAAGAAGATCGCCTCGGTCACCAGCATCAGAAAATCGATGAATCAAACTGGGTTGTCTAGCTCTCCGTTGTGGACAAATGATCGGGCCTCGTGTGGAGTGAGCCCACATATCCTCCCCAAGGCTTGAGTATGACCAAAATGGGGCTGGGGTACGATTTCCTCATCCCACCGGGACTCCATTAGCACTTGAAATTCTTCGATTGTTGAGCATAGCTCTTGTCCCCTAAAGCTAAAAATGTGCGTAACCGGGTTCTAATATTTAGCTGCAGCATGAAGCAACAGAAAACAAAGTCGAGAACGACTCACTAGGAATAGTGCATTTATGCCGAAACCTTAGAAATTCAGCTTTTCCGAGCCATCTAAAGTTGCACTCTAATCGGAGAGTTTTTCGACGAAATGTGGCTCCATTTGTGGCAAAACAACAGCTGAAATGAAGAAATCATGAGGCTGGAGCTTTTGTAGAAGATAAGGTAGTGAGTGGAAGCCAGCTGTCGACATTTTGGAGGTCCTACATATTGATGGCCAACAAGGCTCATTGATGGCTGGCAGGGGTACATTGATGGCCGATAGGAGGAATAAATGGCCGGCAGACCACCCCTCATAGCCAGCAGCCTTCCTCTTGTGCCTTTTGTCATCCTTTATGAAGATTCAGTTGGATGCAGGAGTTTTATTCTGTTATTTGTGTGTTTTCAGGTCTTGTTTTGAGTCCTTTTAACTTTAGTAAGTTCGTCGAGTTGTGTTTAAGTTGTTTTGTTTCTCAAGTGTTTTGTTCATCAAGTTGTTTATCGAGTCGTTTTGTTGTATGCCGAATTGTTTTGTTGATTATCAAGTTGTTGTTTTGATTATTGAGTTGTATTACTTTCTTTATTTCAGTTGTTGGTCGGTTCGTTACTTGATTCAAGCTGTTGTGACAATACAAGTATTTGGTTTTCAATGTCAAATTCAATTTCATTTTCATGCGATGCGGTGCTCATAATGCAAAGTACAACACTTTTTCAAATAAAAGCTGGTTTTCATTCTGATCATAGTAGTTTTTACAAAAGTGCAGTACAAGTTTTTAAAGAAATAAAACTCGTCTGAGGCTGTACAAAGTGCTAACACTATTAACAAAAGAAACTAAGCAAAAAAAAAAAAGGTCGACCAGCGCCAGCTATCTCGGGCACTAGAGGCCCTCTTCGTCCTCTTCCTCAGCGGAGCGGACTCTGCAGCACTGTCTCCATCGACACCACTATCTGAATCTGGATCAGAGTCTGACCCGGAGCCGTCTCCACTCCCCGCCTCGGAGCCCTCTTCGGCATCAACGTCCGCACTCTCAGAATCTGAGCCAGCGTCATCGTCTTCGCTCTCTGACGACTCTGAATGCTGACTCGCCGCCTCCTCGGCCTCACTGGTCTTAGCATCATCATCGCTCAAAATAGGCTCTAAAGGGCCACTCTCAGCTTGGGCGCTCCTAGCTCGGCCTCGGCTGTGTGCTGGAGCCTGTCTCTTTCTCCCTACTACTGGAGGGGGTACTGATAGTCCTAGTGCTACTATCGTTGGAACCGTCGGTATAGGTGAGACCTAAAAAGACAGTTGATATATGTCAGCCACAGTATGTGTATCAGAGATGCAAGTATAGTGTGCAGAATGAGTATATGTGGAAGTCAGGTATAGTGTATGAATTCAGACGCAGTGTATTAGTGCAGTGTGGGGAAGTTCTCATTTCAGTTTCAATGTGTCAGTGGAAATTTGATGACTGGAATGTAGGAAAACTGAAGAAATTACCTGAATCCCGTGGAAGCCGAGCAGTGCCTACCTCCTCAGTATCATGCCCTCGAATGAGGCTAACGGCTCCAGTAGATCCTCGGTGTATCCTGGGGGTGCCTATAAATCCATTGGGAATGATTAATGTCTAGAACAAACAAATATCAGAAAGAGATGGGAAAACTAAAAATGTAGTACATACCGCAGGTACGTCCTAGGCTCTGGTGTATTTATGCCCAGCTGCTGTGAGCTCAATCAAGATCTGATATGCCTCCCCAGTATACCACCAGCAGGTAAGTGCAGTAGGTAGCTCTGGCCACACAGTCCCCTGCCTCACTTGGGAAGCCTCTCTGCCATGGTGCTCACCCAAGTCGCTCTACGTCTCACCCTCATGGAAGGAGCTCTCATTCCCTCACCTCCGCGAACGCCAGTTGTAGACACCCCATTTTTGACCGACCTTAAGACTCAGACGTCATCGATTGAGCGCTCAATGATCGTGCATATTTGTGCCCGTTTTGAGTTTCTGGAGTTTTCGGCTGAGTGCCTTGCCTTCGGGCCTTTGAACTCTTTGTGTTTTGGCTCGGTTTGTGGACCAAGCCTTGTTTTCCCTTGCCTGGAGGAAGAGGGAGGTCTGTAGACCACTTTTCCCTCTTGTAGGCTAGTTTCCGGTTTCCGGAGCCTTCGGCCGAGCACCTTGTCTTGCTTCCCTTTTGGTTTGGTTTTGAACCAAACCTTGTTTTACCTTGCCTAGAGGGAGAGAGAGGTTTGTAGACCATTTATTGTGGTCATAGACCACTTTTCTCTCCTGTAGGCTAGTTTCCAGTTTCCGGAGTCTTCGGCTGCTCGCCTAGTCTCGGGACCGCTTAACGTTCTCCTCTTGGCTTGGTTTTCAAACCATGCCTTGTTGCCTTTGCCTAGAGGGACACTGAGGTCTTGGAGACCACTTTTTGTGGTCGTAGACCACTTTTCCCTTGTAGACCACTTTTAGTACCCGTAGACTAGTTTTCGAGGCTTCTAGCTGCGCACCTTGTCCCTCGGACTTTCGTCTTTCATCATTTTTGGTTTGTTTGTTTTCCTTGCTTAGACGGTGGAATAAGGGTTGCAGACCAGTTTCTCTCCCTGAAAACCACTTTTCTTCCCCGCCAGCCAGTTTTCTAGTTGGCCAACTGGTCTTGGTGGTCTTTGGACCACCAAAAGTGGTCGGCAGCCATGCTACCACCTTGTTTTTTGTGTGCAGACCACCTCTCCCCCCTGGCCGACCACTTTCCATTCTTGCAAACCACTTGTGCTAGTCAGCCGACCAGTGCAAGTAGCTGGCCGACCACTTCAACGGGTCGGCAGCTTTCCTGCAGTTTCTTGCTGATATTTTCTTGCCAGCTATGCCAGCTGTTAGGCACAGAAGGCATCCTCCATTATGAAGGGATTGCTTGGAGCCTAAAGCTTGTTCAACAAGCTTGATCCTTGTTTTTCTATAAAAGGGAACCTCCTCCCTCTTGCCTTAGGTTCTGAAATTTGCTTAGAAGCTATACATACACATCTATCTCTATACTTCTCTCTTTGTCTCATTTTTGTGCTTGAAAGTGCCTTTCTTTCACACTTTTGCACACAAACACCTAGTGAAACACCACACTTTCGTTGTTGAGGCACCTAGAAGCTGGTTTTAGTATTTTTGGATTGGTTTGAGCTCAGAAAAGCTGCTGGAGTTGTAGCTTTGAAGTTGTTCTTCAATGGTGAGTTTCTAACCCCTTAAACCTTGTTTTTTGTTTAAGCGTTTGGCCCTATTTGCATGCTGATTTAGGCCTAACTTTTAACTACAAAAAGTTCTAATTTCAAGTGTTCTAAGTGTTTGTTTAAGGCCTTGTTGGTGTTGGGGGTGGTCTACCCCCTCTTATGCCTTGTTTGGCCTTGTTTTTGTGCTATCCTTTTAAGCTATTGGGACCACCTCTTTTGGGTCTTCTCACCACTGAAACTCAGAGGAATTTTAATGGTGTAAAGTGTGTTTTGAGGTCCCAAATAGGAGGGGGTCATCCCCTCTCCTTGTGTCTTGAATGCTTGCCTTATTAGCCTCATGTTTGAGCATGGTTTTCTAGCATGTGTTGGCTTGTTCTCAACTTGTTTTTGGTGTTATTTTGACATGGCATACCTCTGTTTTAGCTTGGTTGAGTCACCACTTGCATGCATTCTGCACTTGTAGTGTAATCTTGCATGCTAGCCTAACATGCATCATGCTTTTGGACCATCATTCTAGCATGTTTTGGCTCAACTCCAAGAAGATTTTGTTCATGTTTTACCATGCTTAAGCTCTGAGTTAAGTGTTTTGGGCCATGCATGCCTTGCTTTGTATAGCTATAGTTCATTCATGCTCACTAGCTTTGAGTTTCCAAGCCACTAGCATGCATTGCTTGGGCTATATGCATGACTTGGCATCATTTGATATGTGATTTCAGTATATGTAGTGTGGCCATACACTCACATCTTTCACTCTTTCAATGCTTTGGAGGGTTGGTGTTTTATGCCTTAAGTATGAGCCATTGTGCATGCCATCTTGCCTAGCCTTTTGGGCCACCATTTCAGTGTGTTTTTGGTGTCGTTTTGCCATGATACAACTCTATTTTTGGTTGGTTAGAGCATCCCTCATTTTCTTCTTACACTTGTAGTGTAAGTCCTCTTTACTAGCCTTGCATGCCTAATAAGTGAGCTTGTTATTCTAGCATGTATTGACTTGGTATTAGTCCATTTTTTGTGTTAATTTGACATGCCATAACTCTAATTTTTATTGGTAAAGTCATCTCATGCTTGGTTTCGGTAGGTGTAGTGTAATCCTCCTCATTAGCCTTGCATATTCCATGCTTCATGCCCTTCATGCTAGCATGTGTTAGCTCTAATCCATGCATGTTTTAGCATCATTTTGACATGCTCTAGGACTGTTTTGGGTTGCCTTGGCCATATGGTTCATGTTTTGCATACCTGTAGTGCAAGTGCCTATGCTAGTTTTGAGTTTTGGAGACCATAGCATGCCATACTTGAGAGGTTTGTTTGCCATGACATCATTTTACATGATTTCAGAGCTTGTAGTGTTGTCACACTTCCATATTTTTCACTCCTTGCTTATGTTTGAGAGTTGTGCTCTTATGCTTAATTGGTGAGCCAATGCATGTGCATGCATCATTTTGCTTTTCATGCCATCCTTTCGTAGCATTATAGCCACTGTTTTGGCATGATTGAGGTCTTTCCATATTCAGTTTAAGTCCATTGAGCATTGCTTTGCATGCCCCTTGTGAGGTGCCCTTTACTAGCTTTGATGCCTTAGCTTCTAAGCTTGCCGTACATGCATTGTTTGCATGATAGAATCTTGGGCATGCCATCCTAGCATTGGTAGAATAGCATGGTGTTTGAATGTTGTTGCATTACATTGTGTTTACATGCTTGTTGCATTGCCTCATGTTTGCATGCTTGAGTTGCATTGCATTATGTTTGCACGCTTGTTGTTTGCCTTGTGTTTGGCATGCTTGTTGTGCTGCATCGTGTTTGGATAGGGTATTAATCCAAACACGAGAAACGAGGGACGTTTCATACTTGAAGTGATGAAACGTGCCTCATTTCTCGGTCGTCGACCCCTCTTGATCATGCATGATAGAGGTTAAAGCTTTATGTGTTATTTGTGCATTCATTTACATTGATTCATGCAATCTTGGCTTCTCGGCCATCGTGCATTGCGATGCTCAGTTGGTGGCCCGAGAGTCAAGAACTACACTCCTTGAGCCTAAGAAATGATATGGAGAGTGGTTGTGCATACATATCTTGCAAATACATTGCCATGCCCCTTCTTGTTCTCTGTTGCAGCAAACTAGAGTTGTGTAGAATTTTTCTGGTCGACAGGACCAGTAAAAGTGGCTGGCCGACCACTTTTTCTGGTCTGCAGCAAAGGTAAGTGGTCGGCAGGTGGTTAGCAACACCAATAAGTGGTCGGCAATGCTCCTGGAGGTCTCCATGATGGAGTAGAAGCTATCTGGAGCTTTGTACAGAGTTCTGAGAACAAATGCAAACAGAGGCAAATTGGGGCATCGCAATGGATTTCTAAACAAGGCGACCGAGCATGCATGCACTTCTCGCCCTGAGGACTTCTTCTTACTTTTTTACTTAATTGCTTAGCTTAGATTAGCTATTTGGTTCTGTACTTAAAAAGTTAATGCCCTTAGCTATTCAATTTGTGTTGTAATAACTAGTTAGTTAACTTGTTAGTTAATTAGCTTGTTTTGTAATAATTAGTTAACTAGGATTAGTTAATTAGTTTACTTGTAATAATTAATTAGTTTAGATTAGCTAGTTAGCTTCTTATTCGGACCCTCCGTCGAGAGGGCACAACTGTTGTAATAAGTGTGCATGTGTGTGATGCATGTCTTCTAACCCCTATTTCTTTCTCCCTTTTACTTATCCGCTTTCGATGGTTAGTTTAGGGTCATTTTCAATTAGCATACTTATGCTTCACATGCGTGCATCATTCATCTGTCTTGCATGCACCGGGCTTGGCGCATCATACAAACTGCATTGTATTTCAATACCAATTTGAATACATGTTATCAAGTTGCATTCATATGCCATTCTAGATAGCCGAGCCTATCTTAGTTGCATTTTACATGTGTTCCATTAGGCATCTTAACATAGCTAGATCATGCATTGATTACTAACTAGCTTCTTTTTTGGCTCGGAGTACACTGTGAGTGTTTTCACTTTAACATCCTTGCATGTATGTGAATGACTGCCATGATAGCATGCTTGCCATGAGGCTAACTGCTTAAGTGTTTAACTACATGAATGCCTGTGGATGAAGGCTTCATTGCTTGAATTAGAACAATTCATCAAAATGTGCGTTTTAAGCCCACTTTGCGGAAGTGGCAAAATCATGTTGTTTTCTAAGCCTACTTGAAGGTGGCAAATCCGTGTCTTAGCCTACTTGCGAGTAGCACCTTCAAACCATTTTCAAACAAACAAACATGAGATGTTTTGTTCCAATTTAGGCGATCTAGTCTATACTTGTATGCTATGCGCATCACATAGGTAAGATAGCTAATAAACCGGAATAAGAACACATGTGTTTTCAAAAACAACATATCATGTTAGTAAAGGCCGATCTTTAATCGGGCGAGCAGGGGTGCTCATTGCATGACCTTCCTCTCTCGTACCCAAGTTCTCGAGCCGAGGCAACTTTGGTGATGACGGACACGTGGCCTTAGGCATGAGTCAGGGTTTCCTAAATTTCCCAAAAAATAAAATATTTAGGTGGAGACTCTGAAATCTGGCAAAGCAGTCCATGTTTAGCGCTTTTTGATTAAAATCGATTTTCCAAAACGATTTGCCGGATTTGGACTCTTTGGTGATTTATCAGTCTTACATTGCACTTTGTGAGATTAGGTTCAGAACCGTGACGTGAGTCCGAACTGTAGTAGCTATGAACAACAATTCGAGCCCTCGCGCGTGGAGTGAAGTTCAGGCGTCTACACCAATCAGAGGTGACATCAAGTGTGTCTAGATAAAGGCTGGATAGTCGCCCTCTACACAGAAATACTTTGCCTCCAGGCCTACCATGAACTGGATCATCTCGTCAGTAGACAGACTGTGTGTTACTCTCATGGGCACTGGTGGTGTCATCGGTATAAACGGAGCAGATAGGCCCAAGGTCTGACATACGAAGTGCTCACCTAAGAACCAGGCTCGACAAATTAGGCCCTCAAGAAGAATGTAATGGCGGGAAATGCCCTGAGCTGTATTGTACTGGGCTCAAAGCTTTGTCAGTATCATGGCCCAAGGCTGCCATGTGATCTAAAATAGAAAGTGAACAGATTATTAGTCGTTGTCAATTGCTAATGTGTGGATCAAAACAGCTATAAAGCAAAAAAAGACTTTATTTCGGGTTACCTCGTGCGCCGCTACCATGTCAAAATACTGGCGAAAAAACATGAAGGACTCACGAATCCTATGGCGAAGCTGGCCGTCTTATACCTGAGAAAAGGGCATTGTCAATGGAACCTCGTCTACAGGCTCTGAGGCAAGAGCCGGGAAGCATGCATATACCTATAACTGTAGGAAGAATCCGGAGGTATATAATCAACACAGTATGAACATATGTAGAGAGTGCAAAGCAGAAAGCACATATGTAGAACAGGTGTAAAGCAATAAATGCTAAGCAGAAAATGTAAAGTGTAAAGAGGAAATTGAGATGTGTACCTCCCAAGCTCGCCAGTAGCCTCCAACCAAAGTCCCTCGCAGTCGGGAGGAAGAGCTCATATATCCGTATAATGTGGTGAGGTCGGCTCCGCGCCAATCATAAAACGGAACTCGAGGGAGAACCAACAAGGCACTCAGCATATACAGGCCCACGGTGTTCCACCTGTTTGAAAACAAGGTGGTACCGAAGATGAACATGAGGAAGCCTCTGGCATATTGCTCTATCTCCTCAATCGTCTCGGGCTCAGTCCCCCTGAACCGCTCCTCAAACCAGCTGTTGTAGACACCCCATTTTTGATCGACCTTAAGACTCAGACGTCATCGATTGAGCGCTCAGTGATGGTGCATGTTGTGCTCGTTCTGAGGTTTCGGAGTTTCGGCTAAGAGCCTTACCCCCGGACCTCAGGACCCTTTTGTGCCTTACCTTGGTTTGCGAATCAGGTCTTGTTTTCTCTTCCCGAAGGGAGAGAGAGGTCTCGTAGACCATCTCTCAGTGGCCATAGGCTACTTTCGTGGTCGTAGGCCACTTTTCCTGTTTGGAGACCAGTTTCCGATTTTCGGAGCCGTTGGCCGTGCGCCTCGGTTCGGGACCGCTTAACTTTCTCCGTTTGGCACGGTTTTTAGAGAGCTTGAATCTTTTGAACCTTCGTTTTAGCTTCTTGAGGAAGCTTGAACCTTTTGAACCCTTGGTTTTTAGCTTCTTGAGGAAGCTTAAACCTTTTGAACCTTCGTTTTAGCTTCTTGAGGAAGCTTGAACCTTTTGAACCCTTGGTTTTTAGCTTCTTGAGGAAGCTTGAACCTTTTGAACCTTCGTTTTAGCTTCTTGAGAAAGCTTGAACCTTTTGAACCCTTAGTTTTTAGCTTTTTGAGGAAGCTTGAACCTTTTGAACCCTTGGTTTTTAGCTTCTTGAGGAAGTTTGAACTTTTTGAACCTTTGCTCTAGCTTCTCCAAGAAGCTTGAACCTTTGCTCTAGCTTCTCCAAGAAGCTTGAACCTTTTTAGCTTCTCCAAGAAGCTTGAACCTTTTTAGCTTCTTAGAGAAGCTTGACCCTTTGCTCTAAGCTTCTGAGAGAAGCTTGAACCCTTCTAAGCTTCCAAGAGAAGCTTGGCCCTTTGCTCTAAGCTTCTAGGAGAAGCTTGACCCTTTTTGCTCTAGCTTCCTCAAGAAGCTTGGACCTTTGCACAAGCTTCTTGAAGAAGCTTGGACCTTTGTTCCTCTATAAGAGAGGCCATCCCTCTCCTTTAGAAGGGTTCCAAAATTTTGCTAAGGCATACACATATATCTCTCTTTGTCTCTACACTTAGGCTTAGAAAGAGTGAAGTTCTTAGCCCCTTTGCACACCAACTCTTAGCTTAACACCTCCATCATCAACCTAAGGATCTTGGAGGCCATTTTCAGAGGTTGAAGGTCTGGTTTTTTGGTCTCAAAGCCGCTGGTTTTGCTAAAGCTACAAGGGTAACACACTATTCCCTCTTTTAAGCTTTATTTCGCTCCATCTTTTAGCCATACTTGCAAGCATATTTGGGCTTTGGCATAAACTGAAAAAAGTCTTATTTTGAGCTCCTTTTGAAGTTTGTTTAAGATCACTTTTGTGTTTAGGGTTGTTTACCCCCTCTTAGGCCTTGTTTGGCCTCTTTTTTGTGCCTTTTTTGTGAGCTTCGGGACCACCTTGTATTGGCCCTCTCACCACTTAAATCTAGAGGGATTTCAGTGGTGGGGATGGTGTTTTGAGATCCTAAGAAGGAGAGGGCCATCCCCTCTCCTTGTTGTCTTGTTTGTTGGCATTTTTGGCCTTACAAAGGAGCCCCTATTTTCATGTTTCAAAGCCATGTTTCAAGCCACTTTTTGTGAGTTTTGTGACCTGTATAGGCTCTGTCCAGAGCCCTTTTTGCCATGTTAAATGTTTATTATGCATGTGTAGAGTAATCCTCTTCAAGGCCTTCCAAAAGGGCGTTTACTTGCATGCTTCCTAGACTCATTTTAGGCCCTTTTCAGTGAGTTTTAGGGCCCTCATAACCTCTATCTAGAGGTGGTTTTGCCATTTTGTATGTCTATCTTGCATGTGTAGAACAACCCTCTTATTGGCCTTTCAAAGGGACACATTCTTGCATGCATTGACTGAGTTTCAGTGGGTTTTGGGGCATTATTTGGCATGGCATACTTCTATTTTTGGTTGGTTTGGTGAGCTCTCATGTGCTTCATATAGTTGTAGTGCAAATCATGGTTCACTAGCTTATTTTGCATGCTTTGTTGACCCTTGATTTTAGCACTTTTTGGCCTTGCCTTAAACTAATTTTGTGCATATTTTGGACTACCCTAGCTTTATTTTTGGGTCTCATGGTCGAATGATGCTTGTTTTGCATGCTTGTAGTTCAATACACTTGCCTAGCTTTGAGATTTGAGGCCTATTGCATGCATATACTGAGGTGTTTTCATGCTTTTGGGTCATTTTGTATCATATTTCAGAGCCTATGTGAATGCCATATCCTCATGTTTTCTCCTCTTTAAGTGTGCTTGAGAGTTGTGCATGAATGCCTTGTTTTCGGACCATTGAATGAGTTTTATTTCCATGCACTTTGAACCATCATTTTGGGCCATTTTCCCACTATTTCAGACCTGCCTAGGGTCTTTTTGGGGTTGGTTTTGCCATTCGTGCATTGCTTTGTGTACCTCTAGTGTAACGCACTTCACTAGTTTTGGTATTCGGGCCACCTGGCATGCATTGGGTAACATATTTGCATGATTCGGGACCATTGTACATCATGTTTCAGAGCTGGAAAATGTATGCTTGTATGCCATATTTCATCCTTTGCCATGCTTAGTTAGAGTTGCATGTTGTGCCTTAGGATCGGTCCATTGCATTCGTGCATGCTTGCATGTATTTCGGTTGTCTCATTTTCATCATATGGCCACTGATGTGAGTGTGGCTGAGGCTCACCCGTCTTGGTTTAAGTCCATCTTGCATTGTGTATGCCATTCTAGTCATAGCATTGCGCATGCCATGTAGTTCGTTGCATCGAGTATGCCATTCGATATTCGCATTGTGTATGCTAATCATATGTTGTCATATTGTTGCATAAGGTGTCTTGCGTCGAGTATGCCATGTAGTTCATAGCATTGTGTATGCTAGTAGCATGTTTGCATGTCATTCTCTGCATGTTTGCATCATTTAGTCGCATTGCATTTAGGTTGCATAGTCCGAGTCGCATCGTGCATGCCATGTATATTGCATTGTGTTTGGAATAGGGTTTAGTCCAAACATGGGAAACGAGGGACGTTTCGTACTCCAAGTGACGAAACATGCCTCGATTCTCGGTCACCGACACTCCGGATTACCCATGATGGAGTCTAGGCCTTGTTGTGTTTATGCATCCATTCACATTGAGTCGTGCAATTCGACTCCTCGGCCATCATGCATCGAGATGCGTGATTGATGACACGAGGATCGAGGACTACACTCCCTAGAGCTCATGCAATGACGGGGAGAGTGGTCATGCACACATGTATTGAAAATACTTTGCCATGCCCCTTTCTTGCTCTCTGTTGCAACAAATCGGAATCCAGCAGCAAAAACTAGTTAGCAGCCTTCGGAAGTTTTGTACAGTGTTCTAGGACCAATTGCAAAACAGAGGCAAATCGGGGCATCGCAAGGAATTTCCCGACAAAGCGACCCGAGCACGCATGCATCTTTCATCATTCGGAACAAGAGCTGAGGCAGTCCATTGCACGTAGCATAGCATGTTAGTTTACTTTGCTTACCTAATTCATTTGTTAAGTAATTAGTATTGTGTAATAATTCGTTATTTTATTTGGTTGTGTAATATTCTTTCAGACCCTCCGAGAGAGGGCCAATTGTTGTAAATAAGCGTGCGTGTGTGTGATGTATGTCTTCCAACCCCACGTCTTTCTCCCTTTTATTTACCAGTTTATGATGGTTAGTTTAGGGCATGTTCAATTAGCATACTTATGCTCGCATGTTTGCATCCATTCATCTGTTTTGCATGCACCGGCTCAGCGCATCATACTAATTGCATCGTATTTCAATTCCAAGTTGAGTACATGATTTTTGTAGCATTTCATATGCCATCTTAGAATAGCCGAGCCTATCTTAGTTGCATCCCTGTATGTGTTGCATTAGGCATCTTAGTATAGTTAGGATTCATGCATGATTTCTAATTAGTTTCTTTCTTTGGCTTGGAGTACTCGGTAAGTGTTTATGCTTTAGCATCCTTGCATGTGTGTGTGAGCGACTGCCATGATAGCATGCTTACCATGAGGCTAAGTACTTATGTGATATATCTGCCTGAATGCCTATGGGTGAAGGTTGGATTATCTGAATTGGAATAATTCATTGATTGCGAGTTTTAGCCCACTAGATAGTGGCAAATCACCATGTTTTCTAAGCCCACCTGAGGGTGGCAAATCCATATTTTAGCCTACTTGCGAGTAGCAAACCGCTTTCAAAAAACAAACATGAAATGTTTTGATTCTAACTCAGGCAATCCAATCTATATTTGTATGCTGTGCGCATCACGTAGTAAATCTAGGCTAATAACGCGAATAAGAGCACATAATGTTTCAAAACTCGATATCATGGTTAGTAGAGGCCGATCTTTGATCAGTGTGAGCGGGGGTGCTCACGAAGTGACCTTCCCCAATCGTACCCAAGTTCCTGAGTCGAGGCAACTTTGGTGATGACAGACACGTGGCCTTAGGCACGAGTCAGGGTTTCCTAAATTCCCCCAAAAATAAAATATTTAGGTGGCGACTCTGTATCTGGCAAAGCAGTCCATGTTTGGCACTTCTTTCTAAAAATCTATTTTTCAAAACGATTTGCCGGATTTGGACTCTTTGATGATTCATCGGTCTTGCATTGCACTCTGCGAGATTAGATACAGGACCGTGACATTGAATCCTGAACTGTAGTGAGCCCATATGAACAAACGGGATTCCCTCCCGGGACATTCGGGGACGTCTACAGCTGTATCGCACCATGCCTGCCCAGTATATCGGTGGACGCGCCCCCAAGCAGCTTGAGCCAGGCTACCACGCACTCCCTCATATCAGGATCGAGAGGGATCGAATCACCCCCTACGGCCTAAGCTAGTGATCATGGAAAAGTCGTAAGGAGTCATCGTCATCTCCCCCGTGGAAAAGTGGAAGGAGTTAATGTGCCCCACACACCTCTCCACCAGTGCTCCTAAGAGAGGACGACTAGATAAACCCGAGTCAAGCTAAAGCAGAAGAGGCTGAAGTCTATCTCATCAACAATGTCACGAACTCCAGCTGGGAGCTTGCCATACCAATCTTGAGCAGTCGTTGTACCATAGCCCCTAAAGGCGCGTGACTCGCCCTATGGCAATGCATGAAGTGCAATCAGACCAAGGCAAATGAAATGCAATCAGATCAAGACAGTGTATGAGATACAGTTAGACGAAGGCAGTGCAAGAAATGCAAACAGTTAAGGGTGTAAATGCATAGAAGCAGATTTTGTACCTCAATAGCAATGGCCGATAAATGAGACCCTGGCTCTCTCAACAAGAGGTCCTCTGGCGCGTCATCAGCGAAGTCAGTTAAAACATTTGATGCCACCTGCAATGGCAATATGTGTGTCTGAGGATGATACCTCGCTAGATCAAAGGGCCGTATACTCAATGGTAATGGCTCTAGCTCGGCCTCGAAGTTTACTGGAGGAAGCTCGGAGGAACCCTATCATCAAGGAGATCATCCGCCATCTGAAAAGGTGCGAGATAGGTGAAAAGTGAAGAAAAAGGATAAATCTTGAAAAAGTCAACCCTAGGAGAGAGAAAATGGAGGAAAAAGTCAAAGCCGGGAAAAGCACACGAAATTTGAGAGAAACTCGAGGGGAATGAACCTAGAATGGTGGAAATGAGGAAAGAAGCGTCGAAATCAAATTCCAATCGGTTTAAAGTGAAGAGAATTTGGAGGATTTAGCGAATAAAGTTTGTATAGCATGTTGGAAAACGTGTAAAAGGCTCAGATCTAGAGAGGGAAAGCACCTAGGGAAGGAGAGAGAGCATTTTCGGATGTCTTGGTGTGTGGAAATGAATCCCCAAGCCTTGTATTTAATGATCCAAGCCAAAAAGCCCTTTTTGCCCTCGGTCTGCCATCGATGGCCAGCAAGGCACCATCGATGGCCGACAAGGCACACTGGTGGCTAGCAAGGCACACCAGTGGCTAGAAGGTGGCTGGCGGCCCCCCTCTTGTGGCCGGTAGGTGTCCAAGGGTCTCTATGTGTCCCTGGTTCTGTTTTGTGTTCTTGGATTTCAAGAAGTGAAGGGATTGTTCAGTGTTTGGTTCATAATGTCTCTGCAGAGGCTCAGAATCACGTTTCCAGGGTCCGATGTTTATCGCTCATCAACATAAGCAAGGTGTATCCTTTTAACATATTGCAACTCTTCCGAGAGGTAAATCGGGAGTTGTTCTTGAATCGGTTTTAACGAATATGCTTTTGTTATTACATAGAATATGTGTTTCTTTGTCGTTGCATGGAATGTGCATTCCACTTATACCGTTGCATAGAACATGCTCTTACTCTAGCTGCATAGAGTGTGCTTCCGCTCTTGCATTATGCATAGAACATGCTTACTGCCTTCGCTATTGTACTATGCATAGAATATGCCCTCAAATTGTTTGGTTTGCGTAAAACATGCCATTATATCTCAGTTATCATGCATAAAATATGCATTTTCCAATCATGCATAGAATATGCGTTTCTCACACTTGCATAAAATATGCGCTTCTCACATTTGCATAGAACATGCCTTACCATTATTCCAATCGTGCATAGAACATGCACCCTTAATATGTTGTACTTGTTGAGTTTCTTTCTTATGCAGGTACGATATTGTATGTACGGTTCATTCGATGGAGCCAACACAGACAGACGATATTGTATGTATGGTTCATTCAGAGAAGTTCTGGATAAGATCATTCATGTCTCGGTAAGAGAATGTTTTCCCTAACTTTGTGCATCTATCGCACTTGTTCACTCGTGCATCTATCGCACTTAATCACTCATGCCCTGTGCATCTTTTCACTTTCCCCTCTCGTATTTGGACGCGTTAGGATACCTCTTTTGGTTAAAAGCATTCGGGCGTGTCCCGGTGTTTACATTACCTCTTTTGGTTAAAAGCATTCAGGTGTGTCTCGGTGTTTACACTACCTCTTTTGGTTAAAAGCATTCGAGTGTGTCCCGGTGTTTACACTACCTCTTTTGGTTAAAAGCATTTGGGCATGTCCCGGTGTTTACACCACTCATTTTGGTTAAAAGCATTCGGGTGTGTCCCGATAATTATACCAACTCTTTTGGTTAAAAGCATTTGGGTGTGTCCCGGTGTTTACACTACCTCTTTTGGTTAAAAACATTCAGGCGCATCCCGGTGTTTACACCACTCGTGTTGGTAAAAGCATTCGGGTGCGTCCTGGCATTTACACCACCTTTCCCCCTCGTGTGTGAGACACATTGGGATTGTTTGTTTTGGTTATAAGCATTCGGGTGCATTCCGATGTTCACATCATCTTCGTTTTCTTCCGCATGCGACGCTTTAGAATCTTGTTTGACATCTCAGGTGCGCCTGATGATTTTGGTTGCACTCTGTCTTTCCTGTGCGTCGCGTACTTAAGCTTGCATAATTTTCTTACATCCTTTCTACATGAAATGTGGTTTGGGCTCGTAATTTCCACGCATGGCATGTTTGCTTACTCCTTTTCATAATTGAGATTGTTGTGTCCTATTTTGGTTTGTTTAAATGTAGTATTTTTATTGCATAGCGTTTACATTTTAAATGTTTCATTGCACAGCCTCATTGCATGATCATGAGTTGTGTTCTTGCGTCATGCATATCATTTGCATTTTGCCCCACAACTATGCTAGTTTGATTCCTTGCAAAGGGAATCGTAGGCAGCCTGCGGGTGCAACTATTTATTGCTGTCTTGATTGTCTGCCCAAGTCTTACGACTTTGTCAAAATGGGTCATCTCTAGGCTTTGACATTCACTCACATCATTTCATGACTCCGAGTTTTGTCAAAGAGGGGAAACTGTAGACACCCCATTTTTGACGGCCCTTTAAGACTTGGATGTTCTTGCAGGTACATCCGATGGTGAGTCTGATTGCTCACCGAATGCTCAAAGTCCGCGACGAGTTCTCCAAACCCTGCATCCATTTTGTCTCATCTTTGGACCATGCTTAGGTCTTTTCAGAGTGAAGTTGTTGATGGCCTGCCGACCATCCTTGAAGGCTGCCGGCCATTGATGTGCCTTGCCGGCCATCAATGAAGCCTTGCCGACCATTAGTGTTTCCTGCAGATATTTTGTGCCAACTGTTTACGCAGGTTCATGCATCTTCCAACACGTGTATGGTTGGATGTTTGTGAGGGGGGATTTTGTATATTCTATATATAGGACCCCTCTTTTGCATGTGTGGGGGTTAGAAAAATTCGAAGACAAAAAAATTCTCTCTCTCTCTCTCTCTCTCTCCTCTCTCTCTTTTACAATTTTGTGCCTTAAAGCTTGTTTTCTCTACACTTTTACATACACTACCTTGATCAAAGTTACTTCTCTTTGAGCTGAGGTACCTTGAGACTTGATTGGAGCTCTAGCAAGTGGTTTTAGCTTGGATTTGTACCTAGAATTACTCTTTGTTTCAACAGGTAGTTTACTTACTTTGTTCACTTTATTAGCATGCTTGTTTTCTCATCTTTTTAAATTGTTTTGAGGCTGGTTTTGAACTAAAAAAAACCTCTATTTTTATGACCTGAGAATGGTGGTTTGAAGCTTTTTTCGTTAAGGGGTGGTTCATCCTTCTTGCTTATTAGTTTGTTAAGCTTTTATGCCTTTATTCATCACTTTAAAACCAACTTTTCTTGGCCTTCTAACCACTGAATTTAAGAGGTTTTTAGTGGTAAAAAACTTATTTTGAAGTCCAAAATTAAAGGGCTTAGCCTCCCCTCCTTATGTCTTGTTTGCATGCCTAGATAGCTTTATGTTTTAGCCTATTGATCTAGCTTGTTTTAGCTCAAGTCTAGCATGTCTTAGCCTCTAACATAATCTGTTTTAGTTTTGTTTGGGCTGGTTAGTTGGTTTGAGTCTTGTTTTGCATAGTTGTAGTGCAACCCCATGCATTAGCTTAATGTTTTGGCCTCTTGTGTCTTGAGTCCAGCATTTTTTAGACCATATTTAGGGCTGTTTTGCCTCTATTTTGGGTTGTTTGTTTCATTTGAGCCTTGCATGGCATGGTTGTAGTGTCAATTCCTTCACTAGTGTAGTGTTTTAAGGCTTTAACTCTCATTGGTATGAATTGGTTGCATGTTTTTAGTGCTTTTATCACTTAATTTCAGCACCTAAATCTTTGCAATCTCCCTCATTTCTTCACTTTTTGGTTTTGTTTTGAAAGTGGTTTCAAGCCATTTGTTTGCCTAAGTGTGAAATAGAGGTGTTACACCTAATGGTTTACTCCCTTAGGGGGTTCATTACCAACAGTGTAATGCCTCTTTCACACCCAAAGCAACTTGTGGTTTGAGCCCCCTTTCCATTAGAGGGACACTTACCAATGAACTTAATAGATTAAGGAATGATTTGGTAATTAAAATGTGTAAACAAAATTGACAAGTAAAAGTGACAAGATAAGCTTGTTTTTATGTTGCATTGCATGTGTTCAAACTGGACGTTAGTTTGAACACAAGGAAAAAGGGGACATTTCATACTCAATAATGATGAAATGTGCCATTTTCCTTGGTCTCCATTGCCCTTGATCATGCATGATAGGGTGGTGGTCATTTCGAGTCTTATTTGTACATTTATCGAAATTGTACAACTTGGATCTTTGGCCATCATGCAATGAAATTGCTTGATTGGTGGTTTTGGATCCAAATGTGTCACTCCTTTGAGATTTTGAGATGATAAGGAGGGTACAGTACAAACAAATCCGTGGAAAAACCTTCATTTTGCTCTATTTGTGCTCTATTGTAGTATGGTGACCCAGAGCATCAATGACGGGCAGTGCCTCATCAATGGCCTGCAAGGCTTCATTTCTAGCCGGCAGCAGCCATCCATGGGCTGGCAGGCCACTGGTGTAACCCTCAACAAAGATTTGGTAAGGTGGAGCAGAAAAGATTCTGGACTATGCTCAACCCTGCAAACAGAGCCTCTCAAGAGCAAAACGGAGGACTTTTTGGGGCGAAAACCGAAAATGTACATCTTTCACTTCTCGAGGCGAAGCAGTGGCAGCATAGTTTAATGCCTTGCATGTTTAGTTTACTCGCATATATGTTGTAATTTAATTAATTAGTTTGCTAATTAGTTAAAGTGCTGTAATAATTAGTAATTAGCTTAGCTAGTTATTCATTTGATTTGTAATAATTAGTCTAATTAGGTGAATTAGATTAGCTTACTTAGCTCTTATTCATTTGGACCTCCTTCGTGAGGGCATAATGTTGTAATAAGTGTGCGTGTGTGTGTGTATGTTTTCCAACCCCACGTCTTTCTCCCTTTTATTTAATCGCTTTCGATGGTTAGATATGGACATATTTCAATTAGCATACTTTATGAATGCATCCATTCATTCTGTCTTGCATGCACCAAGGCTCGGCGCATCATTCAAACTGCAATGCCATTTTCAATATCTTCTTTGAATACGTGTTTAATCGCATGTTGTTCAAATTGCTTCATATGCCATATTAGAAGCCGAGCCTATTAATTGCATTCTTCGCATGCATTGCATTAGACACTTAACATAGTTATGATCATGCATCTTTCTAACTAATTTATGTTTTGGCTTGGAATACTCGGTGAGTTTTTATGCTTAGCATGCTTGCATGAGTGTGATTGCCATGATGCCATGATTAGCATGCTTGCTATGAGGTTATGTGCTTAAACGCTAAATTGTTTGAATGTCTGTGGATGAAGGCTTGTTGTTTGAATTGGAATGATTCAACAAATGTGCGGTTTAAGCCCACTTTGTTGAGTGGCAAATCATGTTTTAAGCCCACTATGTTTGGTGGCAAATCCGCAAACTTTAAGCCCACTTGAGGTGGCAAATTCAAACCATTTTCGCAAACAAACATGAGTTGAATTGTTCCAAATTGAGCAAACTAGTCTATACTTGCTTGTGCGCATCACATAGTAATTTTAGCTAATAAATGGAACAAGAGCACATAATGTTTATAAAAATCATATCATGATTAGTAGAGGCCGATCTTTGATCAGGCGAGCTGGGATGCTCAATTTATGACCTTCCCTCTTCGTACCTAAGTTCTCGAACCGAGGCAACTTTGGTGATGACGGACACATGGCCTTTGGCACGAGTCAGGGTTTCTTAAATTTTCCCAAAACAAAAAATATTTAGGTGGCGACTCTGTATCTGGCAAAGCAATCCAATTTTGGCATTATTTGATTTAAAATCGATTTTTCAAAAAGATTTATTAGATTTGGACTCTTTGGTGTTTATCAGTTTCACATTGCACTTATGAGACTAGATTCAGAACTGCCGGAGTCCGAACTATGAGGTCTTTTCTTTTCAAACCTTTCCGAAAGGTAAGGCGCGAAAAAAGGCGAGTCCACACATATTTATTCTCTTTTGTTGCATAAAATGTGCATTTTTACATATACTTATGTTGCACGCGTGCCTTGCATCACTTATGATTCATGCATAAAATATGCTTTCAATCATGCATAGAATATGTTTTCATTCATACATAGAATATGCTTTCAATGTTGCATAGAATATGCTCTCGTCTCATGTATAGAACATGCTTTTAGTGTTGCATAGAATATGCTCTTGTCTCTTGCATAGAACATGCTTTCAATTAACATCATGCATCGGTTGTTTATCTTGCATGGAACATGCATTGTCAATGAATTGCTTTCTAAACCAATCATTCTATGCATCCACCGCACAATAATCTTGCTTCTGTGCATCTATCACACAATAATCTCACTTCATGCATCGATTGCACAATCAATCATTTTGTGCATCTATCGCACAATAATCTCACTTCATGCATCGAACGCACAATTAATCATTTTGTGCATCATCGTAAAAATCACTGCGTGCATACTGCACAATTTCAAATCACTCACGCTTTCTTGCGCATCACACTTTCTTGTGCATTTCAAATCACTTGCGCTGTCTTGCGCATCGCACTTTCTTGTGCATTTCAAATCACTCGCACTTTCTTGTGCATTTCAACTCACTCGCGCTTTCTTGCGCATTGCACTTTCTTGTGCATTTCAAATCACTCGCGCTTTCTTGCGCATCGTACTTTCTTGTGCATTTCAACTCACTCGCGCTTTCTTGCGCATCGCACTATCTTGTGCATTTTATCTTACATCGCACTATTTTGTGCATTATATAGCACTATCTTGTACATTCCATCTTACGTCGCACTATTTTGTGCATTGCATTTTGTATAGCACTATTTTGTGCATTCATTCACCCTCACTCGCACTGACTTGTGCACATTGTATTTTTTTATCACTCGCACTGCCTTGTGCATTGCAATTTAATCGTGTTGTCTTGCGCATCACACTATTTTGTGCACCTTGAGCTCGCACTGTCTTGTGTACTTGTATAGCACTGTTTTGTGCATTTGCTCTACATCGCACTGCCTTGTGGACTCACTAGTCTAGGAGACCTTAAATCCTCCAAAGGCGCAATTCCTTTGGTGTTTGTCGTGCCCGAACGACTTTTAGTGGTCTAGTATAGCCACCTGCCTGTGTCAATGATGAGTTCCTAGGAGATCAACTGAGACGGTGGAAATTAGAGTTCGAATGGCCAAGGCCTAGAACGCAAAGGTTCGAAATTTCCGAGACTAAAGTCTAGTTTAAATACCCAGGGGTGTATCCTCGGCTTGAAATCTGTATGGCAACCCCATAGGTTATGGTAGCTTGTATGCGCCTCAATTCTGGATACTGACCCAACCTAGTTTGTCACCCTATTGGAGAATAGGGAAAGTTGCGAACATAGCCAGGGAGAAAAGTAGTACCTGTGGTTAAACCAAAAAAAAAAAAGGCAAAAGATCCCCAACAGCATAAGGTGAGTCATCACCAATTGCCTCTATAAAGTACTTTCACTTCCTAGCTGCTACATCGCATTTATTATCTATTGCATCACATCTATCACTTCTATTGCATATAGAATTTATTGCATACATCTATTGCATCATACCATTTTATTGTCTGCATCCTTTCCATGTTAAGCTTGGTTTGGCATGTGCCCATACCTTTTCACGTTAAAACATAGCTCTGCATGTGTACGCGCCTATTCTGTGAGAATTGTGGTCTAAGGGTTTCGACACCTTTCTGTGTTAGACGTGGTTTGTTTTGTGTCCATACATTTTCTAGGTAAAATGTGGTTCGACTTACACCTTATTCACTGCATCCATTACATTGTATTTTGTCTTGTTGCATTCAGCATTTAGGATCATTATCTTTCCCTAGCAGATCATTCCTCACTTATATCATACCATCCAATTACTTGTATTCTTTTTCTTTCTACGAAAAACATAGTTCTGCATGTGCACGCACCTATTCCGTAAGAATTGTGGTTAGAGTGCTCCGGCACCTTTTCTATATAAAATGTAGTTTGACTTGCATCGCCAATCCTTTATGATATTTATGTGTTTTGCATTACTTGTGGTTTGATGATTTTGTCACATTGTATATCATTTGCATGATTTTATTACAATTGTGTATCATTTTTCATTCTGCCCCTGAACTATACTGGTTTGATTCCTTGCAAAGGGATACATAAGCAACCTTCGGGTTCAACCAATTACATCTGCATTTTGTTTGTTTGTTTGTCCAAGTCTTACAGCCTTGTCAAAATGGGTCGTGTTCGAGCTTTGACATTCACTCACGTCATTTCATGACTTCGAGCTCTGTCAAAGAGGGGCAACTGTAGACACCCCATTTTTAACCGCCCTTAAGACTTGGGAGCCACAGGTTGATCACTCGATGATGAAAGTTATGCTGTATAAACGTTCGATTTCTTCAGAAAGAGGAGCTCTAAATCCCAACCTTACACCCCATTTTGGACCAAAACGATTTTGACGAAAATCATTTTAGACCTTAAAACCCTCTTTTTCAAAATATTTTCCTAAAAAGTTTCTACGATATTCCGAGGCTCGCATTTCGTTAAAAATTGCACTTTTCGGTAAACCGAGCAAGGACAAAGTGGAAATAAATGGAAGAGAGGTGAACTCTTTCGAAAATATTTTAAAACATCTTATTTATAGGTTTGGAGTTGAAGAAAATTAGAGAAGAGGGAAGAAACCTAGTTAGCGAAGAAGTTGGGCATAAACCGTTAAGAGAGAACTGGGCAGCCTTCACTAAATTAGGTCTATCTTTTTGTATACTTGGACTTAAGTTTTGAGGCCACCATCATTGGAAATTGGACTTTCGGAGCTTCATTTTACACTCAAGAATCTCCTAAAGCCGAGTACGGCTGAGGGAGATATGGTTGTTGGAAGTTAGGCATCCATCCGATTAAGCCAAAACTGAGTAACCTTCACTAAAATAGGAATATCTATTAGCACACTTAGAATTTAGATGTGAGGCTCCCACCACTGGAAAGTAAACTGCAAAGGAGTCCGGATGAAGGAGATATGCCCATTCGAAGTTGGTCCTATAAGCAAATTTTTGATGGCCGACAATCCACACTTCTGGCCGGTCAGCCACTGGTGAAAAACCTAGATATTTTTGGCCAGCTGTCCCCCACAAGCTCCAGCTGTTCAAGGCTTGATATTTTTGACCTGTTAGGCTGTTTTTCTATATATACCAGGCTTTCCCTTGTGGTTTAAGGTTACAAAAAATTTTCAAAAGGTCCAAAACTTGGAATTCTCTCTCTATCTCTATCTTGCAACCTATACACCCTCTCTCTACACTTCCTAAACCAATATTGGAGCACTCCTTGTTGAGATTCTTGAGTCCAAATTTCAGCCTTTGAAAGTGAAGGACTTGTGGTTTGTGAGCAAAAGTGTTATTTCTCTTCAAGAGGTAAAATTTTGAGCATCTTTGCACTATATCTTTTCTATCTTTTCTTACAGATTTTGAAGTGTTTTTCAATTGTTTTTATGGGCTGAAGCTTGTGGTTTAAGGCTATTAAAGGTAGAGGGGTTAATCACCCTTCTTTGAATCTTGTTATCTAAGCCTTTCCACTTGTGTTTCCCATTTCTTCATCAACTTTTTTGAGATTTTTACCACTGGTTTTTAGAGTTTTTCAGAGGCTAAAAATCATGTTTTAAAGTCCCAAAAATGGAGGGGGTTAGCCTCCCCTCCTTGTGCTTGTTTTCTAGCTTAATTGCTCAATATTTTAGCTTATTATTTTAGCTATTTTTGTATTCATTCCAGCACATTTTTGTATTGTTTTTGGACTGTCCAAACCTCTATTTTTGTGGGCTAAAATTGGTGGTTTTAGGCCATTTAAGGTTAGTGGGTATTGCACCCTCCTTTTATTCCTTGCTTGTAAGGCCACTTTACCTTTGTTTCCCACTTTCAAACTATCTTTTTTTTGGGCTTTTGAACACTGAATTTCAGAATAATTTCAGTGGTGAAAATCATGTTTTGAGGTCTAAAATTGGAGGGGTTAGCCTCCCCTCCTTGTGTTTTGTTTACTAGCTTAACATGATCCATGTTTTAACTTATTTTTCTAGCTTTTGTTCGCTTAATTCCAACATGTTTTAGGGTTGTTTCAAACCTGTTTTAAGACTATTTTTAAGTGTTTGTTGTGTTTGAGCTTTGTTTTGCATGTTTGTAGTGTAATAGTCCTCACAAGTTTGGTGTTTTAGGCCTTTAGACACCACTTGTTTGAGTTGATTGCCATATTTTAGTCATTTTCTTACTTAATTTTAGCACTATAAACTCTGCAACCTCCCTCTTTGCTTCACTCTTTCATTTGCTTTTGAGGGTTATTTCAAGCTTGGGATCCTTTAAGCTTGAGATTGAGGTCATGCTTAATGGTTTAATCCTCTTTGAGGGTTCATTACCAATGGCATGACCTCTTTCTTGCCTTACATTATCCCTTGGTTGACACTTCTTTCATCTTAGAGGACACTCACCAATGGACAAATTGATTAAAGAATGATTTGGTAACTAAAATGTGTAAACAAAATTGACAGGTAAAAGTGGTAAGATAAGCACTTCTTTGTGTTGAATTGCATGTGTTCAAATCTGACGTTAGCTTGAACACAAGGAAAATGAAACATTTCATACTCAAAAGTGATGAAATGTGCCATTTTCCTAGGTCTCCATTGCCCTTGATCATGCATGATAGGGTGATGGTCATTTGAGTCTTGTTTGCACATTTATCGAACTTGTGCAAACTTGGTTCTTTGGCTATCATGTATTGAAATTGCTTGGCTAATGGTTTGAGATTCAAGAGTTTCACTCCTTTGAACTTGTTTGATGATAAGGAGGGTAACAGTACAAACAAACCTTCAAAAAGTACACTATTTTGCTCTGTTTGCTCTTTGTTGCAACAAGGAAATGCAAGCCAGTGGTGGCCGACGGCCACCACCAGTAGCCGACCAACTATCATTGTTGGCCCACCAACCATCAACAGTGGCCGACCGGCCCCACTGTCGGCCACCAATGAAAATTCAACAGAGTGTTTCTGAAGCAAAGCAGAGTTGATCTGGAGAAGGAGAAAGTGTAAGTGCTTCTATGCAACAGAGGCTTGCAGCAGCAAAACAGTGGCCTTTCGGGTGAAAAATCGAGCATGCATGCATCCCTCATTTCCCAAGGCCATTTGGTTAATCTGCTTAGTAAATTAGTTGTAGCTAATTCATGCAAATATTGTAACTATTTAGCTTAGATAGTTAATTAGTTAGTTAATTAGTTCATGTTGTGTAATTAATTAATTAAATAGCTTAGTTTAATTGATTAATTAGTTAAGTGTGTTGTAATAATTAATTAGCTTAGAGTAAGCTTTTTTTATTTATTCAAAGTGTTGTAATAGTTAGTTAAGTAGTGTAGCTTAGCTAGTTTCATTCGGACCCTCCTTTGAGAGGGCGTAATGTTGTAATAAGCGTGCATGCGTGTGTATATGTTTTCCAACCCCATGTCTTTTTCCCTTTTATTTAATTGCTTTTGATGGTTAGATTAGGGACATATTTCAAATTAGCATACCTTATGCTTGTATCCATTCATTTGTATTGCATGCACTGAGGCTCGACACATCATTCAAACTGCATTGTTATTTCAATACTTATTTGAATACGTGTTTAACCGCCTTTTATCAAATTGATCCATATGCCATATTAGTAGCCGAGCCTATTAATTGCATATTGTGTGTGTTGCATTAGACACTTAATATAGTTAGGAATCATGCATATTTTACTAACTCACATTTTCTTGGCTTGGAGTAGTAGGTGAGTTTTTACGCTTTAGCATACTTCCATGAGTATGAATGTTGCCATGTTTAGCATGCTTGCCATGAGGCTAAATGCTTATTTGATTAACTGTTTGAATGCCTATGGATGAAGGCCTGTTGTTTGATTTGGAACAATTCAACAAATATACGTTTTAAGCCCACTTTGTTGAGTGGCAAATCATGTTTTAAGCTCACTATGTTTGGTGGCAAAACTGCAATCTTTAAGCCCACTTGAGGTGGCAAATTCAAACCATTTTCGCAAACAAACATGAGTTGAATTGTTCCAAATTAAGAAAACTAGTCTATAGTTGCTTCTGCGCATCACATAGTAATACTAGTTTAATAATCGGAATAAGAGTAAATAATGTTCATAAAATATCATATCATGATTAGTAGAAGGCGATCTTCGATCGGGCGAGCGAAGGTGCTCAATTCATGACTTTCCCCTCTCATACCTAACTTCCCGAGCCGAGACAACTTTGGTGATGACGGACGCATGGCCTTTGGCATGAGTCATGGGTTTCCTAAATTTTTCCAAAAATAAAATATTTAGGTGGTGACTTTGTATCTGGCAAAGCAGTCCAATTTTGGCACTTTTTGATTCAAAATCAATTTTCCAAAACGATTTGTTGAATTTGGACTCTTTGGTGTTTATTAGTTTCACATTGCACTTGTGAGATTAGATTCAAAACCGCGGGAGTCCAAACTGTAGGGCTTTCTTTCAAACCTTCCGAAGGGGGGCACGAAAAAAGCGAGCTACACACTTGTACATGAAGACTTATTCTAGTTATGTCATTTCTTTTGAATTGTATGTATGTTTTGTAAGTGGTTGTGCACCACACCCTTTTGAGGCGCATCCATATATCGGATTTGACATTTCCATATTGATTGTGAATTATTGGTTTATAATTTGGTAATCAATCACTTTGCCCACAAGTTATTAGGTTGCATTTTATTTTTACCGAGGAACATATCAAAGGACTATAGAAATCGAAATGACCAAATTTGATTAATGTGTTGTCAAATATAGATCGATTCACTAAACTTGGAGACACCAATCCTAACTCTATGTTAATTTACGCTATTGATCTGTCACAACAAAAAAGGCTTAGTTTTAGAGTTTAAGTACGAAGAAAAGGTTATGTATACTCATACCAAATAAATAGTTGGGTCTGACTGGCGGGGCCTTGGATTGCAATAAAGGTTAATTATGTATTACAAAAGTTGCTTTAGTTTGAAGAGATTATAAAAATTAAAGGTAGCCAAAAAAAAATTTCCCTCAAAAAATTGAATCTCAATCAACGAGGATGAGTAACCAATGAGATGGTGTTTCATTTCTGAATTTGTTTTGAACATAAAGTCATCCATGAGTCTACTGCAGTCATTGATCAACTCTTTACATACATAGGCAAGGTTGGTCCATCGCGTTTTGTTGTTCTTCATTGCAGGCTTGTCATAGGAAGCCACTTGCTCTTTGCCACCGTCTTCTCTTTTTTTTTTTTCCTCTATTCCAGATCTATTTGATATCTCCATCCAATACAATGAAAATAGTGAATTCATCACACAAAAAACCCATGCTGTATTGTGTCCTCCTCACAGAAAAAATCTATTTTACTGGACTTCATACATTAAAAATGGTTGAAGTGTCCTTTTTTCATTACAAACTATATTGAAGAATTATTGACCAAACTTCCCTTATTTGTTTCAACCCATCAATCGTTCTTAGTTGTCACTTGAGCGGTTTTTTCTGGTAGCTAATTATTTTGATAGAAAACCCAGATTTTCAAATTTTAT
Organism: Camellia granthamiana; assembly: GCA_036172215.1. NCBI lineage: Eukaryota > Viridiplantae > Streptophyta > Magnoliopsida > Ericales > Theaceae > Camellia > Camellia granthamiana. The sequence goes on from CM069910.1 coordinate 76,820,055, forward strand.
TTTTTGTTTTTTATTATCAGCGAAAGAAAAATTCATTGATGTAACATAGAACATAAGGAGTACATAAAAATTACATTAAAAAGACAAGAGGGCATTGGCATCTAGAATCATATTCCAATCCCAACTCTGTTGACACATGCACTCAAGCCAAGCATATGCTACGCCAAAAAGCCAACATCAGAAAAAACCAAACCAAAGCCCAATCTTCCCAAAAACTCTTAACGACGTCATCTAGTTTCTATGGTGAATTTCCAGATTGGATCAGCGAAAAAAGAGGCTTGAATGTTGGTTCTTTTCCTAGAAATAACTTCTGAGATCAGAGTCCAAGCTATAAATGGATTTACTCTTTCAGCATGGGGAATCCTCTTTGGCATCAATCACAGCCTATTATCAAATCAAAGCCTTACATAAAATGTTAGCATTAATTTTTTTGGTGTGTGTTCTAAATAATGTATGTTGGGTTTTGATGTTAAGCATATGGTTCTGAAATTTCTCCCTAACAGATTGGGCCAGTGATTATTGTGCACTTGTAGGCTCCCCAATTCCGTAACAACCTTAGTCTTAGAAAATTTATGCAATAAAAAAAATGAAATATAAAATTATGAATTTTTAGACAATGCTAAAACAATTTGTAACACAATGTAAAATAGAAGAGTACTAAAAAACAAGCAAATAAATAAATAAAAAGGGACAAGTTTAGGTGTGAAATTGAGAGGGGCGTCCTACCGTTATTGTTTCCCCCACGCACATGAAGTTAAAAACGGATTACAACGGCCCTAAGACAAAACTTTCTCACACCCTTCACAACTTTCCTTGCCCAATGTTCATGTTTATCAAGAAAGTTATGAACTAGTCACAAAGTAGCCAAAAAATTCAGGGAGAAATCTGTTTATGTACAACATTTTTCTAAAAAAATTGAAGATTCCATCATCTATTCTTAATTTCTTCATATATATATATAACTTCTTTATATGTTTTACAAATAAATTGTGACTGTTTAATAAAATATGATAGTATGAGAAATATGCTTAATATTATTCAATTTTCAATCTCTAAATTACTTTTGTTTTTATATTTTTAATAGAACACATGCGCGCGTGCACACTCATATATATATATAGATAAACTAGTGGTGTGTGCAAATTTAATTTTGGGAGGGGCTACATTCCTCCATAAACATCTAAATTCTTACAATTTTGCTCCCATCATAATTCCTGTAATTAATAATTATTATTATATATTAACAATTAAAATCATAAACTTTTTTATAATTTTATAATATTTTTTTTATTGGATAATTGATTGGTCCATAGAAAAATTACAATCCTATTGAAAAATATAAAAATCTTATGTAAAGTTGCTTTGAGTCGCAAGCCCACCCAATTTTGAAGCAAAATAACTATAATAGCACCTATAGCTATTCAAAGATGGCAGAAATTACCTCTAGCCAAATTTTGGTGCAATTTAAGTCTCATTTTAATTCATACACTCCATTTGTAAGTAACTAGCAATTTTACAGATTTAGAAACCATCCAGAAATGTCCCATGGTCTGAACTTGGTATGCTATGCTTGATTTATTTTGATATTAGTTAATTTTACATATTCAAAAAACTATTCAGAATTGTCGACATAAGCAGGGGTCTAACATTTATTTGGTTTTATCTTCTCACAGATACCAAAAAAATTAATGCTAACATTTTATATAAGGTTTTGATTTGATAATAGGCTGTGATTGATATCAAAGAGGATTCTCCATGCCAAAAGAGTAAACCCATTTGTAGCTTGGACTCTGATCTCAGAAGTTATTTGTAGGAAAAGAACCAACATTCTCTCTTTTCACTAATCCAATCTGGAAATTCACCATAGAAACTAGATGAAGTTGTTAAGAGTTTTTGGGAAGATTGAGCTTTGATCTGGTTTTTTCCGATGTTGGCTTTTTAGCGTAGCATATGTTTGGCTTGAGTGCATGTGTCAACCAAATTGGGATTTGGATATGATTCGAGATGCTAATGCCCTCATTTAGCCCTCTTGGCTTTTTGATGTAATTTTTATGTACTCCTTTACTCTATGTTACATCAATGAATTTTCCTTTCACTGATAGTAAAAAATAAAAAATAAAAATTGAACATCTGAGTTTTCTCTCAAAATAATTAGCCACCAGTGAAAACCGCTCAAGTGACAACTAAGAACGATTTATGGGTTGAAATTTGGTCAATAATTCTTCAACATAGTTTGTAATGAAAAAAGGACACTTCAATCATTTTTAATGTATGAAGTCCATTAAAATAGATTTTTTCTGTGAGAAGGACACAGTACAGCATGGGTTTTTGTGTTTTTTTGTGTGATGAGTTCACTATTTTCATTGTATATGATGGAGATATCAAATAGTCCTGGAATAGAGAAGAAAAAGAGAAGACGGTGGCAAAGAGCAAGTGGCTTCCTATGACAGGCTTGCAATGAAGAACAACAAAACGCAATGGACCAACCTTGCCTATGTATGTAAAGAGTTAATCAATATGGATGGTTTTATATTCAAAACAAATTCAGAAATGCAACACCATCCCACTGGTTACTCATCCTCACTGATTGAGATTCAATTTTTTGAGGGAAATTTCTTTTTTGCTACCTTCAATTTTTATAATCTCTTTAAACTAAAGCAACTTTTGTAATATGTCATTAACCTTTATTGCAATCCAAGGCCCAGTCAGTCAGACCCAACTATTTATTTAGTATGAGTATACATGATCTTTTCTTTCGTACTTAAGCTCTCAAACTAATCTTTTTTATTGTGACAGATTAGTGGTGTAAATTAATATAGAGTTAGGATTGGCGGCTCCAAGTTTAGTGAATCGGTCTATATTTGACAATACATTATTCAAATTTGGTCATTTCGATTTCTATAGTCCTTTGATATGTTCCTCGGTAAAAATAAAATGCAATCTAATAACTTGTGGGCAAAATGATTGATTACCAAGTTATAAACCAATAATTCACAATCAATATGGAATGTCAAATCCGATATATGGACGCACCTCAAAAGGGCGTGGTGCACAGCCACTTACAAAACATGTAAATTAAAGTATTACGCAGCGGGTTAAACAAAATTTCAGATCATACCTTTTAGCAGAGCCTGAAGTGAAGAATCTGGTGGGTAAATCACGTGGTTCCATAATTTGAACCACGAACCCAGCATAGAGTGATACTACAAAATGAGTATCACCCACACAAGTCACAGTGCAAAATGGCTGGATCGTTCTCATATGGGAGAGAGTTAGAGAGAGAGTATGGGAAAAAGGTTATGGGTAAAAACCCCATAACGTATCTGATATACGTATCTGATATATCAATATATTATCTAAAATATATAATCAGATATCTAACCATCAATATCTATCTATCCATCTATCCATATCTATTGATATTATAGCGACCCTGGTTTTTCCTCCATTGATTAGTGTAATCCGGACTTGGTTCCTTGGATGTTGGTTGTTGTATATATCTTGTTTCCGTCCTTCAATACTTTGTATTTGAGTTATAGCATGTTTTGGGTAGGTTTGTTACAGGTTGGGTGTGATTGGGAGCAAATGGTTGCTGCCCAGAATTCTGGTTCTTCGCTCGAGCGAGCTCCTTGTTTTAGATCCTTCGCTTGAGCCAGGGTTCCTTCGCTCGAGCGATAGTTGGGTGGTGTGTCTGGTGGCTCGAGCGAGAAGTCCTGCACTCGAGCTTGTGTCTGCGTCTCTTTTTGACCTGATGGTTTTGATTCTTGGCTCGAGCGAGCGAGGTTTATGTTTTGGGTTTCTTCGCTCGAGCGAGCATTCTGTCGCTCGAGCGTGCTTCTGGGTTACAGACTTGAAGGTTTGGATTGTTGGCTCGAGCGAGGCTTTCTACGCTCGAGCAAGGCTTCTTTGTGTCTGGTCGCTCGAGCGACCACTTCTTCGCTCGAGCAAGCCTGTGTTATATCAGTAGACAACAGCGGGTAAACACTTCACTTTTTCATCCTCTTTTTCTTTCAAACCCTAGATCCGAGCTCTCTCTCTCTCTCTCTCTACACACCTTCTCTCTAGGGATTCATCTATTTTGAGTGTGTTTCTACCCTAAGTTCTTTGTAAGAAAGATAGAGGGTTGTTTGGGCTACGTTTTAATCTGAAAATTTGTGGATTTGGAGCACTTTGGATTTTCACCATCTTCTCCTTTGGTCTCTTCATTTCGAGGTAGGGATACCCTACTCCATCTTATGAGTTTTGTCTTTAATTTTGGCCATTTTGATTAGTTGGTGATGTTGGGTAATTTTGGAAAAAGTTAGGGTTGTTGTGTAATTTATAAAAGAGGGGTTTTCAAATATTAAAAACCCATATGTATGTGAGACTTGGAAAATGGCATTATTAGTGTCAAATTGAGGAAATTGAACCTTAGGGTTGATTTTTGGTAAAGGGGGAGAATGCCCTAATTATTGTGATAAATTAATTGTATAATTAATTTGGAAAAACATGAAATTGGGTTGAAATCCATGAAATTGGGAAATTAAACATGAAATTGGGTTGAAATCCATGAAATTGAATGGTATAGTTGGATTAATTTATCACTCACCTATGTAAAAGTTGATATTATATTTTTTAATGCATTTATTTTTTGTTTAGAAATAACTGATTTGGGCTATCGGTGGAGAATAGTCTTGATTGTTATAGACACTATATGTTGATTAGGGAAAACTGAAACTAATCACATTGAATATGTCATTGAATATGACAGTTGGAATAATACATCAAATATATGTATTGATTGATTCCTGTATATGATGATTGTTTATATACTTGGAATATGTATATTGTGTGGGAGGAGACAGGGGATGTACTCCATGGTTTGAGGGAAGATAGGGGATGGACTCTCAAACCTGTTTGGGAGGAGATAGGGGATGGACTCCATTAATACAGCAAATATGTGTATTAAATTGAAGCATTAATGCAACGGAGATAGGGGATGAACTCCATTAATACAGCAAATATGTGTATTAAATTGAAGCATTAATGCAACAAATATGTGTATTAAATTGAAGTGTTGATACAGCAAATATGTGTATCATTTGAAGTATGGAAGTGTTTGAATATGAGTTGTAAATCTCATGTGAAATTGTGAAATATGGAAACGTGTTAATATGAGTCATAGTCTCATTGAATTGGTAGGCCAGGTTCTGAGCCATGTTTATGTATCGGGTTTGTATAAGGAAAGAAAATTGAAATGAAACATGGACATGATTGTCAGGGAACTGGATTGTGATATAAAATGGTTTATAAGTGTTAACCATCTATCAAATGTTATTGTTTTAGTCATTGCTTATATTTGGTTTAGTATATCTATACTGGGCTGTGGCTCACCCTATATGGGACATCATTTTCAGGTACAGATGGTATGCCACCTCTAAGGACATAGCTTGGGAGGCTAGAGGCTGAAAGATTTTTTGTGATATCTTTTATGTATTACATGTAAATTCAAGCCAAGGGCTTAATGTGCTTTGAGTTAGTACTATCTTTTTGTGTAACCAAGTGTTGGCTTGGAAAGTTGTAAGCCCGTTGGACATTTTCTTTTATTGTCAACATGTAATACATTTGTAAGAAATACTATGATGAATGGAATTAAGTTTTGTTTACTTATGTCTATGCATGTCAATAATGTGGGTTCCTATGTATTATTTTGAGGGCGTTACAGATATGATAGATATAGATATCCTGAATGGTTATCCAAATAAGTTTTGAATTCAAATTCAAACTTACATGGATAAGGTTCAAAAAGTTCAGGTTCAAAAGGTTCAAAGGGTCATGCCACATGAGCGCCCAATTTCTAAGATCTCTCACTCGCACATGAGTTGGCCTGACACTGCCAAATCTCTATCTCAATCTCCCCAAAAAATGAACAATCTCATACTAGCCAATGCACCGTGCGACTGCTGAGAACACCTGCATGTGGGAGCTCTATACTAGAAACTCAAAATGAGCCAGCATAGAGACATCAACCCAAAAAGAATAGAAATAGTGTCTCATATACCCCAGACCCATCAAGAGCATGTTTGACCCTCTCAATACTTGCAATATATTCACACTCAATCCGCCTCTCATACAAAGCGATGTGAGTTGTCGGCAATGAATATACAACAGTGGTGTAATACTAGATGATCTTCCTTTTGCCCTTATGCCATTTAGTTTAGGATTGACCGCTTTCCCAGTGATGTCCCTTAAGGCCGAATCATACATGACCGCAGGCAACATACCAAAGTAGCAGAACATCAACCCCTTACCTTATGACATAGTCAAAAGTCACAAAAGGGTACATAAATGAAAGTCAAATCAATAATGACACGTAAAACTCACACGGTGAGGAAACAGGGATCCATTATCTCACCTCATTACCCGGTCGCCAAGCACATGTAGTATGAATACATGTTACGGTGGAGTAAATCTTCCAAAAGAGTGACGTCATACTCGATACACCATACAGATCTTAGTCTAGTCGCTTTCTAGCGCCTAACCCAAATTCTCTATTTGCTCGTCTTCCAAACGCCAAATGAGATCTCACATCTGGCTAATCATAACAGGCACAACATGGAAAGTGGGTACTAACATCCATGTTTGGTCCTTAACATGACCTCATCTTGGTTGTAACCAAGGTGACATGCATAGTGGATAATTTAAGCCTCTCTTGGCTCTAAATAAAAAATAAACCACTAGTCTCATCCTTGCTCGCTCCCAAGCGCCAAGGGCGATTGTTCGTGTGAGTGAGCCAATCTTGCCTGCTGACATCATCATCTGCTAATCATTATGACACAAACCATAATAGTGTCAACATCCCATCATCTCACAACAAATAAGTGATCGATCTAAAAAACATAACCACAGCTTGCGTAATTCTAGATTCCAAACATAAGCCTTATCAGCACCTCTTGCGATAAGCATATACAACAGAATCCTCCATGTGCGCCTCACATGAAGTGATTCAAGATCACTACCTCTTGCGCAATAACCTCTTTAAAGATATTTTGGTGACCAATTTGTGTTCACTCTTGATGCGCCCAACTAGCGCAAATGCACCCAACTAGCGCATTGAATCTTACAATGAGCAAATTAATATACTACTAGTAAAGCATTCTATCCACAATCTAATGAGTAAGGTTAATGTCTAAACAACTCAGTTGACCATTTACCAAAGATAACACTTATCATGCCGAATACGCCCACATAGCGTACTTTAGGCTCCCACAACAAAGAAAAGATCAAGGAATATAAGTCATCTGTTTCTCCCAAAGACAATCCGAGGATTCACGCAATAGCTAAGGCTTTGGCTTTTACCGATAGGTAAGTCAATGGGTTTGCAATTTTGCATCTAGAATCGTTCTAGGATATTCCTTATGTAAGTCATCGAAGACAAAACAGGAATTCTCCCAAAACAATCCCTAAGGATCGTACATCCGAGCATATAAATTACATCACCCATGTCCATCATATCTAAAACAGAGGACTGCCCACCCTAGGTGGTGACAACCCTATAAATTCCTGGCTCATAATGACTAAGTAAGGAGAAACTTCTTTTGGACCATTGATCATGCCTCAGTGGTCTTCATCGATCATCGTTGGCCTATCATGGCTTGACAAAATCTAAGAACCACTATTTGGATAATTGTTTTAGGCTGTAAAAGATTAATTGGAACTAGCAACCTTTTTACGCTCCTAACTTTTCACCATAAAAGTAGAAGGTAAATCCCTACGGATCTACTTATCCAATTCTCTAACGAGAAAGTGGGGTCACAATGTCCACAAATCAGTGTTCCGAACTTATGTCAATCATAGCCTAAGTCAAAATAACCTCACTCCCCAGGAGGAAGTCTTCTCATGGTCTACACTTTCCTCAATGGTGCGACTTTTCGGTATCTAGCGAGCCTTATGCCTCAACAATGATTATCCAAATTACGCATAACTTTAGAACAGTTTCGCGTCATAATGGAAAGTCAACCAAATTATAGAAATGGTTAATCCTCAAAGACTTTGTCTTAAACTGCGCAACATTGATCCAATTTCTAAAAACAGGGGACTAGAGCCTTTGGCATTATCCTAGGCTCTTTATCATCTTGCGGAGCAATCATGAATGTTTCCTTCTCAATCACCGAGTGATGACGTGAAAAATTTTCTCATTCGCTACCACGCAACTAAGAATATAGAGTGTTCTTCTCTAATGGAGTAATCCATTAGTAGGCACATCGCTCCCACTGTCCCTAGGATATTGGAAATTTCTTTCCATTCTCAACTAGGCTACATAAAAGCGCTATGCTTAGAATTCTCTATCTTATAGAGTTCCAAAACTCTATTCACGTCACTTTTACTAAGAAAACTTTATGTGACTTAGTTACACTCCCACAAAGTTGCTTACCTATATACACATGACCCAGAGGGTTTACATGACAACACACAATAATGCGTCACATAACCCCAAGTGTTTACAAGACAGCATACAATAATGCGTCATAGAACCCTGGGTCTTAACTTCGCAACCTTATGAGAAGTAAAATAAGGATAAGCTGCTTTGATGGTTACAGTTCACCTACAAATGGCTCTCTGCTAACCCATTACTTAAATGGAGTGTAAAATCTGATATAGAGGGTACTTAGTTAGGGATATAGGCAACAAACTAGTGCAATTCCCAATTGGGAAACATTTTGTGCCATTATCCACCTAACATTAACAATATTTAATTCCTTATCTCTACTACACCATTGTGTTGTTGAGTACTAGGAATAACCAATTTTCTAAGCATCCATTTTCTCTTCACAGAGCTTTCTAAAAAATAACTCAAATAGATACTCGCCACCTTGGTCATAACTAAAAGGACAAAAGCTCTTATCTAATTGATCTCGACCTCATATGTGCAATGTCAAAAATCATCTCAAAACTTTTGACTTATGGGAGATCAAATAGTCTTGACTCAGATGCGTATCGTAATCTATAAATGTGTCGAGATTGAGGCTTAGTTATCATACCCTTACACATATCTAGTCACAAATATCATAGTGGACTAAAATGTGCCAATACAAATGACCTTCTACGGCTTTCCTATTTACTTGTGCGCACCCATTGCGAACAAAGTTACACATTCACATGAGAGCAGAATGTCACAAGCGAGTGGGCCCGAGAAGGCCTACTCAAACCATCATGTCATCATCTCATTAATGTGATTAAGTATAATAAGCCACCGGTTCATGACCAATGTCATAAACTAATTCCAATCATCTTAATGTGTGAGTTCTCGGAGACAAGTTTTAAAGGTTTAGGCCCAACTAGGTAATGACTCACAACTAATTCATATTCACTAGATCATAAAAGGATGTCATGGAGATATCAAGTGCGCCTAAGTCACAAATTTAACTAGTAAGTGCTAATCCCCTGCACCTTCAAGTTAATTTTATTCTCCATACACTTTAATGCATCTAGTTGAAAGATGATGATACTCCTCTTGCCATATCTATTTCTCGCTTCATAGTTACTTGCAATTAATTCTACTATCCACAAAAAGGAGAGAATAAGCTATCAACTATGATAGCTCCTGGCGTAACTTAAGCGCGAATTAGGCTAAAGAGTCTAATTCAACACAATGCTCTCACGAGCCATGCGTCAAATTCTTCGAGTCATAACAACCTTGTCGGCCTTGACCTTTTCATTACTATGCTGCAACGTTTGCGCTTAGTGGTAAACATTATTCAAAAATGTTAGCCTAGCTAAGGAATCATACAAAGAAGCCCCTCCTCATGTCTCACACTCAAGTATGGAAATAGTAACTGTCCAGACTTAGACAAGTTGGCAATGCTAATAGATTTTGCAGCCACTAAGCGCTAATCTTTTCACTTAGTGTTAATAGATTTTGCAGCTTCTAAGCGCTAATCTTTTAACTTCACGTGATATTTCAACGCACACTATTATAGTGCATGAAATTTTGCTCCATCCACTCCCAATAATTGGGTAGAGAGCAAAACACTGCTCATACTGGCTACTTGTCTTACACTTAATGACTAATTTATTTAAGCTCGCATTTCTTGGATGACGTGACTCTTGAATGTTACTTCATCCAATGATGTAACATTATTTACAAGTCAAATTACAAAGTCAATCTGCGCAGCTCAATAGTCAAGATCATATACAGATCTATTGAGGGCTTACTAATTTCATAACTCCAAAACTCGCCAATCAAAACTACGTAGTGTGCCGCTAACCATAGCGCACACATCAAATTTTGTTGTGCCAAACAAGGAAACAAAAACAGGACTTTGAGTCATGTTTCCTTACTTTGGCTCAATTAAGGTCTGACCTAAAGTCTCCAAGACTTTTGCTCATCTAAAGAATAAGATTACATTGTTCACATTTAAACATCTCTACTAAGTCTAGGTCAACCAAATTAACTTCCATAAGCTAAGTCAATTTAGAGAGAAATTCGTATTGGGATTAATTTTGATTAGCATAATATAATTTTGCCGCAAAAATCTAAATTAAATAGTGACAATATTACACAAGTCGCAAGATCAAAAATCCGCTATGCTCGTAATCATCTCTTGCGTTATAGGTGACAATTATCCAAAATTTAATTTAATTTATGCGCAAAATATTGGTTTTCGGGAGTAAATCTACAAAGATTTATCGCAACCGAACAACCTCTCACTGACTATGGCATGTCTAAAAGCATGATAAAATATTCTAATTTCATACAATAGCATCATAATGTAGATTCACAATCAATTCATGCTATGTTACAATTAATAATGGAATTTAAAAAAATAACAATTAATCATGCTATTCTAATTACAACATATTAGAAACTCTAGGCAAAACATAACAATATGCTGTATTTAATATTCAAATTATGCCATAACAAAAAGTATATCACTTTTGAAATTTTTTGGAATTTTCTGGTATTTTCTGGAATTTTAAATAACTAATAAGCATACATAAAATTAGAAATAAATATTCCAGAATCTGGTAAAATACAACAACCATACCAGTAAATATTAAACCATTACAGTGGTCTACAATAAAAAAAATCAGCCCCAGAAACTTAATCATGCAACACCATATGCATTTTAAAGCAGAAATAATGAATTATTATTTCAGGAAAAATATTTTTTATTTTCATAAAATTTTGAAAATTTTACAGAAGATAGAAAATTTAATTCTGAGTCTAACGGTCCTAACCACGCTTAAAACAAAGCTATAACGAATTAATTATGACCATTTAAAGCGATTTAGAATTTAAAACAAAACAAACTGCACCTTTAACACCAGCAGCCAAGCCGACGGAGAAAACATGGCTCGGCTCAATGCACGGCTCAGCAAATGGCTCAGCGCACGGCACAGCGCACGGCGCAGCACGCGGTTCAGCGATCGGCTCAGCACGCGGCTCACCGCCCGGCGCGAGCGTGCGCAGCGCGAACGGCGCGCGCGTGAAAACACGAACAGCGCGTGCGTAGTAGAGCGTGAAAGTCCCTGACGGCGTCAGATGGCGCGTTCGGCCCACGCACCGCCTTCCAGGCTGTTTTCTGGTCCAATTTTGGTACTCCTGAACTCCATTTTCCAAAATAAATACATTTATGGCATTAAAAATGACATTTAATGAATATAAAAATGAAGTATTTTATGCTCTTAGTCTAATGAGAGTGGGCATCTTCCTCCTTTATTAATATTCATGCATATATCATGTATATATATTTATACAAAAATGTACACATATATTAATGCATAGAAATAAGCACGAAAATACCCATATTCGCTTTGATACCAATGTAAATCAACATATTACCCAGCGGGTTAAACAAAATTTCAGATCATACCTTTTAGCAGAGCCTGAAGTGAAGAATCTCATAGGTAAATCACGTGCTTCCATAATCTGAACCACGAACCTAGCAGTGGAGTGATACTACAAAATGAGTATCACCCACACAAGTCACAGTGCAAAATGGCTGGATCGTTCTCATATGGGAGAGAGTTAGAGAGAGCAGTGGAGTGATACTACAAAATGAGTATCACCCACACAAGTCACAGTGCAAAATGGCTGGATCGTTCTTATATGGGAGAGAGTTAGAGAGAGAGTACGGGAAAAAGGTTATGGGTAAAAACCCCATAACGTATCTGATATACGTATCTGATATATCAATATATTATCTAAAATATATAATCAGATATATAACCACCAATATCTATCTATCCATCTATCCATATCTACTGATATGATAGATATAGATATCCTGAATGGTTATCCAAATAAGTTTTGAATTCAAATTCAAACTTACATGGATAAGGTTCAAAAAGTTCAGGTTCAAAAGGTTCAAAGGGTCATGCCACATGAGCGCCCAATTTCTAACAAAATATATATACAATTCAAAAGAAATGACATAGCTAGAATAAGTCTTCATGTACAAGTGGTATTCTATTATATGCTAAAAAGTCCAAAAAAACAATTTCGAAGTCTCCTCAAGCTCTCCTACCTGAAATGGTTAAACAACGGGTAAGAACACACTCAATAAATAGTTTAATCACTGAAGTAGCTTTAATTCTTTTGTGTCACGCAAATTTTCAACTTTGGGATCATTTTCAAGAATTAGTACATAAGCAATATTTCCGTATGAAGATAACAATTAACATGCTTCAGAAATAAATTAAGTACAAGTTCTTGACAAGAGTACGTGATACAAGATATCTAGATAAATCACAAGGTGTTAGATGCTAATCCATCAGCAAAAAAAAAAAAAAAGAAAAAAGTAGGATCACATCGACTCAATCCACAACAAGACTACTAAAAGTGATAAAGCCGCATGTGCAGTATTAAACCACCCACGTACAAAACTTTGGTCTACATCTGCAAGACTGTGATTAGTAACTACCTTGGTTGGTTGTCAAACATGCCGAAGCTAAAGCCAGCAACAAGCTTCTTAAACAAATAACAACTTGAATACACAATTACGCCGGTTGTACCCATGAGTGTGTAAATCTTTATACAAAGTATCTCATTCCCTCCCTGGGAGTCACATTCAACTCTACTTATCTAGCAAGTATATCCCAATCAACAATATTACGTCCCTAATTTATCACCCAAAATTCCTAATATTTCATCGGATCAGATTTCTGTCAACCGTTTATTTTTTCACCGTCTATTTTTTTTATACAAAACTAATTTGATCACATAACTATCGATATCCAATCAATGTGATTTTTTTATAGATATATAGTACTCGACAAGTTTTACACATTCAACGATTCAGATTATCAAAACGAAACCTGTGGTAGGCTTTTACGGGCCCAGCAGCACCCTCCAGTTCAATCATGAAGTGGAGGGAAGCCAAACCCTTTATAATCACCAAAATAAAACTAGGAAATTTTTTTTTCCCCCAAAATTAACTTCAAAGATAGTGCACAAAAAAATAATAATCATCTATGAAGATGTATATGATGAGTGAAAGAGAAATCATTGATGAAACTTAAACAAAATCACAATATAATACTTACAGTTACATCCTTCTCCTTCTCTTTTGTTGTCAAATCAAAACTGAGAACTTCTTTAGCGAAGTTCATGCATTGATGTGCAGTTGATCACGGTTCTCTCCATCAACTGTCTCTTCAATAACATTATGAGTTTGATTGCCATGGAAAAGATGGGCTTCAATGGTGTCGGTGTGATGAGGAATAAACCTTAAAACCACAACGATGAGTGCAAATACTATGGGAAGGAATGAAAATTTGATGGGATCATTTTTTCCACTAAACTGCAGAAAAATAAAATGGACTAAAGAGGTTATTGTCTGAACTAGGGCAAAAGCAATATTAACCCACAGAAATCTGCAATTAATCCATCTTTTGGAACTTAGTGCTTTATGTATCATCTCAAGCAGTGCCAGGACTAGTCCTAGGAGTGAAAATACAGTGGCAAGAAGAGCCAAGACATAGATTCTTCGATGATTTGTCACCTTTGGATGCTGTTCTTCTGCACTAGAGATTTGCTCCATGATTAAAGAAGCAACCTCTATTCCAAGTGCTAAAATGGCAACCATTCGATCAATTGTAAAGATTTCCTTTATCTGTTAAGTACATGAATAAGGCTAGCTCTTTATATTAATCATTTAAAAAAAAAACAAAACAAAACTATCAATAATATTGAACAAGTAAAATGTCACCTACTTTGGTCCAAGTATTCTTTGAGAACCGCTCAATGATACTTAACAGTTTTTTAGCCCAGCCCTTGATGTTATTCCATTCGTTTATCAGAAACATTGCCATAGTGTTGCAACAAGTTACAAACCATTGTTTCATCTTCATGTATTCTGTATTTACCGTGTCCACACAAGCTTTCCAGCGATTCATCAAACTCTAAAAACAGGAGAACCCAAATGTAATACAATTTGAAGCTTTAATTTCTCCGCCCATGGTGAAATGAGAGAACAGAAGAGAGGGAAGAGAAACGATACGAGACTGGAAATTTGGGAGCTTATTAGAAATTTGTTTGTTCGTGGGGTTTTTTCCTAGGAAGGGTGAAACATTTAAAGGAAAATGTATGGACTCTCTTTGGGGGGATGACTCATGCGTCACTTTTTTTTTTCATGCATCACTTTTTTTTTGGGGGGGGGGAAGGGAGAGGGAATCGGTCTTTTCAACAATAAGGGGGGATCGGTCTTCCTAACAATGGTGAGTCACTTTGAACGTAGTCTTTGTGAGGGTGGGACCTTCAACAATGATTGATTGAGAATCCAGAGAACACACGATTACAGGACTTTTGACACGCGCTTTTTGAGAAGAACCATTTTTTATTTTTATTTTTATTTTGTGTATTTTTGTTCTTAGCGAATTTTTTTTAAATCATTTTTTAAAAACTTTAGGTTTTTAAATTAACGTGACAAGACGAATCGAAAAATTATAATAGTGTTTGGTTTACTTTTTTATTTTTAAATCATGATTTGGATCAAAACTCATAACTAAATAACTTTTTAAAATATAACTCAACATTACTTTTAAACTTCTCTCTTCTCTTTTTTTTTTTATAATTATTATTAATCAATTAATCAATCTCTTTTTCTCTCTCATCTCTCCTCTCACATTCTCTCACATTTGATACATTAATTAACCAAAAAAAAATTACCAATCATCCAAAAATTATTTTCAAAACTCATAATCAAACAAATTTTTTCCTTTCAAATCATGATTCAAAAACTCAAAATTCAAAACGTAATTCCACACTCAAATCATAATTCTAAAATTAAACCAAACGAACTCATATATAATTTTTTTTTTTAAATCCAAAAAACACATCAAAAAAAAAAACCAAAATAAATAATCTGTTTTGGCTTATTTTTCGTCTTTAGTGATTTTTTTTTGGAATTTTTCAAAAACAATATACTAGTTAGATTCGTCTCGATAAGACGAACCAAAAAAGCAAAAAATTTTGATATAATTTTGAAAAAAAAAATCATTAAAGAGAAAAAAAAATCAGAAAAATATGTTGCTTTTTTTGTTGCCAAAATGAGAAGTTAATTTTGATTGTTTCGTTAAATTTATTTCAAACAGTTTCTGATTATAGTAGTTTTTTTAACTCAAAAAAATTGATTCTGAGAAACTGTTCACCCTTACTTTTGATTATCAGCTTTTGTGGTGGGTATATTAATTTATAATTATACCCTTAGAAATTGATTGATTTATTTATTTATTTATTTTGTTCTTGAAAATAGATAATGACCGCTTAGTCGGTGACTGCTGTACTGGTGATCTAAGCCTAACTGCCCTCCGTCTCGTAACCAGGGGTAATGAAGCAAGCACTGGTTGTCCGTCAACTAGATCCTCAGATCGGTGAATCCTCCTAACTCTGGTCCAGAGTGCTCAGGGGGTATCTGCCTCTTTGGAAGCAATGATGAAATACTACCTTACAAAAAGAAAAATAAAGCAAAAGAAAAGAAACATCAATCAAAAAACGGACAGCATCCCGGCTTAGATAAGGACAACACACAGTTGATATCATAAGCTGAACAATCTGTACTCAAACACTGATTTCTGTCCCCAAATTCTCTGCCTCAAAACTGATACATACTCAAACACTAATGTCCTCAGACTGATACCCAGACTTGCAACTGATACATGCATTCCTGCAGAGACATACTCTAACAGCACATAGCAAGCAAGTGAGAGCCAAAACATCCCTATGATGGGGTAGGGTTTCCTTGTCCTAATTTCGTCAGGAGCTAGGGTTTCACTATGCACGCATGTGGTTTCAAACAATCCTGCATTCGGGTGAGCAACCTGTCCTAGTTTGGAACAGTCTCTATGGCTTCCGATATGCAACTAGGTCGAATGGTCAAAAGGGTGCCTCAGCAAGACCACCTAATATACCTCTTGCATCTAACACCGAGAAGTGAAAGGAGGATCAAACGGTACAGCGGTAGTCCAGATCCGAGGTTTGTGTTCCCAGCATGGCAGAGCCTACAACCGGTCAGCCTCATGGCAAGCTTTTTCAAGCGAGCCTCCGGCAAATCGTTCAGGAATAGCAGATGGCAAACACTGTGTCGTAGGTGCACCAATGCAAATGCAATGCAAAGAAACATAAATGTAGATAAAACAACATATCATGAGTTCAAGTCAAGTTCTCTAAATCCCCAGCAGAGTCGCCAGAAACTGTGGACTCGACTTTCTTCACGTGCCCCCCTTTCGGAGAGGCGCAAATTGGTCTTACTCCAGTTCGGACTCCTATCACGGTTCTGAATCTAATCTCACAAAGTGCAATGTGAGACTGATAAACACCAAAGAGTCCAATCTAGCAAATCATTTTGGAAAATCGATTTTGAATCAAAAAGTACCAAAAATGGACTGCTTTGCCAGATTACAGAGTTGCCACCTAAATATTTTGTTTTGGGAAATTTAGGAAACCCTGACTCATGCCAAAGGCTACTGTAGACATGCCCGAACGTCCCGACTCCGCGCGCGAAATGGCGCGAAATCCGTTTTCGTTCATTAACTACTACAGTTCGGACTCAATGTCACGATTTTGAATCTAATCTTGCAAAGTGCAATGTAAGACCGATAAATCACCAAAGAGTCCAAATTTGGCAAATTGTTTTGGAAAACTGATTTTTATAAAGAAGTGCCAAACATGGACTACTTTGCCAGATACAGAGTCGCCACCTAAATATTTTGTTTTAGGGGAATTTAGGAAACCCTGACTCGTGCCTATGGCCACGTGTCTGTCATCACCAAAGTTGCCTCGGCTCGGGAACTTGGGTACGAGAGGGGAAGGTCATGCAATGAGCACCCCCGCTCGCCCGATCAAAGATCGGCCTGTACTAAGCATGATATCTTGTTTTTGAAAACACATGTGTTCTTATTCCGGTTATTAACCTAGAATTACTATGTGATGCACACAGCATACAAGTATAGACTAGATCGCCTAAGTTGGAACAAAACATTGCATGTTCGTTTGTTTGAAAATGGTTTGAAGTTTGCTACTCGCAAGTAGGCTAAAAATGCGGATTTCAATGAATTGTTCCAATCCAAGCAATCCAACCTTCACCCACAGGCATTCAGGTAGTTAATCACTTAAACAAATAGCCTCATGGCAAGCATGCTAATATGGCAATCAAGAACACACATGCAGTATGCTAAAGCGTAAACACTCACAGTGTACTCCGAGCCAAAACAGAGAACTAGTTAAAAATCATGCATGATCCTAGTTCATGTTAAGATGGCTAATGCAACGCATGCAAGAATGCAGCTAAAATAGGCTCGGCTATTCTAAGATGTCATGTGAAATGCGTCAATTCGATACATGTATTCAACTTGGAATTGAAATTCAATGCAGTTAGTATGATACGCCGAGTCCGGTGCATGCAATACAGATGAATGGCTGCACGCATGCAAGCATAAGGATGCTAATCAAAACATGCCCTAAAACTAACCATTGTAAGCGATTAAGTAAAAGGGAGAAAGAAATGGGGGTTGGAAGACATACATCACACACATGCACACTTATTACAAAATTCGCCCTCTCGACGGAGGATCCAAATGCATAATACAAACCAACTAATTAACTAACTATCCTAGCTAATTAATTATTACAAAACCCTTAACTAATTAAACAAATTAATCAAGTTACAAAACCAACTAGGTATGAAATTAAAACAGGCTGCCACAGCTCTGCCTCGAAATGATGAATGATGCATGCTCGATCGCCTCGCTCGGAAATCCGTTGCCATGCCTCATGTTGCCTCTGTTTGCACTGTTCTGCACCTCTGAAAACTGTACAAATCTCCAAAACATTTCTAATCCACCTTATAGACATGCTGAGAGGCCATCGGCTAAATGGTATGGTCATCGGCCAAGGGATAAGGGTCATCGACCACTTTTGAGTCCATCAGTCAAAAATTGATAGCCGATCGGCACACTAGATAGCCGATCGGCCATCTCTTCCTGCAAACTGCTCCTTTTGCTGCAGCAGAGTACAAACAGAGGCATGGCAATACATTTGCAACAAAATGTTGTACAACTACACCCCTTTATCATGTTTGAAGTTCAAAGGAGTGTAGTGCTCGACTTTCGAGCCATCAATCACGCATTTCGATCCATGATGGCCAAAGAGGCCAAGTCGCACAATTCAATGTGAATGAAATGCACAAAAACACATAAGGGACCTTAACCTCTATCATGTTTGATCAAGAGGCAAGGCATGCACACACAATGCAATGCAACAAGCATGCAAAATCATGGAATGCAACAACATGCAATGCACCAAGCATGTATCAACAATGCAAGCAACAAGCATGCAAAACACAATGCAACCCAAACATGCAAGCATGATGCAATGTAACAACATTTGAACAACATGCAAAGATGGACTTAAACCAAAATGGACAGACCTCAATCATGCCCAAATCAATGGCCAAGCCACCAAAACTAAGGCACCAAAAGGCAAAATATGCATGCACACATATTGGTCCACAAGCTAGGCAACAATGCACAATCCTCAAATATGATGAAGAAGTGACAAGTATGAAAGTATGACAATGGAGTAAGCTCTAAAATCATGTGAAGAATGATGCCAAATCATGCACATAATACAAGCATAGCATGCTAGAAGGTTCAAAGCTCAAGATTAGCAAAAGGACTTAAACCATGGCCATGCAAAGCAAGCCCCAAAGAGCCAAGGGCAACCAAAATAGTCCCAAGGCAGGTCAAAATAAGACCAAAAACATGCTTGAACCTAGCCAACACAAGCTAGAACAAAAGGCCAAAAGCATGAAGCATGCAAGGCTAATAAGGAGCATTACACTACACTTATCAAAACCAAACATGGCATGACTTTAACCACAAAAATCAGAATTATAGCATGGCAAAATAACCCCAAAAACATACTGAAATGATAGCTCGCAAGCTTAGACATGAAGGCATACGCAATGACTCATGTTAACAGCATAAAACACTAACTCTCCAACGCATTGAATAAGTGAAAGATGCAAGTGTATGACCACACTACATGGACTAAAATCACATTTCAAATGATGCCAAATCATTCAAATAGGCCAAGCAATGCATGCTAGGGGACTTGATACACAAAGCTAACAAGCTAGAATGTACTATAGCTATACAAAGCATGGTATGCATGACCAAAACAACATCAAACAGAGCTCAAGCATGGTAAAACATGGACAAAAGCTTCTTAGAGTTAAGCCAAAACATGCAAGAATGATGGTCCAAACACAAGATGTATGTTATGCTATCATGCAAGATTGCTTTACAAGTATGTGAAGCATGCAAGATGCTATCAAACCAACTTAAAACAGAGTTGAAACATGCTAAAATAACACCAAAAAGTTGTTGAAATGGAACCAAAACATACTAAGCAAACATGCTACTGTTATGAGCCATTTATACTAGCATACAAGACACAAGGAGAGGGGATATTGGGACCTCAAAACCACATTTCCACCACTGAAAATCCTCTGAGTTTCAGTGGTGAGAAGGCCAAAACAAGGTGGTCCCAATAGCTTAAAAAGGAAAGCACAAAACAAGGCCAAACAAGGCCTAAGAGGGGGTAGACTACCCCCAACACAAAAGTGACCTTAAACAAACATTACAAGCATGAAAAATAAGAACTTTTTACAGTAGAAAGTTAAGCTTAAATCAGCATGCAAATAGGTCTAAAAGCTTAAGCCAAAACAAGGGATTAAAAGGTTAGTTTCTCACCCTTGAAGAACACCTTCAAGAACACAACTCCAGCAGCTTTTCTGAGTTCAAACCAACCCAAAAACACTAAAACCAACTCCTCAGTACCTCATCAACAAAAGGATGGTGTTCTAGTAGGTGTTTGTGTGCAATAGTATGAAGAAATCACACTTTTGAGCACAAACAAGAGCAAATGGAGAGAGAGAGAGGTAGAATATAGAGAGAGAGTGATATAGGTTTTGTATATCAACTTTTCAAAACCTCTAGAAAGGGAGAGGGGCCTCCCTTCTTATAGAATGTCAATTCTCAAGCTTGTTGAACAAGCTTGAGTCTTGATTCAATCACTCCATACACGTGTATGGAAGATGAGAATTGTGCTCACCAGCTGGCACAAAAATATCTGCAGGAGCAAGTGGAAAGGTCTTGGCCAAGAAATATGGCCGATCGACCAAAAAGAGTGCCGATCGGCTAACACTTATGGCCGATAGCAAGAAAACAAGGCCGATGGCACAAGGCCTTAGCCGATGGATTGTAGGGATGGCCAACAAGCTACCATCTTCCCTCAGAAGCAAAACCACAAGTCTTTGGTCCACAACCAAGCACAAAACAGACAAGTTGAGAGATCCTAAGGCAAGGCGCACAGTCGAGACCTTCGGGAACTTAAAACGAACACGAGCATGGATGATCATCGAGTGTTCAAACGATGACGTCCAAGTCTTGAGGACGGTCAAAAATGGGGTATCTACAGCTACGTGTCCGTCATCACCAAAGTTGCCTCGGCTCGGAAACTTGGGTACGAGAGGGGAAGGTCCTGAAATGAGCACCCTCGCTCGCCCGATCAAAGGATTGGCCTCTACTAAGCATGATATGTTGTTTTATAAACCTCATGTGTTCTTATCTGGTTGTTAGCTAACTTTACTATGTGATGCGCACAGCATACAAGTATAGACTAAATCGCGAGAATTGAAACAAAACAACTCATGTTTGTTTTCGAAGATGGTTTGAAATTGCTATTCGCAAGTAGTCTACAGTGCAGATTTGCCACCCTCAGGTGGGCTTAAAACATGATTTTGCCACTTCGCAAAGTGAGCTTAAAACTCACATTCATCGAGTTATCCCAATTCAAGCAACAAAGCTTTCATCCACAGGCATTCATGCAGTTAAGCACTTAAGCAAATAGCTTCATGGCAAGCATGCTATCATGGCAACACTCACATTCATGCAAGGATGCTAAAGCGTAAAAACTTACAGTGTACTCCAAGCCAAAACAAAAGCTAGTTAGAAATATGCATGGTCCTAACTATGTTGGATGCCTAATGCAACACATACAATAATGCAATTAATAGGCTCGGCTATCTAAGATGGCATATGAATGCAACAATTAATACACGTTTCAAATAAGTATTGAAATACAATGCAGTTTGTATGATGCGCCAAGCCCGGTGCATGCAAGACAAATTAATGATGCACGCATGTAAAGCATAAGGTATGCTAATTGGAAAATGCCCTAAAACTAACCATCGTAAGCGGTTAAGTAAAAGAGAGAAAGAAGTGGGATTGGAAGACATGCACACAAACACACACACGCACGTTTATTACAATATTGCGCCTTCTCGAAAGAGGGTTCGAATAAATGAGCTAAGCTAAGCTAACTAATCTAATTAAACTAATTAGACTAATTATTACAAAACAAATTGAATAACTAGCAAACTACTTACTAATTATTACAACACTTTAACTAATTAACAATCTAATTAATTAAATTACAAATCAAATACTAGCTAACAAGTAAAGCGTAAAACAACACCGCCTCAGCTCTGTTTGAAGAAGTTGAACATGCATGCCCCGGTTTCCGTCCCGAAAAGCTCTCCGATTCGCTCTTTAGAGGTTCTGTTTGCAGGGTGTCTCCAAGTACTTTCTACTGAACCTTACCAAAACAATGCTGGGGAGTGCACCAGTGGCCTGCCATCCAACAATGAAAGGGTGCCGGCCAACAATGAAGAACTGCCAGCCACTGGTGTGCTGTGACACCAAACTGCAATAGAGCACAAAATAAAGAAAAAGAGAGGTCCTTCCAGGGACATGTTTGTACTATGCCACTCCTTATCATCTCAAAACATCAAAGGAGAGGGGCTATTGGATCCAAAACCACCAACCAAGCATTTCAATGCATGATGGCCAAGGATCCAACTTGCACAAATTCAATAAATGCAAGACAAACAAGACTCTATGACCACTACTTTATCATGGATGATCAAAGGCAATGGAGACAAAGGGAATTGGCTCATTTTCATCACTTTGAGTATGAAATGGTCCAATCCATCTTGTGTTCAATATAACGTCCAATTGAACACAATGCAATGCAAGCAACAATGCTTATCTCAGCATGTTTTGCTTGATTCAATTCTTGTTTACACATTTTAAGTTACCAAGCCATTCATTAACCAATTTGTCCAATTGTGAAAGTCCTCTAATGAGAGGAAGGTCAACCAAAAGATGACTTAAGACATGGGAGAGACCATGCCTTTGACTAGGAGGAACCCTCAAAAGAGGGTTAAAGCCATTTAAGCATATGCCTCAATCCCATAGCTTAAGCACAACTTAAGACTAACCAACCCTCAAAACAAATCAAAAGTGGAGAAATGAGGGAGGTGGCAGATTTTTAGTGCTGATATGGCATGAAAAACAAGACTCTAACATGCAAACAACCCATGTACAACATGTTAGGAGACTTAAGCATTAAAGCTAGTGAAGAGCTTTACACTAGAACCATGCAACATCAATCCCAAATGGCCACACCAGCTATGGACAGACCTCAAACATGCCAAAATAATGGTCTAAACATACTGATATAGAAGCTCAAAAGACTAAGAGAACATGCACACATGTTAGCCCATAAGCAAGACATAATACATAACCCTCAAAAGCAATGAAGATGTGAAGTATGTGAGGCTATGACAGAGCTATATGCTCTGAAATCACATGCTAAATGATGCCATATCATGCAAACAACTCAAGCTAAGCATGCTAAAGACCTTGAAACTCAAAGCTAGTCAAAGCCATTTACACTACAGCTACACAAACCAAAGCACATATGACCAAGACCACTCAAAACAGAATTTAAGCATGCTAAAATATGAGCAAAAACATGCTGAGATGGAGCTAACACTAGCTAAAATGATAGGCTAACACATCAAGCAAGTTAAGCCAAAAAGCATGATTGCACTACAAGTACCAAAAGCAAGCAAGAAGTGACCCAACCAGCCAAAATCAGAGTTAAAGCATGTCAAAAAAAAGTCAAAAAACATGCTTGAACTAAGTCACAAAAGAGTAGAAAAGCATACTCAAGTATGAGGCCATCAACACAAGCAAACAAGATACAATGGGAGGGGATCACCCCCTCCTATTTTAAGCCTCAAAACCAAATTTCTACCACTGAAATTCCTCTGAGTTTCAGTGGTTAGAAGGCCAAGCAAAGGTTATTACAAAAGCTTAGAAAGGTGGCTCAAGAGGCTTTACAAGCCAAAGAGCAAAAGAGGGGAACCATCCCTTAACTACACAAGGCTCAAACCAACATTTTTAAGCCTTAAAAACAGAACTTTCTTGAGACTAAAACCAGCTTCAAAGTTGCAAACAAAGATGGCCAAGCTACACTACAACAAAATTAATTTTTTACGGCATCATGTTTACGGTATGCATTACATGCATGTCGTAGTTAGTACATTCTACAGCATTTGTTTTTCGCAAACTGTTAATATTTTGTTAATAACAGCATACATACCATGTAAGTTGTTGATTCATATATTTATAGCATGCAAAAGTATGCCGTAAAAAATGTATATTTTTATGACTTACAAAAATATGTCGTAAAATATTTGTACTTAAGACGACATACATTTCATGTTGTAAAATATCATAACATTACACGACATGCTAATGAATGTCGTGAAACTTATAAATAAAATAAAATAAATCAATTCAATTTTTTTATGACATGCAAAAGGATGCCGTAAAAAATATATATTTTCACGGCATACAAAAATATGTTATAAAATATTTGCACTTAAAACAAAATACATTTCATGTCGTAAAACATTAAATTTTATATTTTTTTGAATTTAGTGAGTTTTTTAGAAAATCAAAAAATATTTTCCTTCTAAGTATATGTAAATTATTTGAATTTAAAAAGTAAAAAAAAAAATTTTATTTGAAAACTTAAGCCACACTCACTTTCATTCTAAATCCATACCTTTTTTTGTCCCAAACCCTCTCATTCTCTAGAAAAATTATATTTTAATTATAAATAATAATAATAATAATAAATTCTAGATGTTCTTAAATATTTATAAATTTTTAGTAGATATGAGAAATTTTTATTTTTTTCCCAATAAACTAGATATTCTAGTTACAATCTAGATTTTTTAATACAAAAATAATTTATATACTTTCACGGCTTGCAAAAATATGCCATGAAATATTTATACTTAAGATGACATGTACTTTACGTTATAATATAGCATAATTTTATACGGCATGCATTAGTATGTAGTGAAAATTCTTACTAGAAATTAAAAATATATATATATTCACTCTAAAAAAGTCATAATCTTATAAATCAATAAATGTTTTTTTTTAAATTTTTTTACCAAATTATATTTTAATTATAAATAATAATAAAAAAACAATTCTAAATGTTCTTAGATATTTATATATGACAATTTTTATTATTTTATTTATAAAATCTAGTAGATATTCTATTTATAATGTACAATTTTTTAATACAAAAATAATTTATAAATTTATACTTAAAATTTTTTTTGTCTAAAATTTTTTACTTCAATTTTTATTTACTTATTAATATTGTTAAAGTTACACAATTTTTTACCTTTCAGATTTTTTTTTTTTTATTAGTATTGTTTTTGCTTATTAATTTTCTACTTCACACTGTTAATACATCGATCGAACCCGGATTGGGGTAATTTGGTTTGATATGGTGATATGTTAAGTTTCTCCTAATATTGGATATCTAGTAATCAATTTCCTTTGTTGAGAAAGAACCCAGATTGGATCCCTCTCTCTCTCTCTCTCTCTCTCTCTCTCTTTCCTGTCTCTCCATCGGCATCTGTGAACCTGCGAACGAAGATCAATCGAAAACGACGCCATCGATCGCCTCCTTCTCGTCCATTCCGATCTCTCCTCTCTCATTCACCAGGTAACTAATTCGTACTTCTAGAGAGAGAAATGAGATAGCAATTTCATATTTGATCGAACATTGGTTTGGAGGAAATCGAAACCCTTAGATTTGTCTGAAATTTTGTTGCTCTGTTAAGATCTAGGATTGTATTATTATTATTATTATTATTATTATTATTATTATTATTATTATTATTATTTTGATTTCATTGATTCACAAATTGAAATTCATTGATTCTCTGATAAGATAGCAATTATTATTATTATTATTTTGAATTTCTCTGCATTCACCATTCCATTTCTAGGTCTGTCTCTCTTTATTTTGCTTGGTTGCTTCTTCTTTCGTTAGTGTAGTGTAGTGTGAATTTTTGTGTGTATGCTCATCTTTCGTTATATGATTTCAATTTGTGTTACTGTTAGCTACATATTACTTTGAATCAATTTTTCCAAACTTTAGTTGTGTACTCATGCCGGCAGAACTCAGCAAGGCCAAGCAAAATTCAGAGAATGTATACAGAGCCTTGATTTAGGGCCGTCCTTTGAATTAACGACTTCGTAGTTTGTCCTCTATTGGCTACTACCACTTTGAGAATTAATGCTCATGTTAGCATCCTAACAGTGAATTGGAATGAGCATTCATTCTATTTAACTTTCTATTTCATTTTCACTTTCATTCCATTTCATCATACCAAACATAAATGTGAGAACAAAAAAAAAAAAAAAAAAAAAAAAAATCTAAATATGCCAAAATGACATTTGCACCAATAGAGCAACATGGTCACAATTTGGCATTTCATTACTCATAATAGTTTTGATATTGTAATCTAAATGTGCAAAAATGACATTTGTAGAAATATTTTCAAAATTTGACATTTTAATACTATAACATAGTAAATTATAACTTTATTTCATTTTGGTAATGCCCAGTGAAGTTAGTCTAAACTGGTCATTTAAGCAGCCAACAGGTTATCAAACATGAGTAAGTCCATTCCAATAGCAAGAAATAATCTAAAATGTGCCTATATTCCACCAACAGCAAACATTAATCATAACTTTAAAATCCCAAGTAGCTGATTCCAAATAAAATATATATATATATATATATTATAGCACAAGTTATCCAAAACCTCAAACCATAACCCTAAAGAACTTCATATAGTACCACTGTCTAAGGCTTTGTTTGGGAAGTGGCTAAATTAGTCAAAAAGCCCCATAAAAAGTCAACCTATTTTTTTTTCAAAAATGTTTCATGCCCCCTTTTTCCCCCACCCCCTTTGACCCCCTCTCTCTCATTGGTTACATTTTCTTTTTCTTTTTTCTTTTTTCTTTTTTCCTGCTCCTCCAATCACCACCCGCCACGTGTGTGTGGGGGTTGTGGGGGTGATGATTGGAGGGGGTCTCTATCATGACTCTTTTTTTTTTATCTTTTTGTATGTCTTTTCATAAAAAGTCAAAGAATCATAAAAAAAAAACAAATTCTCAAACAAACCTTAAGTACTCTTATTAGCTTTTGTGGCAGTAACAGTAGTTTGACCCCGAAACCTCCTCTTTACAAAGAGACCAAGCTTATAGCCAGGAGGGGCATCACGGAGAACCGTAATGACATGGCCAATGTCTTGGTGGTTACCACCATCATGAGGATGCTCCACCCGATTCATAGCAACACCACAAACCTTGGGCCAACGGTTCAGATAGACTCTATACTTGTGATCTGAATTTCCGGCCCCATATGGAGGCTTGATCCTAAATAAATAGGAAAATGATCAAAATAATGTTTTCAGATGTATAAAGATTTTCAGAACTTGACTATTTCTCAAATCTCATTTTTGGGATTTAGCGAATTTCTTGTAATCTACTAAAATTAGTGACACCACCAGGTACAAGATAGTTAAATAAATAAATAAATAAAAAATTTTAAAAAGTTTTATAAAGCCAAATTTTCAGCTTTAAATTAGAAATTTGAAAAGCAATAGAGCAATTACCCACTTCTTGAGTGCATTACTTAAATTAGTTAATAAAGTTCTATAAAGCTTTATTGGATCTTGACAATTCTATTTTTGAAGAAGTTTCCACAGCCATCTGTGTTTTCTTTTTGTTTCAAAAATAAAATTAAAAAGAAAAATTTGCACCTGAATCTCAAATGAGAAAGGAAGCCCATTGGCAGAGTTTGAAGAATAGTCTATGGCTGAAGGAGAAGCGAAACATTATTGAGCTGGTACTTTCTTGAAGACAGCTTGGTTGTATGGGACTATTTGACATTTTTATACAGGAATTATTATAGATCTATTTGATTGGGTTTATCTGTATATGTGCCCTATTGGAAATTATCAGGAACATGTTTGTCAGGTCATACACTGAGGTATTTAGTATGTGGGTCATGTTTCTGATTAAAAAGTATGAAATAATAGTGTAATTTTTAAATTGTGTGCTCACCAAACCAAATGAATCTGTTGCCTTTATTTTTTTTGCTACATGGACCTGTTTTTTTAAATCAGCTCTAACAGTTTCTAATGGCCTCAAAGCAATGTTATTTTGGCCGCCTTATTGTCTTTTTGGCACTTTCAACCTGGATCAATGTCTACTTTGTTAAGGATCACGTCACAAATATGACCTAAAGCTATTGTTTGTTCCATAATTTCATTTCCTAATGACTTTATCTTATTCAAATAATAATGCTGTCTAACAAGGTACAGGGTTGTGCTTTCAAATGATAAGGGAAAAACAGCAGAATGAGTTCTATTACATATGTTATTCAACAATTTCTCAACTCCCAAAGAAAATTTACTTTTTTGTGCACTAATATGTCTTTACTTGACTTGCTCTATTTTATCTATCTCAGGGTCTTGATTTTGTCATTGATGCGGGTGTTAGAGTGGCTGATCTGTCCACTGTAGTTGATATGACTGGGAGTCTCCCAAGAATCATTCGGCAAGGAAAGGTAATTGAGTCTGTACTATTCATATTTTGTCTCACATTGCATTGTTTAATTGCATATAACGTGTAACTGTTTTTCTCTATATGTGAGCTGGTTTTGGTAGCATGAGTTTGTTCTCACTCTCTCTCTCTCTCTCTCTCTCTCTCTCTCTCCCTTGAAGCAATTGTGTTTTTAGCCATTGAGGCAATACTTGTTGTGATGTAATGGCACTTACATCTCTATTGAATTTGATCATTGGTTAATGGAGTTCAGGGGCCTAAACAGCCCTGGATGGTGGCAGAAGATGATAAAGATTCTGCTGTGGAAGAAGAAGAGCTCACCCTTGTGCTGCTTAAAATCCAATAATTCATCTTTGCTTACCTTGGTGCAGAGCTTAGGAAATGATCATTGAATTTGAAAAGAGGTTACAAATGGGAATATCATGAGATACTTAGGAAAAGATGGCCATAACTGGAGGAAGAAGAAAGATGGAAAGACAGTGAAGGAAGCTCATGAGAGGCTCAAGGTTTGTGTGAAAGAATGATGCTTGTTGAAGGCAATTTTTATTTTTTAAGTTGATTTTGTCTACATCAGACCGAAGTTTGTGACTTTCAGGAATTTTGCACTATATGATATAATGAATAGTTCATGTTGTATATTTTTATTACACTTCCAAAGTAATTTGCTTGTATAATGTCCTTTCAGGCTGGGAGTGTTGATGTGCTGGCATTGCTACATGGAGAAGAAAATGAAAATTTCCAGAGGCGAAGCTATTGGTTGCTTCAAGAGTGAGTGTCTAAAAGTTTGCCTTGCTTTTATCGAAGTTTGTGTTTATTTTGTCAAATCTTTGCACTTTGCTCTCTCTCTCTCTCTATATATATATACACATATATATAAATCTGTCTGTATTATGGAACACCTCTGGGCAAATTGCTTTTAATATGAAGTTTATCTGTTAATTAGTATTAGCATATAAAGGTTGATTGAATGTAAATGCCTACTTGCAGCTTCTTGTACATGTACATGCATAAGTACAGTCCTCTAATACTATTTACCATTGAATAAACATCAATTGCTGAGTAGAATCTGGTTCGTTAGTTATATCTGCTTCGGGAACAGTTTTGCTGCTTTGGAAGTCCCATTACCTTTGTCTGTTTGGGAAAAAGATGAAATATGGTTTAAAGTTTCACCCATTTTCTTCGTCATACTAATCATTTTAATGTTTGGAATTACAGCCATGTCTATAGCTGTAAACTCATGTTAACTTGTATGAACTTCCATGAAATTGACTACACACCTTGAAAATTGAATCAATTTATGGAAGTTAATGAAAATCTGACCATTTTTTGTTTATTTAATTGTTATTTTGGAAGGGCTTTTGCTGCACATTCTCATTTGCTTCTTATTTGGATGACACCTGCTGCAGGGAGCGCTCGAACATTATTCTTGTCCACTACCACGAAGTAAAGGTTACAAATTTATTCTATTATTTCTTTGTTTCTTCATTGAAGAAATTCACAATTGATATAATTTGTATACCATATCAGATGATTCTTGAGCCAATATATATCATACATTGTAGGCATTTTTTGAACTGGATTGGGAGTGGGAGTCTTCCTTCTTCTAGCTCTTAGAATCAGTGTGCCAAAGGTTGATTCTTAGAATGTAGTTTTGGTTGTAAAACAAAAGCCAAAATTCATTTTTTGTGTATTTAAGAATCTGATGCATCTATCTGCTTTTCTTTTCTTCTGTACTCTTTGTTTCCCATTCAAATTTTCTGGAACAATGCATGTTTTCTTTGAAGGATGCAACTTTTTATTTTACTTGGTCTTGTGATCTATAAGTTTTTGAACCATGTAAAATACCAATGATATATTCTTTGATTTGTTTCTGTTTTATTTATGCAGGTTGTATTTTTTTTTTTCCCAAGAAATTAATAGGGGGAGTTGTATATTTAAAGTCATATTTTGGGAATTAATGAATTATATAATTTGGATACTTTTCTTGGTTTGTATGTTTGTGGGGTTGTTATTAGCTTGATATGATAGAAGTTGAGGATGGAAACTAGTATGCAGGTTATTTGGTTTATGGATGTTAGTTTGTTTTTCTTAATTCATAGTTGCTGCTTCTATTTGATTTGTTCACAAGTTGCCGCACTTTATAAGCTACTGCTTTTGTTTGGAGGTGCATACTGCTTTGTTTGGAGGTGCATACAGCTAGGCAATGTTATGTTCTTGTGTGTGTGCATATATATATATTAAAAACAACTTTATTCGACATGCAAAATTATGCTGTGAAAAGTATAATGATTTATGACATGCAAGAAAATGTCGTAAAAGATTATATACGACATACAAAATATGTCATAAATATATTAAAATAACTTTTTACAGCATGCAAAGTTATGTTGTGAAAAGTGTAATGATTTATGGCATGTAAAAAAATGTCGTAAAGTATTATATACGGCATACAAAGTATGTCATAAATACATTAAAAATAACCTTCTACGACATGTAAAATTATGTCATGGAAAGTATGATGATTTATGGCATAACAAAAATGTCGTAAAAAATTATATACGACATACAAAGTATGTCATTAATGTTTAATTTAATATTTTTTACAACTTTACCTGTATGTCATAAATGACGCTTAATTTTTCACGGCATGTCATATAACAACATTTGTGTGCATGCTGTGAAAGAGTTTTTACGGCATACATTGTAAGTCATAAAAATTCAATTTTGTTGTAGTGATTCCTAATATTTCATCGGATCAGATTTCTGTCAACTGTTTATTTTTTCACCGTCTATTTTTTTTTTTTTTATACAAAATTAATTTGATCACATAACTATCGATATCCAATCAACGTGATTTTTTTTTATAGATATATAGTACTCGACAAGTTTTACACATTCAACGGTTCAGATTATCAAAACGAAATCTATGGTAGGCTTTCACGGGCCCAGCAGCACCCTCCAGTTCAATCACGAAGTGGAGGGAAGCCAAACCCTCTATAATCACCAAAATAAAACTAGGAAACTTTTTTTTCCCCCAAAATTAACTTCAAAGATAGTGCACAAAAAAAAAATAATCATCTGTGCAGATGTATATGATGAGTGAAAGAGAAATCATTGATGAAACTTAAACAAAATCACAATATAATACTTACAGTTACATCCTTCTCCTTCTCTTTTGTTGTCAAATCAAAACTGAGAACTTCTTTAGTGAAGTTCATGCATTGATGTGCAGTTGATCACGGTTCTCTCCATCAACTGTCTCTTCAATAACATTATGAGTTTGATTGCCATGGAAAAGATGGGCTTCAATGGTGTCGGTGTGATGAGGAATAAACCTTAAAACCACAACGATGAGTGCAAATACTATGGGAAGGAATGAAAATTTGATGGGATCATTTTTTCCACTAAACTGCAGAAAAATAAAATGGACTAAAGAGGTTATTGTCTGAACTAGGGCAAAAGCAATATTAACCCACAGAAATCTGCAATTAATCCATCTTTTGGAACTTAGTGCTTTATGTATCATCTCAAGCAGTGCCAGGACTAGTCCTAGGAGTGAAAATACAGTGGCAAGAAGAGCCAAGACATAGATTCTTCGATGATTTGTCACCTTTGGATGCTGTTCTTTTGCACTAGAGATTTGCTCCATGATTGAAGAAGCAACCTCTATTCCAAGTGCTAAAATGGCAACCATTCGATCAATTGTAAAGATTTCCTTTATCTGTTAAGTACATGAATAAGGCTAGCTCTTTATATTAATCATTTAAAAAAAAAAAAAAACTATCAATAATATTGAACAAGTAAAATGTCACCTACTTTGGTCCAAGTATTCTTTGAGAACCGCTCAATGATACTTAATAGTTTTTTAGCCCAGCCCTTGATGTTATTCCATTTGTTTATCAGAAACATTGCCATAGTGTTGCAACAAGTTACAAACCATTGTTTCATCTTCATGTATTCTGTATTTACCGTGTCCACACAAGCTTTCCAGCGGTTCATCAAACTCTGAAAACAGGAGAACCCAGATGTAATGCAATTTGAAGCTTTAATCTCTCCGCCCATGGTGAAATGAGAGAACAGAAGAGAGGGAAGAGAAACGATACAAGACTGGAAATTTGGGAGCTTATTAGAAATTTGTTTGTTCGTGGGGTTTTTTCCTAGGAAGGGTGAAACATTTAAAGGAAAATGTATGGACTCTCTTTGGGTGGATGACTCATGCGTCACTTTTTTTTTTTTTTTTGGGGAGGGGAGGGGGAGGGAGAGGGAATCGGTCTTTTCAACAATAAGGGGGGATCGGTCTTCCCAACAATAGTGAGTCACTTTGAACGTAGTCTTTGTGAGGGTGGGACCTTCAACAATGATTGATTGAGAATCCAAAGGACGCACGATTACAGGACTTTTGACACGTGCTTTTTGAGAAGAACCATTTTTTATTTTTATTTTTATTTTTATTTTTATTTTGTGTATTTTTGTTTTTAGCGAATTTTTTTTTAATCTTATTTTAAAAACTTTAGGTTTTTAAATTAACGTGACAAGACGAATCGAAAAAGTATAATAGTGTTTGGTTTACTTTTTTATTTTTAAATCATGATTTGGATCAAAACTCATAACTAAATAACTTTTTAAAATATAACTCAACATTACTTTTAAACTTCGCTCTTCTCTTTTTTTTTTTTTTAAATTATTATTAATCAATTAATCAATCTCTTTTTCTCTCTCATCTCTCCTCTCACATTCTCTCACATTTGATACATTAATTAACCAAAAAAAAATTACAAATCATACAAAAATTATTTTCAAAACTCATAATCAAACAAATTTTTTCTTTTCAAATCATAATTCAAAAACTTAAAATTCAAAACGTAATTCCACACTCAAATCATAATTATAAAATTAAACCAAACGAACTCATATATAATTTTTTTTTAAAAATCAAAAAAATCCAAAATAGACATCAAACAAAAAACCAAAATAAATAATCTGTTTTGGCTTATTTTTCGTCTTTAGTGATTTTTTTTTGGAATTTTTCAAAAAACAATATACTAGTTAGATTCGTCTCGATAAGATGAACCAAAAAAGTAAAAAAATTTGATATAATTTTGAAAAAAAAATCATTAAAGAGAAAAAAAAATCAGAAAAATATGTTGCTTTTTTTGTTGCCAAAATGAGAAGTTAATTTTGATTGTTTAGTTAAATTTATTTCAAACAGTTTTTGATTATAATAGGTTTTTTTAACTCAAAAAAATTGATTCTGAGAAACTGTTCACCCTTATTTCTGATTATTAGCTTCTGTGGTGGGTATATTAATTTATAATTATACCCTTAGAAATTGATTGATTGATTTATTTATTTATTTTGTTCTTGAAAATAGATAATGACTGCTTAGTCGGTGACTGCTGTACTGGTGATCTAAACCTGACTTTCCCTCCGTCTCGTAACCAGGGGTAATAAAGCAAGCGCTGGTTGTCCGTTAACTAGATCCTCAGATCGGTGAATCCTCCTAACTCTGGTCCAGAGTGCTCAGGGGGTATCTGCCTCTTTGGAAGCAATGATGAAATACTACCTTACAAAAAGAAAAATAAAGCAAAAGAAAAGAAACATCAATAAAAAAACGGACAGCATCCCGGCTTAGATAAGGATAACACGCAGTTGATATCATAAGCTGAACAATCTGTACTCAAACACTGATTTCTGTCCCCAAATTCTCTGCCTCAAAACTGATACATACTCAAACACTGATGTCCTCAAATTGATACCCAGACTTGCAACTGATACATGCATTCCTGCAGAGACATACTCTAACAGCACATAGCAAGCAAGTGAGAGCCAAAACACCCCTATAATGGGGTAGGGTTTCCTTGTCCTAATTTTGTCAGGAGCTAGGGTTTCACTATGCACGCATGTGGTTTCAAACAATCCTGCATTCGGGTGAGCAATCTGTCCTAGTTTGGAACAATCTCTATGGCTTCCGATATGCAACTAGGTCGAATGGTCAAAAGGGCGCCTCAGCAAGACCACCTAATATACCTCTTGCATCTAACATCGAGAAGTGAAAGGAGGATCAAACGGTACAGCGGTAGTCCAGATCCGAGGTTTGTGTTTCCATCGTGGCAGAGCCTACAACCGGTCAACCTTATGGCAAGCTTTTTCAAGCGAGCCTCCGGCAAATCGTTCAGGAATAGCAGATGGCAAACACTGTGTCGTAGGTGCACCAATGCAAATGCAATGCAAAGAAACATAAATGTAGATAAAACAACATATCATGAGTTCAAGTCAAGTCCTCTAAATCCCCAGCAGAGTCGCCAGAAATTGTGGACTCGACTTTCTTCACGTGCCCCCCTTTCGGAGAGGCGCGAATTGGTCTTACTACAGTTCGAACTCCTGTCACAGTTCTGAATCTAATCTCACAAAGTGCAATGTGAGACTGATAAACACCAAAGAGTCCAATCTGGCAAATCATTTTGGAAAATCGATTTTGAATCAAAAAGTACCAAAAATGGACTGCTTTTCCAGATTACAGAGTTGCCACCTAAATATTTTGTTTTGGAAAATTTAGGAAACCTTGACTCATGCCAAAGGCTACTGTAGACGTGCTCGAATGTCCCGACTCCGCGCGCGAAATGGCGCGAAATTCGTTTTCGTTCATTAACTACTACAGTTCGGACTCAATGTCACGGTTTTGAATCTAATCTTGCAAAGTGCAATGCAAGACCGATAAATCACCAAAGAGTCCAAATCTGGCAAATCGTTTTGGAAAACTAATTTTTATAAAGAAGTGCCAAACATGGACTGTTTTGCCAGATACCAAGTCGCCACCTAAATATTTTGTTTTGGGGGAATTTAGGAAACCCTGACTCGTGCCTAAGGCCACGTGTCCGTCATCACCAAAGTTGCCTCGGCTCGGGAACTTGGGTACGAGAGGGGAAGGTCATGCAATGAGCACCCCCGCTTGCCCGATCAAAGATCGGCCTGTACTAAGCATGATATCTTGTTTTTGAAAACACATGTGTTCTTATTCCGATTATTAACCTAGAATTACTATGTGATGCACACAGCATACAAGTATAGACTAGATCGCCTAAGTTAGAACAAAACATTGCATGTTCGTTTGTTTGAAAATGGTTTGAAGTTTGCTACTCGCAAGTAGGCTAAAAATGCAGATTTCAATGAATTGTTCCAATCCAAGCAATCCAACCTTCACCCACAGGCATTCAGGTAGTTAATCACTTAAGCAAATAGCCTCATGGCAAGCATGCTAATATGGAAATCAATAACACACATGCAGTATGCTAAAGCGTAAACACTCATAGTATACTCTGAGCTAAAACAGAGAACTAGTTAAAAATCATGCATGATCCTAGTTCATGTTAAGATGACTAATGCAACGCATGCAAGAATGCAGCTAAAATAGGCTCGGCTATTCTAAGATGTCATGTGAAATACGTCAATTCGATACATGTATTCAACTTGGAATTGAAATTTAATGCAGTTAGTATGATGCGCCGAGCTCGGTGCATGCAATACAGATGAATGGATGCACGCATGCAAGCATAAGGATGCTAATCAAAACATGCCCTAAAACTAACCATCGTAAGCAGTTAAGTAAAATGGAGAAAGAAATGGGGGTTGGAAGACGTACATCACACACATGCACACTTATTACAAAATTCGCCCTCTCGACGGAGGATCCGAATGAATAATACAAACCAACTAATTAACTAACTATCCTAGCTAATTAATTATTACAAAACCCTTAACTAATTAAACAAATTAATCAAGTTACAAAACCAGCTAGGTATGAAATTAAAACAGGCTGCCACGGCTCTGCCTCGAAATGATGAATGATGCATGCTCGATCGCCTCGCTCGGAAATCCGTTGCCATGCCTCATGTTGCCTCTGTTTGCACTGTTCTGCACCTTTGAAAACTGAACAAATCTCCAAAACACTTCTGATCCACCTTATGGACATGCTGAGAGGCCATCGGCCAAATGGTATGGTCATTGGCCAAGGGATAAGGGTCATCGACCACTTTTGAGTCCATCGGCCAAAAATTGATAGCCGATCGGCACACTAGATAGCCGATCGGCCATCTCTTCCTGCAAACTGCTCCTTTTGCTGCATCAGAGTACAAATAGAGGCATGGCAATACATTTGCAAGAAAATGTTGTGCAACTATACCCCTTTATCATGTTTGAAGTTCAAAGGAGTGTAGTGCTCGACTTTCGAGTCATCAATCACGCATTTCGATCCATGATGACCAAAGAGGCCAAGTCGCACAATTCAATGTGAATGAAATGCACAAAAACACATAAGGGACCTTAACCTCTATCATGTTTGATCAAGAGGCAAGGCATGCACACACAATGCAATGCGACAAGCATGCAAAATCATGGAATGCAACAAGCATGCAACAACATGCAATGCACCAAGCATGTATCAACAATGCAAGCAACAAGCATGCAAAACACAATGCAACCCAAACATGCAAGCATGATGCAATGTAACAACATTTGAACAACATGCAAAGATGGACTTAAACCAAAATGGACAGACCTCAATCATGCCCAAATCAATGGCCAAGCCACCAAAACTAAGGCACCAAAAGGCAAAATATGCATGCACACATATTGGTCCACAAGCTAGGCAACAATGCACAATCCTCAAATATGATGAAGAAGTGACAAGTATGAAAGTATGACAATGGAGTAAGCTCTAAAATCATGTGAAGAATGATGCCAAATCATGCACATAATACAAGCATAGCATGCTAGAAGGTTCAAAGCTCAAGATTAGCAAAGGGACTTAAACCATGGCCATGCAAAGCAAGCCCCAAAGAGCCAAGGGCAACCAAAATAGTCCCAAGGCAGGTCAAAATAAGACCAAAAACATGCTTGAACCTAGCCAACACAAGCAAGAACAAAAGGCCAAAAGCATGAAGCATGCAAGGCTAATAAGGAGCATTACACTACACCTATCAAAACCAAACATGGCATGACTTTAACCACAAAAATCAGAATTATAGCATGGCAAAATAACCCCAAAAACATACTGAAATGATAGCTCGCAAGCTTAGACATGAAGGTATACGCAATGACTCATGTTAACAGCATAAAATACTAACTCTCCAACGCATTGAATAAGTGAAAGATGCAAGTGTATGACCACACTACATGGACTAAAATCACATTTCAAATGATGCCAAATCATTCAAATAGGCCAAGCAATGCATGCTAGGGGACTTGATACACAAAGCTAACAAGCTAGAATGTACTATAGCTATACAAAGCATGGTATGCATGACCAAACAACATCAAACAGAGCTCAAGCATGGTAAAACATGGACAAAAGCTTCTTAGAGTTAAGCCAAAATATGCAAGAATGATGGTCCAAACACAAGATGCATGTTATGCTATCATGCAAGATTGCTCTACAAGTATGTGAAGCATGCAAGATGCTATCAAACCAACTTAAAACAGAGTTGAAACATGCTAAAATAACACCAAAAAGTTGTTGAAATGGAACCAAAACATACTAAGCAAACATGCTACTGTTATGAGCCATTTATACTAGCATACAAGACACAAGGAGAAGGGATGACCCTCTCCTATTTGGGACCTCAAAACCACCTTTCCACCACTAAAAATCCTCTGAGTTTCAGTGGTGAGAAGGCCAAAACAAGGTGGTCCCAATAGCTCAAAAAGGAAGGCACAAAACAAGGCCAAACAAGGCCTAAGAGGGGGTAGACTACCCCCAACACAAAAGTGACCTTAAACAAACATTACAAGCATGAAAAATAAGAACTTTTTACAGTAGAAAGTTAAGCTTAAATCAGCATGCAAATAGGTCTAAAAGCTTAAGCCAAAACAAGGGATTAAAAGGTTAGTTTCTCACCCTTGAAGAACACCTTCAAGAACACAACTCCAGCAGCTTTTTTGAGTTCAAACCAATCCAAAAACACTAAAACCAACTCCTCAATACCTCAGCAACAAAAGGATGGTGTTCTAGTAGGTGTTTGTGTGAAATAGTATGAAGAAATCACACTTTTGAGCACAAACAAGAGCAAATGGAGAGAGAGAGAGGTAGAATATAGAGAGAGAGTGATATATGCTTTGTATATCAACTTTTCAAAACCTCTAGAAAGGGAGAGGGGCCTCCC
The DNA here is from genome assembly GCA_036172215.1 of Camellia granthamiana. Lineage (NCBI taxonomy): Eukaryota > Viridiplantae > Streptophyta > Magnoliopsida > Ericales > Theaceae > Camellia > Camellia granthamiana. The sequence goes on from CM069910.1 coordinate 76,858,553, forward strand.
TTCTTATAGAATTTCAATTCTCAAGCTTGTTGAACAAGCTTGAGTCTTGATTCAATCCCTCCATACACGTGTATGGAAGATGAGAATTGTGCTCACCAGCTGGCACAAAAATATCTGCAGAAGCAGGTGGAAAGGTCTCGGCCAAGAAATATGGCCAATCGACCAAAAAGAGTGTTGATCGGCCAACACTTATGGCCGATAGCAAGAAAACAAGGCCGATGGCACAAGGCCTTAACCGATGGGTTGTAGGGATGGCCAACAAGCTACCATCTTCCCTCAGAAGCAAAACCACAAGTCCTTGGTCCACAACCAATCACAAAACAGACAAGTTGAGAGATCCTAAGGCAAGGTGCACAGCCGAGACCTTCGAGAACTCAAAACGAACACGAGCATGGATGATCATCGAGTGTTCAAACGATGACGTCCAAGTCTTGAGGACAGTCAAAAATGGGGTGTTTACAGCTACGTATCCGTCATCACCAAAGTTGCCTCGGCTCGGGAACTTGGGTACGAGAGGGGAAGGTCCTGAAATAAGCACCTCCGCTCGCCCGATCAAAGGATTGGCCTCTACTAAGCATGATATGTTGTTTTATAAACCTCATGTGTTCTTATCTGGTTGTTAGCTAACTTTACTCTGTGATGCGCACAGCATACAAGTATAGACTAAATCGCAAGAATTGAAACAAAACAACTCATGTTTGTTTTCGAAGATGGTTTGAAATTGCTACTCGCAAGTTGGCTAAAGTGCAGATTTGCCACCCTCAAGTGGGCTTAAAATATGATTTTGCCACTTCGCAAAGTGGGCTTAAAACTTACATTCATCGAGTTATCCCAATTCAAGCAACAAAGCTTTCATCCACAAGCATTCATGCAGTTAAGCACTTAAGCAAATAGCCTCCTGGCAAGCATGCTATCATGGCAACACTCACATTCATGCAAGGATGCTAAAGCATAAAAACTTACAGTGTACTCCAAGCCAAAACAAAAGCTAGTTAGAAATATGCATGGTCCTAACTATGTTGGATGCCTAATGCAACACATGCAATAATGCAATTAATAGGCTCGGCTATCTAAGATGGCATATGAATGCAACAATTGATACACGTATTCAAATAAGTATTGAAATACGATGCAGTTTGTATGATACGCCGAGCCCGGTACATGCAAGACAAATGAATGATGCACGCATGCGAAGCATAAGGTATGCTAATTGGAAAATGCCCTAAAACTAACCATCATAAGCGGTTAAGTAAAAGGGAGAAAGAAGTGGGGTTGGAAGACATGCACACAGACACACACATGCACGCTTATTACAACATTGCGCCCTCTCGAAAGAGGGTCCGAATAAATGAGCTAAGCTAAGCTAACTAATCTAATTAAACTAATTAGACTAATGATTACAAAACAAATTGAATAACTAGCAAACTACTTACTAATTATTACAACACTTTAACTAATTAACAATCTAATTAATTAAATTACATATCAAATACTAGCTAACAAGTAAAGCCTAAAACAACACCGCCTCAGCTCTGTTTGAAGAAGTTGAACATGCATGCCCCGGTTTCTGTCCCGAAAAGCTCTCTGAATCGCTCTTTAGAGGTTCTGTTTGCAGGGTGTCTCCAAGTACTTTCTACTGAACCTTACCAAAACAATGCTGGGGAGTGCACCAGTGGCCTGCCGGCCAAGGATGTGCTTCTGCCGGCCAACAATGAAAGGGTGCCGGCCAACAATGAAGAACTGCCAGCCACTGGTGTGCTGTGACACCAAACTGCAATAGAGCACAAAATAAAGAAAAAGAGAGGTCCTTCCAGGGACATGTTTGTACTATGCCACTCCTTATCATCTCAAAACGTCAAAGGAGGGGGGCTATTGGATCCAAAACTACCAACCAAGCATTTCAATGCATGATGGCCAGGGATCCAACTTGCACAAATTCAATAAATGCAAGACAAACAAGACTCTATGACCACTACTTTATCATGGATGATCAAAGGCAATGGAGACAAAGGGAATTGGCTCATTTTCATCACTTTGAGTATGAAATGGTCCAATCCATCTTGTGTTCAATATAACGTCCAATTGAACACAATGCAATGCAAGCAACAATGCTTATCTCGGCATGTTTTACTTGATTCAATTCTTGTTTACACATTTTAAGTTACCAAGCCATTCATTAACCAATTTGTCCAATTGTGAAAGTCCTCTAATGAGAGGAAGGTCAATCAAAAGATGACTTAAGACATGGGAGAGACCATGCCTTTGACTAGGAGGAACCCTCAAAAGAGGGTTAAAGTCATTTAAGCATATGCCTCGATCCCATAGCTTAAGCACAACTTAAGACTAACCAACCCTCAAAACAAATCAAAAGTGGAGAAATGAGGGAGGTGGCAGATTTTTAGTGCTGATATGGCATGAAAAACAAGACTCTAACATGCAAACAACTCATGTACAACATGTTAGGAGACTTAAGCATTAAAGCTAGTGAAGAGCTTCACACTAGAACCATGCAACATCAATCCCAAATGGCCACACCAACTATGGACAGACCTCAAACATGCCAAAATAATGGTCTAAACATGCTGATATAGAAGCTCAAAAGACTAAGAGAACATGCACACATGTTAGCCCATAAGCAAGACATAATACATAACCCTCAAAAGCAATGAAGATGTGAAGTATGTGAGGGTATGACAGAGCTATATGCTTTGAAATCACATGTTAAATGATGCCATATCATGCAAACAACTCAAGCTAAGAATGCTAAAGACCTTGAAACTCAAAGCTAGTCAAAGCCATTTACACTACAGCTACACAAAGCAAAGCACATATGACCAAGACCACTCAAAACAGAGTTTAAGCATGCTAAAATATGAGCAAAAACATACTGAGATGGAGCTAACACTAGCTAAAATGATAGGCTAACACATCAAGCAAGTTTAGCCAAAAAGCATGATTGCACTACACGTACCAAAAGCAAGCAAGAAGTGACCCAACCAGCCAAAATTAGAGTTAAAGCATGTCAAAAAAAAGTCAAAAAAAACATGCTTGAACTAAGTCACAAAAGAGTAGAAAAGCATGCTCAAGTATGAGGCCATCAACACAAGCAAACAAGATACAAGGAGAGGGGATCACCCCCTCCTATTTTAAGCCTCAAAACCAAATTTCTACCACTGAAATTCCTCTGAGTTTCAGTGGTTAGAAGGCCAAGCAAAGGTTATTACAAAAGCTTAGAAAGGTGGCTCAAGAGGCTTTACAAGCCAAAGAGCAAAAGAGGGGAACCACCCCTTAACCACACAAGGCTCAAACCAATATTTTAAGCCTTAAAAACATAACTTTTTTAAGACTAAAACCAGCTTCAAAGTTGCAAACAAAGATGGCCAAGCTATAAAGTAAAACAAAGCTTTAAAGGGGCAAATCCTTACCCTTGAAGCATAGCAATAAAACAGCAAGCAAACAACCAAACTTTTGAGCCAAAACCACTCCAAGGAGCTCAAACAAGACCTCCAAGAGCCTCAATCCTAAGGTGAAGGTGTTTGGCTAGGGGTGCTAGTGCAAAGGTGAAGAGAAAACACACTTTCAAGCACAAAATATAGAGATAAAGTATTCTAGGGAGAGAATGAGAGAATTCTAGCTCAGCCAATTTTTGTAACCCTTTGCATGCATATAGATAAGCTCTATATATAGAAGATATAAGGAGCCTTCAAAGAAATCCAGCCCTCCACGTGCAAGCAGATGAGCTAATTTGTGCAAACAGCTGTCAAAATATTTGCAAAAATATCTGTTATAACATTGGTGGCCGGTCGGCCATCAGTGGTGGCTGGTTGTGCGTCATTAATGGCTAGCAGGCCTCATAAATGGCTGGCAGGCCTAAATGCATGGACGGTAGTGCCAAAAAGTGGCCGACAGTGCATCACAAGGAGCATGCTGAAAGGACCAACACATGGTCCAAAAATTGGGCAGAAGGGATACAGGGTTTGGAAAGCTCAAACCTGTGACGTTCCACCGCGAAATTCGAGTACTCGACAAGCAATCAAACTTGTCACTAGATGCACCTGCAAGAACATCCAAGTCTTGAGGATAGTCAAAAATGGGGTGTTTATAGTATCCCAAAAGTGCGTGACAATCCCAGTGCCTATATCTCAACACGACCCTGACCGCTTCTTCGTTTGGATGGGAATAGTTTTCTCGTAGCTTGGCGATAGCTGCAAAAAGATTAGTGTTAGCTCGGCAAAAATGAATAGTTTCAAAGTCAACTGTTCAGGGAGCTTGGCTTACTTGTTGAGCCAAAGTTTTTGCTTATGAACCAACCGGGCACATCGGCGGTCTCATAATTGACCGACATCTAAAAGAAGTCGTCATCGTGCATATCCTTGTCCAATGTGTTGGTTACTAAATGTTCTCAGCCCGGCCTAATCTTCAAATAATAATTGAAGCCGTCGGTTGTACGACTGAACGTATATTGGCGAAGGATCTCGGCAAGGCCTAATTACAACCCTAACCGGCGGTTTAACTTAGCCACTCCATTTATTATTCTGTAAGTGTTGGTGGAAAATTGAGTGGGAGCTAGCCCAATCCATCTAAAAAATAGATCAAGGGCTACATCGGAAAGCGAAGCCCCCCCCCCTCAATTACAGACAACATGGTGAAGGGGCAAGAATCCAATCTTCTCCATGGAGTGATGTCCTCCTCACCAAGCTCTAAATGAACATCAGCCGGGATACCATACTCCTCGTAGAACACAACCAAACCTTTCGACGATTATACTTGGTAGAGGTAACGCCCCATTAAGCTCGGTGTGGCCTGCTTGGCCGAATGTGTTCACCAAAGATATTGGCCGCTCAGTCTTTAGAGCCCTTATGTTGGTGTGCCTAGTCTCCTAGGATTCTGCAGGGTGAAAAATGAAGTGTAAAAGGTAGCCCAGTCTCTTAAGCTCGGTCGGTTAAGCTTGATTTAAGCTCAGTCGTTCTAAATGAGCAATATCACAGTTGCAATTGCGAATGGACCTGAGCTCGGTCATGTGAGCAAGCCAGATTTTAGCTCAGTCACGCGACCCTCTGTGTAGACTAGCAACTCGGTCCTCTACTTTGGTTCCATAAACAGAAAATATGTTCGGTTAACTTGTGTTTTCGAATCAAAGAGATACTTTTTGCCCGGTCCAGCCCAGATCCTCCTCTGTTCATCTCAGAAGATGATAAACAGTGGTCGAAGACAGGAAGTGCAAGGGTTTTTCAGTGCTAAAGATGGAACAGAGCCCTAATTTGTTTAAAATACCCCAGTTTCTTAATGGTTTATGGCATTATCATGCCATTTCAAAGAAAAATGGCACAAAAAGCTTAAGAACATGAAGAACACGAAGGAAAAGAAAGGATCGCAGGAGAATATGACAAACTCACCAAATGAAGGCCTCAATCGACGCTCCAATCAGTAAGGGGTATTCCGACGGTGGCAACGAGACAGAATCCGCTCAAGAAAATGCTCTGATTTGAGTGTAGGGCACAAGAAATCGAGATTGGGTGCTCTGGTTTGCTGGGTTATCTATGGAGAGGATGATGAACGGTAGAGATATGAGGGGTCAGGCATGCTGGTGATATGTATGAAATAGGAAGAGGCGCCAAAATTCGAATTCGGAAAGGCTAGTGTATGACGGCTGGGTTGTGTCACGACCCAAACCCAACCCTAAAGGTTTTGTGTCGTAACCGGCCAGTAATCCAAAGATTACCTACGGCCTCAAAGACAAAATTCAAAATATTCAAGTATAATTGGGGCCTAAAGCAGAAGCAAAACAAAAATAATAATGTGTTGAGGGGTTATCTTCGAGATCTGTTTCATGTGATTGATTACTACCGGATAGCTCTTGATGAAAATATAGAATACGAAGAATGGCCAGAACGAATCATTGACCAGTAAGTGAAACAGTTGAGGAATAAGTCCATCCCAATGGTGAAGGTAGAATGGAAAGAACACTATAGGAAGGACGCTACATGGGAAAAGGAGGATGAGATGCGACTACGTTATCCACATTTGTTTCCGGACGGAGGTAAAATAAGTTTGGAGGACTATGGTGGTTTTGAGCTCACAAATCTGAGATATACACTCTAGAGAGAGAGTGAGCCAAATTTAGAGAGAGAGAGAGAGGGCTCATCCTTGAGGATTTTGCAAAGGAATTCAAGAACTAGGTGGATTAGCTCAAGGCTTAACTATATTTGGAGGAATTTGAGCCTTTAGGTGAGTCACCAACCCTTAATTCATGAGTTTAAACTTGTAATTATGTGAATTCCAAGAGAGTTGGTGATCAAGAACAAAATTTGAGTAGTGTTTGATGAAATTGAAGTTAATATCTCCTTACATGTAAAGAATTACCATGAATGTGCATAATCATGAAGAGTTGAGTACCAAATCACACATGCATGCATAAGTTTATTGAGCTTCATGATGTTGAGCAGCATTTGTGCCATTTGAAGTAGAATTGGAGTCAATAATTAACATGCATGCATGATTCATGAAAGTATGAACCTTGAATGCATAAGTTTTGAAATTGGCAAAGAATTTGGAATGATTTTGGAAATGGACCATGATTTTGGATAATTGGTTTCAAATTACCTAAGTTTTTATGTTACTCAATGTTTTTCTATGTTTTGGCATTAATTCGAAAACTTTGGAGACATTTGGGTTGCGTTTTGAACCTCAAATAGCTTGCTGAAAAACCCAGAATTTGACTAGTCTGCTAGAGCGAGGAAACTCTCGCTCGAGCGTGAAAATCTAGCTCCCAGAAGTTTTGCAGAGATTTGTACAGTGGCTCGAGCGGCAGACCTCACACTCAAGCGAACCCTGTTTTGCAAGACTCCTCGCTCGAGCGTTAGAAATCTCGCTCGAGCGTAAAATTCATGCAACCAGTACTTTTACAGAACTTTGCAGGCCGCTCGAGCGACCAAAGCTGCACTCCAGTGAAGAGCCCTATTTCAGAAATTTTGAAAAGTTGTTGTATGTTTTGTTTTCCGTTCTTTTTCATTTCTAAGCACTCTTAGGCATGCATTCAGCATTGTAAATGAACTAAAAGGATAAGAAAAAGGCCTAAGAGAAATAAATAAATTAAGAACGGATTGAATCGCTTGTGACCCAATATGTTATGAAATATGTAGGGTCAAGAGCAAGGACAAATCCATCGGCAGAACACTGTGAGTAATATCTTAGTAAGGATATTTCGAAGTATGCTACTTTCCAAATGCCTACTTCTGTATAAGTTTCATAGATTTGTTAATCTGAATTGTGAACGAATGATTGAATAAGGCCGTTGGAATACGATTATGATTATGATCTCAAGTATGAAATGGGCATAAACATGAAGGTATTGGGCCCGAGGCCGTTTGACATGAATGATTAGGCCAGAGGCCATCTGACATGAAGGAATTGGGCCCGATGCCGTCTAATATGAATTGTCACACCCCCAAAATAATACAATAAAGATAACTCATATGCGGAATAAATATGAGAAATAACATACTTTCATACATCAGAGTCTACTGTTTAACAACCAGTTAAATGCCATGTAGGCTTACGTCTTTCCAAGCCATTGCTTGGTTACACAAATTGAGTCTCGCTCATTACATCTTAAGCCCTTGGCTTTACAAATACCAACATACACATAACAAAACATAATTAAAAAGCTCTTGCTTCCCAAAAGTCCATCCATGCTATTGCCTAGCACTCGGCCAAACAACAAATGAAGTAGTACAATCCATCACTATAATACACTTATGAAATGGTAAAACCCATTGTTTGATTCTCAAATTCGAAAAGCATTCCCTGTACACATGTATAGGCATGGGGTGAGCAAAGCCCACCGAACAATCTCATATTAAAACATTAAAAGATATGCAGGGACAAAGATACTTATACATATACGTGAAATCATATCATGTCAAAACTATATGATTTTATTACATAATCTCTTATATCCAAGACCTGCATATTCATATGCCACTAAGACCAATCTTATTCTATTTTCCTTCAACTCATATCCAGTTCATATATGCTACTCAATTCATGAGTTAAATTCATTATCTTTCAACAACCAAAATGAGATTACAACTCAGTGGTTTTCTAATTATGCACAACACACATAAACACTTCAAACTTTGCCATTTTACGGGATATTTCGTCCGAAGGAACCGGTACCCATTTATATATAGATTTTCGGGTCTTTCACCCAGGACACTCCGGCCAACTTGCTTTAAATGGAGTCCATCCCCTTTTTGCTCCCAAATAAATATACATATGCAATGTATTTATAAACATAATCATATATGGAGTACATCCACTTTCTCCTCCCAAATAAACATACATATACAATGTATTTATAACATGGTCATATATGGAGTACATCCCCTTTTTCCTCCCAATAAACATTCATATGCAATATATTTATAACATGATCATATTCAATGACAACCAATAATAGATTAGCATTATATCGCTTAATCCTCATACAATTTCTACAACAATCATAGCTATCCTCCACCGATAGCCCAATACATTTATTTCCAAGAGATGTTCAATATCGGAATAAATAGTTTATTCAAAACTTTCGTAGGTGAGATAATACATATCCAATATCACTATCTATATCAATAACCATTCAATTTAACATATTCAATGTTAATTCCAATTATTTATACAAAATAATCGTTTTATCAAATTAGGGCAAAAATCCCCATTTTTCCATTATTGACCCAAACACCCAAAATCAACTATTTTGGTACGCCAAGATCTTATATTCAAACCCCACACTCATTTATCTCTTATACATCAAAAACCCTTCTTTTCATTTCACACTCAAATCTTAGATTTATCCAAACCACAGCCAAATCTCATCATCTATACATAATAGCAAATAACTAAGTTAAAAACCATATTAGAGTGTAGAAAATCCCTACTTATTAAATATTCCCATTTTGATCAAAATTCTCATTTCTCATTTCAATATAATTTCTAATACAATTCAAAGAGATAATACAACCATATACATATTCATATAGTCTCTACATGTTAATCAACATTCCCAATTTAGTCATTTCAAGACAAATTTATAACATATTATATATCAAACTTCCAAAGTTCTATCATTTCTCATCCTTTCAAGCAGTTCCTCATTTAAATGCAACATGGTAAATTTTCACCGATAGCCAAAATAGTTATCTCTAACATATTAATTAAAAGATAACAACATGGACATACAATCCAACATATAACTATAACTTGGAATCTCCCATGATTCCCAACATTTACAAACAAATCATATTTCATATTTTATCAAATATGAACAACTACACTAGTTTTCATATCACAATCACGTCCGGTAACCTCTGAAGGTCCATTTCTAACCGTGTCGGTTTTATTCCAACAAATACATTAAGTAAAATAATACCGTTAATGCCCAAGAAAATATCATTTTCTTTCCAAACTCATTCTCCAAGCATTATTCAACTATGACATCCTATTTTGATCGAAAGCCCCAAAAGTTGAACGTAATTCCTTTGTTTTCTTTAAAAATGCTCTTTTGGCCACAAATTGGTAAAAATTTCAAAATCAATCGAATCGAAGTCCGTTTTTGTTCAAATTTAAAACATAACTCTTTCATAACCTTACAAACATATTCTAAGTTTACACTTTCGTAATTTGGGCATCAACTTTTTATTTTTTTCAAAATTTCTCTTTTAAGCAAATAAAATACAAATTTTCTAAAAATTCTAATTAAATTATATACAACTCTAAACTCCATATAATCAAGCAAAAGTGCATAAAGAAGTATAGGAAAAATCTCTACTTAACAATTTACACAATATTCCTCAATATCAATTTATTTTTCTCAAAAATAAATTTCAAAACTCAAAGATGGGATAAATATTTCAACATTAATTTCTCAAAATAAATTATCTAACCATAATTTGATGTAGATATAATCCATACAACTATTAAATTTTATTTTCGGATTTCTTTTACAAAATTAACAACACGAAATGATTTTTTCAAAATCAATATCAAAATACCAACATTCTTAATATTTCAACATAATTTTTTCTTCCAAAAATTACCAAACAAAAATTTGAAAATATATCTATATGCAATACCTCTTATAATGATATATTTTCTCAAAATAACCCTAACATAGCATTAGTGTAAAAATATGAAGAAAGTTCCTACCTCAAATAATGAAGAAAAGCAGATTTGGAAGGCAAATCTTACCTGATCATGAATCTGCGACTACCATTACGAAGATCACGACGAGCTCTCCAACTTTCATTTATAAAGATTGTGCAAAATCTCATTTTAAAGACTCTCACTTTAAACTCAAAGCTTGAGCAACAATGGTGGAAATTGGAGAGAGAGAGAGAGAGAGAGAGAGAGAGAGAGAGAGAGAGAGAGAGACCAACTCACTGGGAAGGAAAGAAAAACGCAGCAGAAGAAGGAAAGAAAAGGTGAAAATGAAATGGGTGGGGGCAGCCCCATGTGGGTTGCCTCCCTTTTTTTTTTATTTTTTATTTTCATACAAACATCTATATATATATATTAATTAATTAAAACCATTTTAACAACACTTTAATATTTTATAACATAAAATAATATAATTTGTTTCATCACAAAAATATATTTTTTGATTGATAAAATACATCATAAATTTACATTTCAAACATTTATTATAAAATAAGATAATAAATAATAACAACTCTCAAAGTGGTACCTTCCATTCACATAATTAAAAGGATCAAACAATTAAACAGGTGTTACATGAACCCAAATTAAATTGATTCTACATTATGGTTCTTGAATTAAATTTCCACCCATGAACTAAACATGCCCCAAATATATACAAAACTAAACCCAATACATTTTACCTCAAGTCATGATTTTAATATCAAATCTCAATACAAAAATTCCATTATAAATTAAACTGAACACTGTTAAATTCACAAATTTTCATAAAATAAATACTCACAATTGAATTCCGAAATTTTTATTCAACATACTAAACTCTCATAAGAACACCATAAATAAATAAATAAATTATAATTTCTGAGATCGAAAATTATATTTAAAAAAAAAAATTATTACAAAATTGAATCATTTTTCGCACATAACTTTACACAACACTCCAATCCAAATATTACTCAATTAAATTATATGCTGACTATTTAAAATATATATATATATATATATTCGGGTCATTACATGAATGATTGGGCCAAAGGCCATTTGATATGAATGAAATGGGCCAAAGGCCATTTGACATGAATGAATTGGGCCCAAGGCCGTTTGACATAAATGAATTGGGCCCGAGGCTGTTTGATATGAATGAATTAGGCCCAAGGCCGTTTGACATGAATGAATTGGGCCCAAGGGCGTTTGATATGAATGAATTGGGCCAGAAGCCGTCTAACATGAACGAGTTGGGCCCGAGGCCGTTTGATAAGAATGAATTGGGCTTGAGGCCATTTGATATGATGGGCCAGAGGCCGTTTGATATGTTGGACCTGAGGTCGTTTGATGTACTAGATAGAAATATGAATGGGCCTAAGGCCGTTTGATATGTCTGTTACGAATTTCATTCATGTAACTTCTTTATTTTGATATTATTCACTGGGCTTTTGCTCACTCTCATTTATATGTATGTAGGTGAGCAAAGAGATGTCCAAACCCAGCCTCAGTGAAGAATGTGAGAGGAAGTCAAGTTTTGTGGAGTCAGCCCGAATGTCTCACGCACGAGACTTTGTTTTGTTCTTTTGTTTACTCTTTTTGCTACCTTAGTGAATACGTTGGATCACCTATGTATATAAACTTTTGTTGGTTGATAACATGTTTGAAATTCCTGGATGTACAAGATGTTAATTCTGCCTATATGTGTGAGTTATTACGAAATGTTTTTGGAGTAATTTTGCGATGCCATATAAGCACAGCTCATTGGACAAAATTTGTAAGCCTGCTTCCGTTTTGGCCCCTTTATTTCTACTGAAACATGTTTAATCAGGTTTGAGGCTATAGGTAATCTCATGATTATTGGCCGGTTATGACCTTAAGCCATAGGGGTAGGGGCGGGTTCGGTCATGACAGACTGGTCATCTCTCAGACACTTCATGAAGGACTTCTAACAAAATACAAAGACCAACTCAAGCCTGACAAAATAAAATAAAGCCTCTACACAGAGGTACTTCTTGGGTGGCTTGACAAAGAGGCAGACTCCGGGCAAACTCTAACGTTGATCCTCCAATTGCTCACATACATATATATATATAAAGAGTGAGCTAACGCCCAGTGAATAATACCAAAGTAAAGAGGCTGTATGAATGAGATTCTTAATCAAGTAAATCACATTAATACATATTACATGTAAATCAAATTAGAACGACCTCAAGTCCATATTTCCATATTCATATCTATGCGTATATTCATATTCATGTTCATGAGCACCTTTTCATTCAAACGGCCTTTGGCCTACTATATTCATATTTAAACGACCTTTGGCTCATCATAATATTCAAACGGCCTTAGGCCCAATTCATTCACATCAAAGGGCCTCGGGTCCAATCATATCAATCGGCCTCGGGCCCAATCATATCAAACGGCTTCAGGCCCAATCATATCAAACGGCCTTGGGCCCAATCATCATATCAAACTGCCTTTGGCCCATCATAATATTCAAACGGCCTTTGGCCCATTATTATATTCAAACAACCTTTGGCCCATCATAATATTCAAACGGCCTTTCGCCCATTATTATATTTAAATGGCCTTTGGCCCATCATAATATTCAAACGGCCTTTGGTCCATCGTTATATTCAAACGACCTTTGGCCCATTTATCAAACGGCATACGGCCCAATTTAGACATATCAAACATATCAAACGGCCTCAGGCCCAATTCATACTCTTATCACATATCAAACAACCTTGGGCCCAAAGTACAAATGGGCCTGAGGTCGTCTGTTATGTGTGTCAAGGACACGAAATGGACCCGAGGCCGTTTGATATGAATAAATTGGGCCCGACGCCGTTTGAATACGAATGTGATGGGCCAGAGGCCGTTTGAATATGAATATGATCATGATCACGAATATGAAATGTGCATAAATATAGATATGAAAATGATGGACCAAAGCCGTTTGATATGTTGGGCCAAAGGCCGTTTGAATATTATGATGGGCCAAAGGCTGTTTGAATATTATTTTGGGCCAAAGGTTGTTTGAATATTATGATGGGCCAAAGGTCGTTAAAATATGAATGTGATGGGCCAAAGGCCGCCTGAATATTATGATAGGCCAAAGGCCGTTTGAACAACTCGATCATTTGGGAAATGAGCTTATATCTTGCTTAAAATTACTTGCCTCTCAAATTTTTTCTTAACAATTAACATTCCACTTTTTAGACATATTTGGTAATTCCTTCTTTGACTTAACACTTTACTTTTTCTTCTAATTTGTGGTTTCCCAGGCATTGTTGTATAGCTTTCATTATATTTTCTAACACTTCTTCTATTTTGCCCGATTGCTCCAACAAAGACTCAACTTCCATTTATTCTTACTTCTCATCATCTTTTTCCTAGAGTCACAAGACAAAGGTAGATGACACTTGGAGTAGTACTGGTTAGCTGAGAACATAGCATCACAAACTCAACCATAAATTAAACAATTTTACAAAGACATTAGTAGGGCAACCTATTCATTTCCATGAAGTTGACCAAGAATTTCTGATTCGAAGCTACGCCAGCCGAACGTGATTCCAATCGGACTTTCAAGGTCATTCAACAAAGGTATGAAACTCTACGGTTCATACAATAGGTCGCTCACCAAAACAACATATCATCTCATATCAAATAATTTTCTAATTTTCAATCACCATAATTCTAAACACTTCATTAATCATCGAATACTTCATTTTCCTCAAACGTTACCATACCCTAGTTTTATATTCAACCATATAGCATTCATAACTTCCATCAAAGATTTCAATTCCTTCTAATACCATGTTCCCACAAATCAATATGTTTGTACTCATCAATTTTTACTCAAATTTATAATTTCCTTATAGTATTAAACGTTTCACAATAGCTTTCAACTTCAATACTGAACTTATTACACAAACACATCCTAGTCCTCTTTAATCATCAAGAAATTCCCAAATAACATTTAATACTTGTACTCATTAATATTTCAGTCAATAATTCTAGTTCCTTATGACGTGAAAAATTCCTCAATAGTTCATGGCCCTTAGTCTCAATACCACACTTATTAAACAAACGCACATACATTTCTCAAAATGCACAACTTGTCACTTACTTACTATATGCATGAAACTTAAATCTGTTCTAAACTTTCTAATGCTCAATGGACATGTGTGTGAGGTATTAACTCGTGCTCTGATACCACTCTGTCACGACCCAAACCCGCCTCTAAAGGTTTAGTGTCGTAACCAGCTAGTAATCCGAAGATTACCGACGGCCTCAAAGACAAAATTCAAAATATTCAAGTATAATTGGGGCCTAAAGCGGAAGCAAAACAAAAATAATAATGTCCATTGAGTTGTGCGTACATGATCAACTATAGTAATTAAAACACTTTTAACACACTTATATATACATGTACGAAGACATATTTTATAACATATCTCACACATTTCATGAAGGACTTTTAACAAAATACAAAGACCAACTCAAGCCTGACAAAATAAAATAAAGCCTCTACACAGAGGTACTTCTTGGGTGGCTTGACAAATAGGCAGACTCCGGGGCAAACTCTAACGTTGATCCTCTAATTGCTCACCTACATATATATATATATAAAGAGTGAGCTAACGCCCAGTAAATAATACCAAAGTAAAGAGGTTGTATGAATGAGATTCTTAATCAAGTAAATCGCATTAATACATATTACATGTAAATCAAATTAGAACGACTTCAGATCCATTATTTCCATAGTCATATCTAGGCGTATATTCATATTCATATTCATGAAAACCTTTTTATTCCAACGACCTTTGGCCCATCACATTCATATTCAAGTGGCCTTTGGCCCATCACATTCATATTCAAACGACCTTCCATTATTATGATGGGCCAAAAGCCATTTGAATATGAATGTGATGGTCCAAAGGTCGTTGGAATAAAAAGGTGTTCATGAATATGAATATGAATATGAATATACGCCTAGATATGACTATGGAAATAATGGATCTGAAGTCGTTCTAATTTGATTTACATGTAATATGTATTAATGCGATTTACTTGATTAAGAATCTCATTCATACAGCCTCTTTACTTTGGTATTATTTACTGGGCGTTAGCTCACTCTTTATATATATATATATAGGTGAACAATTGGAGGATCAATGTTAGAGTTTGCCCCGGAGTCTGCCTATTTGTCAAGCCACCCAAGAAGTACCTCTGTGTAGAGGCTTTATTTTATTTTGTCAGGTTTGAGTTGGTCTTTGTATTTTGTTAAAAGTCCTTCATGAAGTGTGTGAGATATGTTATAAAATATGTCTTCCTACATGTATATATAAGTGTGTTAAAAGTGTTTTAATTACTACAGTTGATCATGTACGCACAACTTAACTTATTTCCATCATCAATTTTGGTCCCACAAATCATTAAGGCCTTCAATTTCAAATCAAATTCAAAATCTCCATCAATAAATTATATATTCAAATCGAATACCTCATAAGCAAATTTAGTTCATAATAATTACAATTACTATTCCTCACGATCATATTAGCTTAATTAATTCCAATTTGGACCGAATTAATCAAATCTTAATTTTACTAAACTGAATCAAAACTACATCGAATATTTAATTAAACTCTCATATGGTCCAATATTCGAAATTAAATTGATTTAACTCATCAATTTTGCCTTCTTAAGCCATTGAGGCTTTTAGTTTGTAATTCCAAAATAACTCTTTTATAAAATCATATACGAATCCGACCCAATAATGTTCATCAATTCCACAATTAAATCAGAATAATACCTAACTAAAATCCAAATCACCTTGATTAATTAAATGTAAAATATTATACATGGTGGGGTCGTCATAGGTTGGGTATGCGAGGCCAACAGGAAAATGCCGCGTGTCTTCGATAAGACTCATGACAGACATGGAGAAGAACAAAGCAGATGAAAGGCCAATTACCGAGCAAGACAAGCAACTGAACAAGTAAGCCCAACCTAGAAATAATTCCAGTCATGTAAACGCAAGCGACGAAAGAACAATAACCGAGCAAGATGTGCAACAGAGCGATGAAATTAGCTCGACCAAAGAATGTAGTCCCAGTCACGCTAGCGCGGACGGAATTAAGGGGCAATTGAGAGGGGAATTTACTCTAGCTTTGTGGGCCAAGCAAGTTTGGGCCTTAGCCGATGAAGTTTTGGCCTTGAGTCGATATTCCAGCCCGGGTGAAGCGAGACCGCGCACTAGACCGAGATGTCAACGCGGTCGGATGAAAGATACTCGCCTGACCGAGGTGCTAGCCTGGTCTTACCATGAATTAAGAGCTAGATGGGTTCATCCGTGGGCTAGGCAGAGCTGAATAGAAGACCGACCGGGGTCGGCAAGCTTGGTCAAATCAATCTACAGTTATGTCTTCCAGTACCAAGCAGAAGGCATGATTCTAGAGATGGGCACAATGCCGAGTTAAAGATAACTTAGCGGAAGTTGCTATGTGGCCCAATTGAAATGTGAGATAGAGCTTCCATCGTCCATCCCCATGAAGTTTCTTTGTGTTTACACGTGGAGTGAGACAAGAGGGCAGTACATCTATGCGTCTAGGTAAGGACGAGTAGGGTGGTGTGCGCAGAAACTATATAAACGGCATGGCGTCTCCATGCATAAGTCTGGAATTTCTTACACTCTGAGCTACTTGCCTTTTGTTTCCTCTCTTTTTCTCTCCAAGTGTGCTAACTTGATCGTCGGAGGGGTTTTTCGACAGCACACCCACCGGGTAGCTCACCATTACTTTGTTCTTAGGTTAGTCGACGACGTTCAGAGTGAAGCGGAGCTTGGACACAAGAAAGTACGGAGAGCGAAGAACATTTACTCCCCATACAGGTGACAAGGCCCCAGATGGATTCACCATCACATTTAGAAAATGCTAGGAGGGGTGGTCACTGAAGTCAAAACTATTCACTGTGCAGAATTTATTTTTATTTTTATTTTTTGTGTGTTGGGGGGGGGGGAGGCGGGGCGAGGGGGAAGACTATTCAACAACATTGCAATCTTATGCTTCTCTTGTAAGTTTGTGGAGTAGTTAACTAAAGTACATATTTATTGCTTATCTTACACTGTAATGGTAATATTGTTAATTATATTTTTATTTTCTTCATTAAAAAATTTCATTATGTAATTAGGTTCTTTGGAAAAAAAAAAAGAAAAAAGAAAAGCAAAGCATAAGAAAATACAGAGAGCTATCTTAGGTTTGTATTTTCATGTTTTTATATTTTTCTATTCAAGTTGGCACAATTTAGTTATTTAGTTGTTATCTCCGGTTTCAATTTGTTAATCTTTGGTTTGTTTTCTATTTTGTATATTTCTTTCCCTGTTTCACTTTTGTTTGTTTCCCCTATTTTCTGAACTCACTTTTTTTAAGATTCTATGTTTCAATTTGGCCCAGGTGTGGAATTTTAGTAAAATTTGTATATAAGTGCATTTAATTGCTGTGATTTTATTTTTAAATTGTTAATTTTCTTTGCGTATATCAAATATGTATTGCTTATTTTTCTTTATGTCCATCACATCTTGTTAACTACGAGTGTTCTAAATATCTTGGGCTTGTATTTTTCTATTTTGTGTGCTTCTATATATATATTCAATTTTTTTTTTTCTAAAAATTACGAAGCATAAAATGTGTGCAATTGTTTAGATTTAGACTTAAACAATGTGGGGTTTTTTTCTATTTCACTTTTTTAAGCTTTTGTTTGTTTTTGTATATAATTTGTTTTTAAAAAAATTTGGTCTGTTTGTTTATCTATGTGCTTTTTAAAAAAAAAAAAAAAAAAAAAATCATTGTTCTATGTGTTTCGGATTTGTATTTTTTGTTCTATTTCGTGTGCTTAGTTTTATATATATATATATTTTTTTTAATTGCGAAGCAAAAAATGTTTACAATTTTTAGACTTAGACTTAAAAATTTGGGGCTTTTTTCTTGTTTAACTTTTTTAAGCTTTTGTTTGTTTTTGTGTATAAATTCAGTTTTTGAAAATTTGGTTTGTTTGATTACTTAATTTCGTTTGTGTGTGTGTGTGTTTTATTTTTAAAAATCAATGTTCTTAATTTTGTGTTGGTATAGCGATCCCGGTTTTCCCTTTCTGTATTTGTTGTTTTCTGGACTTTGGTTCCGTAGAGTTGGTGGTTGTACACCTTGTTGTCATCCTTAAATTCCTTATGTTTGAGTTTTAGGATGTGTTGGGGTTGTTTCGGGCAGGTGGGTTGAGCCTTGGTCTAAAATCTTGTCGCCTGGTTTTTGGTCGTTCCGCTCGAGCGGGCCTTATTGCGCTTGAGCGGAGATTGCACACTCCCAGTATTTTGGATGCTCTGCAAAACTTCTGCAGGCATGTTTTTCGCGCTCGAGCGGGTTTACTGCGCTCGAGCGGGTTGCACTCGAGCGGTCTTTTTGGCGCTCGAGCGGGTAGTACATTTCAGGTGTAAGTTCTAGGAGTGGGAGATCTACGCTCGAGCGGACTGGTTCTTGCGCTCGAGCGGATGTGCTTTATCTCTGTGTCTTGGCGCTCGAGCGGTCCTTATTACGCTCGAGCGGACCATACTTTTGTTCTTGACGCTCGAGCGTTGTGTTTTCCGCTCGAGCGGACCTGTCGTATATCAGGTAGCAGTTAGGCGTTTTTGAATCACTTTTTACATTCATAATCTCTCTCTTACTTTCTAAAAAGATATTTTGAGAGCTCCTCTCTCTAGAAACTCCCTTCTCTCTAGGGTTTGATCTAGTTAGAGTGCTTTCCTTCCCTTTGCCTTTACAAAAGTTGTGTTGATCGTCGAGGGCTACGTTTTGACCCGAGTATATTGAGTTTTGGAGCACTTTGGTTTTGGTCTTCTTCTCCATTCGAGCTCTAACTTCGAGGTAGGGATAACCTACTCCATCTTATGAGTTTTGTCTTTGAATTTTGGCATTTTGATATGTTGGGGGTTGTTGGGTAATTTTGAGAAAGTTTGGGTCTTTTGTGTAATTTTACAAAAGTTGGGGTTTTATTTATAATAAACCTATATGCAAGTTAGGCATAGAGAAATGAGATTAATGTTGGAACATTGATAGAAATGGAACCTTAGGGTTGTTTTGTGAATTATGGTAATTTGCCCTAATTGGTTTAATTAATTAATGTATATAATTAATTAAACAAATTGAGGAATTGAGTTGAGAATGTTGAAGTTGGGAATGTGGGGGACTAAAGGGTGTAGTTGAATCATTCATTGTTCACCTAGTTGAAATGTTGATATATTACCCACTTGTGCATTTATTTCCTGTTTAGAGATAATTGCTTTGGACTACCGGTGGAGGGTAGTATTGATTGTCGTAGACAATGCATGATGATTAGGCAAACTAAAACTAATCAATTGGATGTGTCATAGAGTATGACGGTCGGTAGAATACATTAACTTTATGTATTGATTGATTGTGCATACGACCAATGTGTTTATATGCATTATGTGTGGGCGGTTATTGGAATACATTGACTTTGTGTATTGATTGATTGCGTATATGATTCTGTGCTTATATGCATTACTTGTGTATGGGAGGAGATGGGGGATGTACTCCACGGTTTAGGGGAAGATGGGGGATGTACCTCTAAGCCGGTTAATGGTTATGGGAAGATGGGGATGGACCCGGGGATGCAGCTCATATGCTCTCCCATTGTAGTTATGATACAGCTCTTATGCTTATCTATTGAAGTGTTGATACAGCTCATATGCTTATCAATTGAAGTGTTGTTTGTTTGATTTGATATAGCACTAACATGTATATCATCATCATTTTGTGAAGTACGGAAGTGTTTGGATTGATTAGATATAGCACAAAAATGTATATCGTTTTCAATTGTGAAGTATAGAAATGTTTCTATGTTAAGTTGATACAACACCAACACGCGTATCATAAGTAAAGTATGGAAGTGGTTTATGTGTTATTGATACAACACCAAAATGTGTATCCACCTTGGATTTCGAAAGTGTTCTAGTGGTGAACTAAAATCTCATCAAATGTTTTGGCCAGAGTACTGAGCCTCGTTTTCAAACTCAAAGTTGAATAAGAAATGGAAAGTGAAGTGTAGCATAGACTTGATTGTCATGAAATTGTAGTAAGATGTAAATGAATGTATCAGTGTTGACTATCTATCAGTTGCTAATCTTTTAGTCATTGTTCATAGTTGGTTTAGTGTATTTCTACTGGGCTGTGGCTCACCCTATATGGGAACATCATTTTCAGGTACAGGTAGCATGCCACCTCCAAGGACATCGCCTGGGAGGCCAGAAGCAGGCAGACATTTGTGGTTTTGTTATCTTTTGTTGTACTACATGTAAATTTCAAGCCAAGGGCTTAATGTGTATTTGAGTTAGTACTCTCCTCTTTGTAACCAAGTGTTAACTTGGAAAACTGTAAGCCCATAAGGCATTTATTTCTGTTGTTCATATGTAATGCTTCTTGTAAAGAATCACTCTGTGGAATAGAATGATGTTTATCTCGCATGTCAATGCATGTCTAAATTGATGGGTTTAATGTTATTTTTGAGGGCGTGACAGTTGGTGTGTTTATAATTTATGTTTTGAAAAAATTGATTTGTTTGATTGGTTAATTTTGTGTGTGTTATCAAAAAAATAAAAATTCAAATATCATGTTTTCAATAAAATTGGTTTGTTTGTTTGCTTAATTTTATGTCTTCAAATTTTTTTTTTTTAAATTGCGAAGCAAAAAATGTTCTACTGTTCGTATTTGTACAGGCTTTTTTGAACAGTTTCGCACCATCACATCTGTGTGCATTATTAGAAAAATATAAATTTTATATTATAACTCCAAACGAATGTGCCCAATCGCTAGTAAATACGTATATATCTTTGTATAAATTGAAGAATATATTTTATTTGCATTTTTAAATTTTTATTTAAATTTATAATCCAAACATAGGTGAAAGAATACTTGTCTGTAAAGCAAGCGAATTTTCAAACGAATGAAAAGATTGAAATAAAAAAAAAGAACGGAAAGGAGTGGAGAGAAGTTTTCTTTGTCGTTCCTTTCAACCCAGAATATGTAGAATTACTATTCGATTATTCTATTAAACAAAGAGGCTAGTGATAAGGAAGATCTGGGTTCAAAGAAGGCCAATGAAACCTTAGCCCTCGCAAAAGCCTCAATGTCAAGTTAACTGAGGATGTTGAGGTATTAACACAGTATTTGGATCATAAATTTGAAAAGAAATTTAAAAGAGAAAGGAAAATAGAAAAAAAAGTAGCTTATATTTTATTCATATATATTGTAACGCCCTCAAAATAATACATATAAACCCATCATTCATGACATCCATAGACATAAGAGAATAAAGCATATTTCTATTTATCAGAGTATTCATTACAAAAGTATTACATGTTGACAAGAAAAGTAAATGCCCTACAGGCTTACAACTTTCCAAGCTAACACTTAGTTACAAAAAGAGAGTACTAACTCAAAACACATTAAGCCCTAGGCTTGAATTTACATGTAATACAAATATAACTACACCAAAAAAAGCCTTCAGCTTCTACAACCTCCCAAGCTACAACCTTGGTGGCGGCATATCACCTGCACCTGAAAATGATGTCCTATATAGGATGAGCCAACGCCCAGTAAAGATACGCTAAACATAATATGAGCAATAACTAAAACATTAGTATTTGATAAATGTTTAACTCATATAAACAAACATACATCCCTTTCATAATCAATTCTTATTCACAAATATACTTAATTCCTTTCCGTTTCATTATCTAAACCAATTCATAGATATGGTTCTCTATTCTTTCAGACAGTTTATGATAAGACTACAACTCATGTTAACGATACTTCGATCATGATCAATTAGTATGAGACTACAACTCACATTATAAACACTTCAACACTTCAATTCATCTACGTTATGCAAACGCAATTAGGATTTCGGGACTTTCACCCTAGACACTCCGGCCAACTTAGTTATCACTGGAGTCCATCCCCTATCTCCTCCCAAACCGTGGAGTACATCCCCTATCTCCTCCTAAACGACATACATATACAATGTATTTAAACACTTATCATATACAATGATCAAGCAAAGCTCATATTCAATGTGTTATTCCATCTGTCATATTCAATGACATACTCAATTGATTAGTTTTAATTCACCTAATCATCATGCAGTGTCTACAACAATCAAGACTATCCTTCACCGATAGCCCAAAACATTTATTTCTAAACCGATAATAAATTCATCAACATATAATTTCTCAACATTCTCATAGGTAAGTGATAAACCAATCCAACTACACCATTCAATCACATAATTTCCCAATTTCATTATTTCCAAACCAATTCCATATTTCCATAATAAATTTCATTAATGACATAAATGACCCAATTAAACCCAACTAAGGCATTTTCCTCCTTTTTCTCAACATTGACCCAAAGGTCCAAATATTATCAATAAACATCAGTAACCTCATCTTAAGACCCATATATATATATGTATAGTTCAAAAGAACAAAACCCCTCTTTACACATTTCAAGCTTTGAAACCCTAACACCCAAAATTTCCCAACTTCAACATTAAATCAAAATGACTACATGTTCATGTCAAAAACCAGCTGGATAAATTTCATGGTTACACAAAATGTTGATAGGTAACCGACTTTTTTTTCATATTGAATTTCAAGGCTCTGTAGTACCCTAAGCAAAACTGATGGACCTAATTCATCAACATCTTGTACAGGTTACACCATTCTGCTGGGAGCAACCCACTTGAATTATATGGAACTATCTATAATGTAGTTTGTATAGATTGCAGTTTTCGGTGCTACCGTCAATTGTTTGAAGATCAATTGAAGGCCCTTAATCCAAAGGTTAGTCTCTTGATGTACAACTTATTGATTCAGAATAATGACTATATAATGTATTTCCCTGATACCATATGTTACATTACAGTATTTATCTATCAGAGCTCAAGAAGTGAGCCCATCACTTAAAATCATTATTGTTCTATTGGATGTTAAATTACTAAAAGTTTGTCATTTTGTCTCATTATTTAAATGTATAGGATTTGTCATGGAGTTTTGAATCCTGTGCTTTCAAATCTTGTAATTTCTTGAATATCTTATTTCACTTGGGATTCCTAAAACAATGATTTTAAAGTTAAATATCTTCATGGAAACTTTTATTCTTAAATTTGCTATTGTCACATCATGCTTTTTTACAAGGGAATGATTAACAATGCTGGAAAAACAAAACTTATTTCCATTTTCAAGTGCTTTTCAAATTTTAAGCAGTACAATTTTGCTTCTTCATGTAGTGAAGATTTAGAACCCAACTACGATGATATAGTGCTCAGGTGAACAGAATTATGTAAAAGAATGAAAGTGTGTGATGTCTTCTTCTTCTTCTTCTTCTTTCTCTTCTTCTTCTTCCTGTTCTTTTATTTTTATTTTATTTTATTTATTTATTTATTTTTTGTAACCAGATAATGATCACTTTATATTGAATCCAAATTTGTTTATGCATAGCATTGCTTGCAAGGTGTTTGGCATTACCAGCTGTTCATAAACTTCCAGATGCATAAATCATCCTGATTTTCAAGTCTTCATAAACCTTGTGCCACATATTTTTCATATTGCTGTCTTCATTTTTTCCCACTGTTTTTGTGATCATGAAACAATTTTCATAAAATAGTTACTCGACTCTTGCACAACCTCTCTTATTATCTTGGCATCATTAAAGAAAATATTGAGTACACTTGTACTTGATGCTGCGGTGCAGTGCAGTGCAGTGCAGTGCATTCTATTATTATTATAATCAGCCTGTCATATTCATTAACTCCAACCCTTTGCATTTTAGCTGTTGGAAGGACATACCTTAGATTTGATAACTATAATGGCCAATTGTTAAAAGCTGAAATGAAAATCCTAGCCAATGTTAAGGACTTCGATTGTGATTGAGCACCAAAAGATTCTTTTGAGAAAAGATATCCCATTAGTGTTTTTCTACTAGTTGTTTTGTATATGATATGATATTGCTAACTGATAGAATATGTTGAATGTTAACTGTTGACTTGTAGACTCACTGAAGAAAATCCAACTTGATTTTTGTTTAATTCTTCAAAAAACATAGTTCAAGGTCAACAATAAAGTGTTAGATGGGACTCTTTTCTTTTGTTTTTCTTCTCGTTCTTTCCTTTCTTGTCCCATGGTCTGTCCTATATCATTCCTCTCCCTCCTCTCATATGACACCTATACAGCTCCTCTTGCTGTGAGGGATTAGTTTGTTTACAGTGATTTTTTTTGTCAGTACTAATTTAACTAGTCTATTGTTAATTGTTAGTAATTGCTTTTGTTCCTAACATAAAGTTTGGCTATAGTGATGGATCAATACATATCATTGGTTTAATGATTTCATTAATAACATCGTAATTGTTCTCAGCTTAGATGCCTTAAAAAATGACAATGTCTCTCCTCAGTCTCGTGCTCAACTATATAGCATTTTCCCCTAAATTTTCTACCCCATTTTCATTTTCATTTTCATTGTTTTTTTTTTTTTTTTTTTGTTGAGAGTTTCCATAGTTCAAAACTTAAAGGTGATTCGTTGCCTTTAGAACTTTATGTTTTTAGACTGTTAGAGGAAGATGAGTTTTAAATTTTACTTCCCCGCAAGGGAGAGAAAGATGCGACGGATGAAAGGTGCTTGTCCACTAGGTGTTGGGGTTGGGTTTGGCCATGCACAGTAGTGTCATGGTGGACTATGTCTATGAGGTTGCTAAGTCACCCAACCTGGGTGTCTGGGGAAGTGGCTGCTGGGTTTTGTTTTAGAGGTGGTTGATAGCCATGGTGGCCCATGAGGCTATTGGTTGGTGGTGGCATGTGAGGTGTAGGAGGAAGTGAGAAGAAGGGAAAGGGAGAGTGGGTCTGCTGCTATAGAAAGGAGGATGAGGGATAGGGAGTGAAGAAGAAAAGAATAGAAAAGGACAAATTAAAGAAGGGGCAAAAGTGTCATTATATATATTTCTTAGATTCACACGCTCAATTTAGTGTGTTGTACACGCACGGTTAACTTAACCAGAATTTGCAACGTTTGCATTTCACTCCAAATTTCAGGAGGGTTAATGTGTATATTTTTAAACATGAAGTAAAGTGTTTTTGGACAAAACCATATAAAATGTAATTAATCCAAACTGTTTGGAGGTCTAATTGTGTTTTTATTTCAATATCTATTCATGTGTGTTTGTGTTTGTTTTTGTTTTTATGTTTGCTTGCATGTGTGTGTTTTGACCTTTTTATCTCGTTGAGGTTAAAAATAAAACAGGAACATATTTAAATTTCAATGAAAATGTTAACTCCTGTAAAAACCGTGGGCTGATTAGTTTGTGTCAAACATGTCCTGTGATTCTCTTTGGTTCTTGTTGGCATTAGTGCTAGTGATACATGGTATTCCTGCAATCTTGTCATCTTTTGTTATCCGTGTTGGTTATCATCAAGGATCACCTCAACTTTTTGAAGTTTTGGATTGTTATATGCATTTCTACTAAATTGGTTTATAAAATAAAATTATTTAAATATGAGTTTAGATGTAATTGATAATATATTAATTTTTTTTTTCTTTATTTTCTTTGCAGATTGGTTTTTGATGACGTCTGGAAGCATTCTTGCAAATGAAAATCAAGTGTTGAATTTTTTTTTCTTCTGAACTGATACTTAGTTTTAGTTGCAAATCAAGATCGAGTGTTGATTTTTTTTTTTTTTTTTTGTGAACTCTATGTTAGTTTATTTTGGGATTTGCTTTGATGGTTTTTTTGTTGTACTTAATGGATTATTATTAAATTTGTTTGATAGATATATTTTGATTTATAATATAAATTTTTTAGTGATTTTTTTTTTTGTGAAGTGGTGTATAATAGCTAATGGATTTCTTACTACGTTTAAAAGACTATTGGGATATGAGCAGGGATATTTGTGAAATAATAATTTAAATTGAAATATAAAATATGGGACAAGTTTAGTGACGAATTTTTTCGTCATTTGTACTTATTATTATGACAAAGTGATTATTTGTCGCTAATAAATATTTTTTGTGACATAATTTATTGCAGCTTATATATGAAAGTTTTCATTGATTTTGTTGTTTGGTGACTAAAAATTTCGTCACATATATATATTTTTGCCACAAAATATATTTTGTCACCCATGTATGACATTTGAAGACGAAAAATTTCGTCAACTTTACATCTTACTGTGATGAAATTATTTCCTCATCAATGATCAACATGTGTGACAAATTTATTCGTTAACTAAAGTTATAAATGTGGTACTGAATAACTATTTGGTGACGAAAATGAAGATTTTTAATGACAAAATGTTATTTTATTGGTGACAAAAAGTTTCGTCACTGCAGTAATTTCATTGGTGACGAAAATATTTTCGTTACAATGCTTTTTAGTGACAAACATTCAATGACGAACCCGGTGACGAAAATATTTCCTCACAAATGTCTACAGTGACGAAATTATCTCTTTGGAGACAAAAAAAATTCGTCATCCAAGACCCAACTTGTTGTAGTATCGGATCCTTGGGTTTCTGTGAGTCTTGTTGGAAAAGCACTTGATCAATGCTGTTTCTAACTGGAACTCTAGTAACGCCATGGGACTATCATTATCCGGAAATGAAATTCGTAAGTACTTATGTGATTATGTGCTTACGTGGAGTGAATTACTATTGTCCATGCATTAGGACGCGAGTGTTATAGCTTCGGTTTGTGAATGTGCTAATGTTCTTCGTTACCTTTATTAGGATGTCAGGACGAGGACGTGGTGGTAGGCGAGGTAGGCCTAGGAGAAAGGAGATGCCTATACCGGATGAGGTTCCGGTGCAGCAAGAGGGTGTTGGTCAGGCCAATGTGGCCGAGCCAGTAGGTCAGCAGGCCATGGGCGCCTTAACCCGCGAGATGGCAGGAGCTTTGAGGGAATCCTTGGGCATTCTCAGAGCTGAGAATCAGGTCCAGGCCCATGTTGCTGAGGCAGGGCCTTCCTTTCTGAAGAGGGAGTTCTTCCGGTCTAACCCGGATGAGTTTGTGTGTGATCCAAAAGAGCCACTTAAGGCGAATGAATGGCTCGAATAGATGACGAAGACGTTTGAGATGCTTGGTATCAAGGACGGGGCTTTGAAGGTGACCTTGGCATCTTTCCAGTTGAAGGGAGATGCGGGTCAGTGGTGAAAGTTCATGAGAGGTCATGTAGGGGGGACTTAGGAGGCCTTTGTAGATGCTTTCCAGGAGAAGTTCCTGTCTCCAACTGTCAGGGAGAAGTTGATGGATCAGTTCTTCCAGCTTAAGCAGCTGAGTTCATCAGTGGCCGAGTTTGAGGCCGCATTTACTAGTTTATCTAGGTTTGCACCTGAGCTTGTGGCGTCTGAAGAACGCCGTTGTCTAGAATTTGAGAAGAAGTTGAGACACGGTCTCAAGATGAGAGTTGGGGGGTCTATGACCCGGGATTATGGGCGCCTTGTGGATGCTGCGGCCCATATGGAGATTATGATGCAGGAGCAGGAGGAGAGACAGAGGGGCTCCAAGAGGAGTCAGGATGGTTAGGGGGACAGTAGGAGGCAGAGGGGTCCTAACCCTCCAGTCCCAGGGTGCTTTTGCTAGATCGACCTTTCCAATGCTGAGTGCAGGCTCAGGGAGAGGCAGTCAGGGAGAC
Source organism: Camellia granthamiana (assembly GCA_036172215.1). NCBI lineage: Eukaryota > Viridiplantae > Streptophyta > Magnoliopsida > Ericales > Theaceae > Camellia > Camellia granthamiana. The sequence continues at coordinate 76,886,501 of CM069910.1, forward strand.
ATCACCTATTACAAATGTGGTCAGTTGGGCCACAAGTCTCCAGCTTGCCCGCAGAGGGGAGGAGGTCAGAGAGCAGCTTCATCTTCGGCTCGACCTCAGAGCCAGAGTCAGGGCAGAGGCCAGCCGCTCTCTTGTTACCAGTGTGGTCAGGCGGGGCACCTGAAGAGATTTTGCCCGCAGTTGAGTGGCACATCTGGTGCGTCTGGGTCGAGGCAGAGTTTTCAGCCAGCTCAATCAGTTCAGGCCTCAAGGGCCAATCAGGGGGCTTCATCATCCCAGTCTGTGCAGTAGTCTTTTGCTCAGAGAGGTAAGCAGGTAGATCAGGGGCCTACAGGGCGTGTGTATGCTGTTACCGCGCAGAATTTAGTACCGGCTCCATCTGTTGTGAAAGGTACCTTTTTGTTTTGCAACTCGGTTGCTAATGTGTTGATTGATACGGGTGCATCCCATTTCTTTATATCTGCTGCATTTGCATCTGTTTTGGGGTTGGAGTTGGCGCAGTTAGCATCTCCTATTTGTGTTGTATCACCTGTTGGGGGTGAGTTAATTTTGAAACAGGGGTGTCGGGGCTGTGATATAGAGGTCGCCGACCGCCGGCTTCCATTTTCTTTTGTAATTATGGCTATGTCGGGTTTTGATGTGATTTTGGGTATGGACTGGTTATTGTCATACCGTGCTGTTATTGATTGTTACCGCCAGAGGGTCACAGTATGTACCTTGAGCGGGGATTGTTTCCATTTCTTGGGGGATCGGGTTGATCGTGTGTTGCCACCGGTGTACGATCCGCGAGAGCAGAGTGAGCTTAGTTGTCTTCTCGCTAGCTGTATGAGTAGTGAGTGTGATGAGATCCAAATTGAGTTGCCGAGAGTGGTTTGCGAGTATTCGGATGTTTTTCCCGAGGATCTTGTTAGTTTGCCACCATATCGGGAGGTTGAGTTTTCCATTGATTTAGTGCCCGGCACGGCGCCGATTTCTATGGCACCTTATCGTTTCGCCCCAGCCGAGTTGAGTGAGTTGAAGATTCAGCTCTAGGAATTGCTAGATAAGGGCTTTATTCGCCCTAATACCTCGCCGTAGGGAGCACCGGCCCTCTTTGCTAAAAAGAAAGATGGTGCCTTGAGACTTTGTATTGATTACCGGAAATTGAACCGGGCTACGGTTAAGAATAAGTACCCTATGCCCTGTATTGATGATCTGTTTGACTAGTTGAAGGGGTCCCGTTGTTTCTCTAAGACAGACTTGAGATCGGGTTACCACCAGTTGAGGGTCAGGGAAGAGGATATTCCGAAGATGGCATTCCGTACGCAGTATGGCCACTATGAGTTTCTGGTGATGCCTTTTGGGCTCACCAATGCACCGGCAGTGTTTATGGACTTGATGAACCGGATCTTCCGAGAATTCTTAGATCGTTTTGTAGTCGTTTTCATAGACGACATCTTTATTTATTCACCTTTGGAGGAGGAGCACGAGGAACACTTGAGAGTGGTGCTTGAATTGCTTAGAGCCCATAAGTTGTATGCCAAGTTTGGGAAGTGTGAGTTCTGGCTAAGAGAGGTTAAATTCTTAGGCCATGTGGTTTCCGGGGAAGGGGTGTCTGTTGATACATCCAAAATAGAGGCAGTGCAGGATTGGGCACAGCCTAAGAGTGTTTTTGAGATCCGCAGTTTTCTGGGATTAGCTGGGTATTACCGCCGGTTTGTGAAAGATTTTTCCAAGCTAGTTTCACCGTTGACTAGATTGACGCGGAAATGGGTTAAGTTTGTATGGAGTGAGACTTGTGAAAACTCGTTCCAAGAGTTGAAAGTTAGACTTACCATCGCTCCTGTGTTGATTATTCCGGAGAGAGGTTTGGGTTATGTCGTTTATTGTGATGCCTCACGAGAGGGTTTGGGTTGTGTGTTGATGCAAGAGGTGAAAGTGGTTGCTTATGGCTCACGTCAATTGAAAATACACGAGAAGAATTACCCTACACATGACCTAGAGTTAGCAGCAGTAATTTTTGCCTTGAAGATTTGGAGGCACTACCTTTATGGTGAGAAATTCGAGGTATTCTCGGATCATAAGAGTTTGAAGTACTTGTTTACACAGAGAGACTTGAATTTGAGGCAGAGGAGGTGGATGGAGTTCATTGAGGACTACGATTCCGAGTTGCACTATCACCCAAGAAAGGCCAATGTTGTGACCGATGCCCTTAGTAGGAAATCCATTAGTGATGTAGCTTGTATAGCCATCCGGGAGTGGGAGCTGTTGGGTGCACTTGGCGAGTTTGATTTGCTTCCGGGCGAATCCGTTGAGGCTGCGGCCTTGTTTTCTATTGTTGCGCAACCTACACTTGTGACTCGAGTGTTAGAGGCACAGGGAGGTGACCTTGAGGTAGAATCCCTCCGAGAGAAGATCTCCAGTGGGAAGGTTAAGAAGGGTTTGACGGTGTATCCCGACCTGAGTGTGAGATACCGGGACTGTTTGTTTGTGCCGGAGTCTTGCCGAGAGGAGGTACTCCGAGAGTTTCACCATTCACGCCTTGCGGTGCATCCGGGAGGCACCAAGATGTATCGTGATTTGGGTTGCCAGTTTTGGTGGCCGGGTATGAAGAAGGATGTGGCAGTCTTCGTATCGAAGTGCCTTACTTGTCAGCAAGTGAAGGCCAAGCATCAGAGGCCAACGGGTTTGCTACAACCCTTGCCTATTGCCGAGTGGAAGTGGGAACATGTCACTATGGACTTCGTTGTAGGTCTTCCGAGGACTCAGCGGGGTAGTGATGCTATTTGGGTGGTTGTAGACTGGTTGACTAAGTCGGCGTACTTTATCCCTATGCGCGTGAGAGATTCGGTAGATCATCTTGCCGACTTGTATATTCGGGACATAGTGAGGTTGCACGGGGTCCCAGTGTCGATCGTCTCAGATAGAGATCCACGTTTTACTGCTAGGTTGTGGCAGAGTTTGCAGAGTGCCTTCGGCACTAGATTGACCTTTAGCACGGCTTATCATCCTTAGACTGACGGGCAGTCCGAGCGTACTATTCAGATCCTTGAGGATATGCTTCGAGGTTGTGTCCTTGACTTTAGTGGGTCGTGGGAAAGGCACTTGCCCTTGGTGGAGTTTGCCTACGACAACAGTTTTTAGTCGAGTATCGGTATGGCACCATTTGAGGCCTTGTATGGCCGACCGTGTAGGTCTCCAGTTTGTTGGGCCGAGGTGGGCGATGTACCTTTGTTGGGCCCGGAGTTGGTGAGGGAAACAACGGAGAAGGTTGAGCTTATCCGTAGGAGGCTTGTGACAGCCCATAGTCGCCAAAAGAGTTATGCCGACTGTAGGAGGAGGCCTTTGGCGTTTGAGATGGGTGATCATGTTTTTCTGAAAATATCACCTAGGCGGGGTTTGATAAGGTTTGGGAAGAGTGGGAAGTTGTCCCCTCGGTTTATTGGTCCCTTTGAGATCCTTGAGAGGATTGGGGAGGTTGCGTACCGTCTAGCTTTACCGCCACAGTTGTCTGGGGTGCATGACATGTTTCATGTTAGTATGCTTCGGAAGTACGAGCCGGATCCATCGCATGTATTGGATTGGACCGACTTAGAGGTTGACGAGGATGCCTCGTATCAGGAGAGACCAGTTCGGGTCTTGGATAGGCAGGATCAAGTCTTGCGAGGTAAGACCATTCCCTTGGTAAAGGTTTAATGGAAACATCACGGAGTGGAGGAAGCCACTTGGGAATGTGAGTTAAAGGTCCGCGAGAAATATCCGGACTTGTTTGTTGATGCATGATCATGTATTGGGAATTTTGTAATATTGATAAACTTTAAGAGCATTAAATATGTCTTAAGTTGTAAAACATTGTGAATGTTTTGGTTTATGAAAGTATTGTGGAACTTGCCTTGAAAAGGAAGTTTATTTTAACATTGCATATGTTAATGATGTTTTAGAAATGCACATATATCGTTGGCATTGAATATATAATTGAGTTGTGGAAAATGTGTTGAAATTGATAAATTTCAAAGGAAATCATGCTAGTGATGCATATTGAGTTGTATGTTGTAAATTGCCTCTTGAATAGAGATGGGATGACCGGTAATGGGTCAGGTTATGGAATATTGGTTGGTAATGTTATTGAGAATTGAGGAAAACTTGTTTTTGAAAACTTGTACTTAATTTCGGGGACGAAATTCCTTAAGGGGGGGAGGTTATAGCGATCCTGGTTTTTCCTCCTTTGATTGTTGTATCCGGACTTAGGTTACGTGGAGTTGGTTGTTGTATATGTCTTATTGTCATCCTTTAATTTCACATATTTGACTTTTAGGATGTGTTGGGCGTGTTTCGAACAGGTTGGTTGAGCCTTGGTTCCATTTCTTGTTGCCCAGTTTTTGGATGGTCCGCTCGAGCGGATCCCTTCGTGCTCGAGTGGAGTTTGCACACTTCCAGCATTTTGTGCCTCTGCAAAAGTACTGCAGGTTTGTTTTTCACGCTCGAGCAGAGTTCCTTATGCTCGAGCGGGCCTTTTGCGCTCAAGCGGGTGTTCAATGTCTGTAAAAATACTGAAAGAGCATAATCTACGCTCGAGCGGGTTTCCCTTTGTGCTTGAGCGGGTGTGTTTTGCAGTTGTGTCTTGGTGCTCGAGCGGGTATTCTTGCGCTCGAGCGGGTCCAGTTTTTTGTGCTTGACGCTCGAGCGTCCTATTCTCCGCTCGAGCGGACTAGTCGTATATCAGATGGCAGCTGGGTGATTTTAAATCACTTTTCACACTTTCTTTCTCTCTCTTACTTTTCAAAATCTCCATTGGAGAGCACCTCACTCTAAAACTTCAACTTCTCTCTAGGGTTTGATCTAGTTTGAGTGATCCACCCCCTTAGTGTCTTTGTAAAAACTGTGGAGCTTGTTGAGGGCTACATTTTGATCCGAAAATCTTGGGATTTGGAGCACTTTCGATTTTCTTCACCTTCTCCTTTGAGCTCCGACTTGAGGTAGGGATAACTACTCATTTTTATGAGCTTTGACGTAAATGTTGAGCTTTTTGTATAGATGGTTTGATTTGGGAACTTAGGGTTTGAGATGTGTTATATTGGAAAGATGGGTTTCGTTCTTTTGATTCAAACATATGTGTTTTGGGTCTAAAAAGGGGATTATTGATGTTGTTGATAATATTTGGACATTTGGGTCAATGTTGAGAAAAGGGGGAAAATGCCATGTTTGGGTATATTTGGGTCTGTAGACACCCCATTTTTGACCGTTCTCAAGACTTGGACGTCACTGATTGAACACTCAGTGATTATCCATGTTGGTGTTCGTCTTGAGTTCCCGGAGGTTTCGGCTACGCGCCTTGCCTCAAGATCTCTCGACTCGACTGTTTTGTGTCTGGTTTTGCACCAAACACTTGTGTTTTGCCTTTGAGAGGCAGGGTAGGGCTTGTGGACCATCCCCACCCATCACCGGCCAGGGCTTGAGGCCACCGGCTGTGTTTTGTGGCCACTGGCCAAATGTTTGGCCGGCCGGCACTATAGATGGCTGGCCGGCTATCTTTTTTTGGTCAATTGTACTTTTGGCCGGCCGACTACTGTGCATCTGCTTTTGCAGATATTTTGGCATAGCTGGATTGCACTTGGCTCCCCTCTATACACGTGTGTGGAGGGATCCCTCTCTTTAGAAGCTTGTCTTGTAAGCTTACAAGACTAAAGCTCTATAAAAGAGAGCTTCTTCTCTCTTGGTTAGGGAGACAAAGGTTAGACATCTTAGACAACATATTTTTAGGGTTTGAGTTCTAGGGTTAGGGTTTGGTTCATATCCTATCTCTATCTCTCTCTCTTGTGTGTGTTTAGGCTTAGATTTGCACACAAACACCCACCATCACACCTTTTCTTGGAGCTGAGGCCCTTGAGGGTTGTTTTTAGAGTTTTGGAGCTGGTTTGGAGCTCAAGAAGCTGCTGGAGCTTCATTTGTGAAAGAGGTCTACAAGGGTAATCACTTCTCCCTTTTATTCCCCATTTTTGCACACTACTTTTACCTATCTTGCAACTGTTTTTTGGCTTCGCATATAATACATAAAAGTTCTATTTTTAAGGCCTCTAAATAGTTTGTTAAGAGTGCCTTAAGCTTTGGGGTTGTTTGACCCCTCTTAAGCCTTGTTTGGCCCTTGTTTTGTGCCTTTTTGTGTGAGCTCCGGGACCATAGTGTTTGGACCTCCTCACCACTGAAATCTTGAGGGATTTCAGAGGTGAGGATGGTGCCTTGAGGTCCCAAGAAGGAGAGGGCCACCCCCTCTCCTTGTTGCCCTTGAAATGGACCATTTTTGCCTCTTAAGGGAGCATCTAGTTTAAGTGTGTGTTGACCATGCCTTGACTGATATTTATGCTTATTTTGCCATGAAATAGCATTGTGTTGAGTTGGTTTTGGTACACCATGCTTGCTTAGCATACATGCCTTGTACTGCCATTTTGTTGCCTTAACATGCATCTAAGTGTTGACCCTTGTTTTAGCATGTTTTTGGCCAAGCTTTGTGAAGCTTATATGCATGTTTTGATGTGCTAAGGGACTGTTTTGAGTCATTGGAGTCATTCATGCCTTGCTTTGTATAGCTACCATGTAATCCCTCTTGTATGCCTTAAGCTTTGGTCCTTCTAGCATGCCATCCTTGCTTTGTTTCAGTGATTTGGAACCACTTACCACATTATTTCAGAGCTTATAATGTATGCCTTGCATCCATGTTTGCATCCTCTTAAGTATGCTTGAGGGTTGCTCTTTGTGCCTAAGTGATGAACAATGTTTATATGCATGCTTGTATGTGTATTTGGCTCCATTTTCTTAGTTATTGGCCGCTGTTTTGAGCCTAATTAGGGCTGCCTAAATTAGTTTAAGACCATCATTTTCATGTTATAGCATGCTTGCCTTGTGCATTGTTGCATATTCGGCCTATTACGTGTTATTACTTGCTTGAAATCATGATGCATTTGGCATGCATTTCATTGGTCAAGTTACTTTGCATTGTTCCCATGCTTAGTCTACTTTACATGTTGTTGCATGTTTGTCACTAACATGATTGTTACATGCCTTGCATGCTCACTTTGCATACTTAGCCTCCATGTCTAGGTTGCATTCCATTTGCATGCATGCTTGGCCCCTTGAAGTGTTTATGATAGAGGTTGAGCTCCATTGGTTTGTTTATGTGCATTGCATTCCATATCAAGATGCACACTTGATTCTTTAGGCCATCATGCATGGAAGTGCGTGATTGGTGGTCCGAGAATCGAGGTTCATGTCCCTTTGAGTCATAAACATGATAAGGGATGTGATTGGTGCATACATTGCTTGAAATGCATTGCCATGCCAAGTATTGCCCTCTGCTGCTGTCAAACCAGATTCTGCAGGAACTTTTGTCCGACCGGCCACATTTAGTGCCGACCGGCCACCATTGTTGGCCGATGGATCAAAGTGATGGCCGGTGACCATTCTGCATGGCCGGTGGTGTTCTCCTTCAGCCGGCGGTGTTTCCCAGCATCCACAGAGTAAACCCTGAGGCTTTGGCAGTCATCAGAGGAGCAGAGCAGGGAAAACAGAGGCATCTTGTGCATGGTGGCGGATTTCCGAGCAAAACCGAGCGCGCACTGCATCGGGCTTTCATCCCGGGACTGTTCATTGCTTAAATTAGATTAATTAATTTGCTTAATTAATTTAGTTGGTCTGTAATAATTAATTAGCTAGGGCAATTAATTATTTATTCGGTTTGTATTATTATTCGGCCCCTCCGAGCGAGGGCGAATTTGTAATAAGTGTGGGTGAGTGTGCGTATGTCTTCCAACCCCCATCTCTTTCTCCCTTTTACTTACCTGCTTTGATGGTTAGTACTAGGTCATGTTTAATTTAGCATACTTTATGCTATGCATGCGTGCATCATTCATCAGTCTTGCATGCACCGGGCTCGGCGCATCATGCTAATTGCATCGTATTCCAAACCTAACTTGAATACATGCTACTTGCGCATTTCACATGCCATCCTTAGGATAGCCGAGCCTATTCTAGTGACATCTTGTATGCGATGCATTAGGCACTTAACATGGACTTGGATCATGCATTGATTGCTAACACGTTCTTATTTTGGCATGGAGTACTAGGTAAGCTTTTATGCTTTAGCACATCGCATGCGTGTGAATGTTAACATGACAGCATGCTTACCATGTGGCTAGATGCTTATGTGATAAACTGCTTGAGTGCCTGTGGGTGAAGGTTGGATTGCTTGAGTTGGAACAATTCGTTGAAATCCGTGTTTTAGCCTACTTACAAGTAGCAAATCCCAAAACATTTCCAAACAAACGGATATGCAATGCTTTGTTCCAAATTAGACGATCTAGTCTATACTTGTTTTGCTGTGTGCATAACGTAGTAAATCTAGACTAATAACCGGAATAAGAACACATAACGTTTTCAAATCGGATATCACGGTTAGTAGAGGCCGGTCTTCGGACCGGGCGAAAGGGGGTGCTCATAACTGACCTTCCCCGATCGTACCCAAGTTCCCGAGCCAAGGCAACTTTGGTGATGACGGACACGTGGCCTTTGGCACCGAGTCAGGGTTTCCTAAATTTCCCCATTAAAAAATATTTAGGTGGCGACTCTATATCTGGCAAAGCAGCCCATGTTTGGCACTTCTTTCAAAAATCTATTTTCTCAAAACGATTTGCCGGATTTGGACTCTTTGGTTCAAGATTAAGAACCGACAACAAAAGGGAGTCCGAACTGTAGCGCGAGGTCCCTCGCGGGCTTGCTACAGTTTCTGGCGACTCTGCTGGGGATTTAGAGAACTTAACTCGAACTCATGATATCTTGTTTTGTCTACACTTATGTGTTTCTTTGCATTGCATGTGCATTGGTGCGCCTAGGATACCGTGTTGGTCATCTGCTATTCCTGAGCGGTTTGCCGGAGGCATGACTTTGTCAAAGCATGCCATAAGGCTGACCGGTTGCGGGCTCTGCCAGTATGGGAACACAAACCCCGGTTCTACCGGGGCACCCTTTTCGACCATTCGACCTAGTGCATATTCGGAATCCGTAGTGACCATTCCAAACTAGGATAGGTTGCCTACCCGATTATAGGTTGTTTGAAACCGCTGTGTGCGTAGTGAAATCCTAGCTCCTGACAAAATAGGACAGGGAAACCCCACCCCAACATAGGGGTGTATTGGTTCTCTTTTACTTGCTATGTGCTTTTAGAGTGTATCTCTACAGGGAATGCGTATACCAGTTTGCAAGTCTGGGTATCAGGCCTGATGGCACCAGTATCAGTTTTTGAGAATCAGTTATATCTGCGGGTATCAGATTCAGTGTTTTGGGGCAGTGATTTCTGGGGAACAGTGATCAGTAGTAGAGTACAGTTGTTCAGCTACACCCGTGTTTGATCTGTTTGGGCTGAAATGCTGCTTGCTTTTCCTTTCAGTACAAAGAGTCTGATCCAGAACAGTCAGTGTTTCCTTTTGCTGAGGCAAGCTAGATATCCGATCCGTTAGTCGCCATCCAGTATAGCGGACTTAGCATGACGCAGAATTCGGACGAGATCGTGGTTATGACAGCCGCGTTAGATCAAGGAATCACTCTGCAAAGTGAGACCACTGTTGACATGCCGCATCCACCCAGATCGCCGGTTGTGCACCCGGTCTGGACTCCCCAGCTATATCAGGCTCGCGAGCCTACTACATTTGAACTGATGATAGGTGATCTCCAGAGGTCTGTGGCAGATCTCGCCTACGGAATGTCAGTTTCACCCCCAGCCGCACCATATGCCGGGAGTTTTGTACCCCAGGAGCCCCCGCTGTTGGGACGGATTGTGATTGAACTTAGCCAACCGGAGATGGCCTCCAGCTATGGCAATGACGTGTCAACATCAACCCAAACCCTCGATCAGGCTGAGGCCAGAGGTAAGGACAAAATGAAGGCAGATGCCGATCCTATCGAACAACTGCTGTGGGCAGTCGAGGCTTTGAAAGCCGGGGGAATGAACAAGCAACACGTATCTGCAGTTGTAACAAAAGCTGTGGAGGATGCTTTCCCCGCTCCACCTGAGGGTAGTTCAAGTCAGTCAGAAAACCGGGATAGGCCCTGTCATACCAAAACAGTTTCTTCCGCTCCCAACCCTGCATCCGGGAAGGATCAGAAATCCAAGGCTGCACCTGCCGACCCATTCGCTAGTGCGTCTAGCAAGAGTGCTCAACCTTCAAAGTACCTGCCCCGAGGACGCAGGGTCTTCCATGCGCTCTACATGCCGTTGTCAAAGGCACTTCAAATCCTAGCTGAAAGGGGGCATCTTAAACCCTTGGAGCCTCGGCCCCTCCCGAAGAATCTCCCTGCTACACATGATGCTGCTTTGTACTGCGCGTACCACCAGCAAACCGGTCATGCTACCGATAATTGCTTCCGCCTCCGTCATGAGGTACAAGATTTGATTGACAACGAGGTTATCCTCCCACCCACCTCAGCCAAGTCCGTTACCACCCAATTATTGGATTTTGAGGACACAGATACTGCGAGTATGTAATCAGAGGGTGAACCGCCTGCGGGCGGTACTTGGCGTATTTTTGGATGTGGCGTCTGGCACGCATTTTTGAGCAGCTGCGAGTGCTAATTTTGTAAACTCTGGCTTGGGTGTCGAGTCAGTCTTTTGTTTTGTTTTGAGTCTGTCTCATTGTCTTGAGTCAGTCCTTTTTGCTCACGGGTCTGTCTTGTTGTAGCGAGTCAGTCCCCTTTGTATAGGATGTCGGGTGATTCCGGGGTTGTTGCCTCGAACACCGTTTTGTAAATACCCCTTTTGTTTTTCCTTTTGAGTCTGTCCCTGCTGAGAAGCCAGTTGCAGTTGGAAGTTTTGAATGAAACGGCTGCGGCTATCATGTTCCCTTACTTATTATCTGCCTTGAGCCAGTTATGCCAGAGGATTTGAATGGGCTGACAGTACATCTCGCTTTCTCTCCTGTGCGCCAAGCTCATTGCATTAACCTGAATTTTTCAAGAAAACCCTTTTTGAACACTGCGGTGATAAAAACGAAGAGGAAGGAATTCCTCGGGTTTTACAAAACTTTGATCAAATTGAGAGAAAGAGAGGCATGCTAAGCCTTTAATGAATGAAATCATGCCTGTCAGTGTGAGTACTGAGAAAGACCCCGACTTGACTCAGACTGGTTCCACACTATCTTCAGCGCGAGCGATTTGTCGCTTTCTTAAAAACTTTCAAAAACAAAATGTTTTGCGCGGTCCTGTGAAGACCTGTGTGGAATCGATCTTAAGATTGTGCTGCCTAGGATAGCTCTCAGCCTCAAGATTCAATCCGTTTGTTTTCAAGCCTTGACCACAATTCGGGCTGTTCAATGGTCAACCGCCATGTAAGACCTGTGTGGCCAGATTCAAAGCAGCCCGCGAACAAGAGGCAAGAAAGTCAGATCAAGAAAGATCAGATGACATCAGAAGAAGCTTGTGAAGCTAGAATAGAAGCTCCCCCCGAACTAGGGGCAAAAAATGTCAGATGTGCTCGCAAAGCCAAAGATGGATCCTTCTACAAATCAACACAACAGCCACTCTCCTGGATACGGATGGCTTTAAAACCCTAAAACCATTTGGCATGGACTTGTTACACTTTTACCCTTTGAGAGGCTCGCTGGGCCGAAAACCCGGAAGGGCGACCCAGGCAAAAGTTAGAGCAAGGAAAAATATATACAAAAGAAAAAAAAGAAAAAAAGAGAATACAAAAAGCAAAAAAAGAAAAAAAAAGAAAGCGAAAAAGAAAGAAATATCAAAAAAGAGAAAAGAAAAGAAAAACAAATCTCGCAAGGTCGAAAACCCGCATCGGGCACCTTGGCAAAAGTTAGAGCCTAAAAAGTGAAGGTTAATACCCGAGTGTACCTTAACCGGAACTACGTAAGGCTTGATTCCCATGTTTGGGATACGTAGGCAACTTCGTCCTGAAGTCCAGCCCCCAACGCTTTTATAGCGTCTCAGTCCATGTAATGGTTTTGATTATTTTTACTTCCTCTCAATCCGATAGTTCGGTTGTGACAACCGGAACCACGTAGTCAACTTCCTCTTGAAATCCAACCATCAACGCTTTCACAGTGACTGTGTCCATATATTGGTTCTGACCATCTTCACCTTCCCCGCATCCGAGGGTTCGATCATCACTAATGAGGACTGGCTTTCAGTATGCCGCGGCTTCGCCCAAACAACGGGCAACTTTCCGTTGCCATGAGCTGCCATGAGTCGCCGCCCAAACAAGGGGCAACTTTCCGTTGCCATGCATCCCTTTCAAGCAAGGGGCAATTTTCTATTGCCTCCGATTCAAGGTTGCGCATCTCAAGGGTAGGTTCCGTGCTCGTCGAGCATCGGCCGTTTGCAAAAATAGTTTTTGAAAATTTTTACTGAGGTTGACTATTTTCTCGAAAACTATTTCATTTTCCAAAAACTAGACCACCTTTTGGACCCAAAGAAGGAAAGTTTTCAGTACTCACAGCCTAACTTGCATGATTTTCAAATCAAAAATCGAACGAGCATGCTAACTCAACTCTCATTTCGGTCAAAATTGTTTTAGGAAGAAAAAAACAAAAAAAATGGTCAAAGTGATGAGCTAGGGGCACATTCGAGTCGGGTGCTCTGTCTTTCCCCCGTCGTCAACATACTTGCCAGAAAGGCACCCTCTTCGGCGGAAGAAACTTTCCCTATCTGGAATATCGACTAGACGTCACCGGAAGAAACAGCCGCGAGCTAATAGTGTTGGGCGTAAACCCACGACTTTCTATTCATCTATCAATCACCCTGGGGAGGGATGAAAAATGAGAGAATAAAGAACAGAGAGGTGTAAGTCGAGAGAAAAGTGAGGAAAAAGGGTGTTGTTAGAAAAAACGAGCTTGAGGGCCGAGTGATGTGAGAATCACAAATCAGAAAGGGTGGGAATAACACCCGGAAGAACTGGCTCCTTGAGATCTGAGGTCTTTTGTTTTTGTAAACACGTCCGTGTGTCGTGTCTTTTGTCTTGTTTACCTCAACTTTTATTTTGGGTCTTTTCCGAGTGTGTCTCGTTGTGTTTCGGTCGTGGGCCTTTTGTTGGAGTCTTTCCCCGCTGTGTTCAGTTGTAGGCTCGATACCCAGGTTGAAACCCTTTTTCAATTTCAAAAATCGTCTATACTCAGAGTGCTGTGCCATTCTCTACATTTGATTGTGTTTCAACCCTAGCCGGTTTCGCTTTCGTAGTCCATCTTGTCAGATTGGGCTGTTTGTTCAGGATTTGCTGTGTGCAGAATGAACCAAATACTATATTACGGGCTGTATGCAGATTAATCCCCAGTGGAGTAAGGGCTGTGTGTTCAGAATCGAGCAGTGGTTGGCTTGGGTTGTTCTACTATTGGTTGGTTAGTTATCTGACTATTACAGTGACAGTGCAAGTGTTCAATTTTCAGACAACAAATCAATTTCATTTACATTGTGATGTAATATGGTGTGATGCAATACAATGCCAAGTATGAAATGTCAAGAAGTAAACACTTTTTCAGATAAAAAGTTTGTTTCATTCCATCGCCTTTTCAAGTACATAAGTTTTGGAAACAAAAATCTGCCTGTGGCAGTACAAAATACTCCTAGCTACCAAAAAGGAAAAAATACAGAAAAGAAGAAGAAAACAGCAAAAGTCTGTATCAATGTCAAAAGGTCTCAGGCCTGGGAGCCCGTCCTAGTCCTCTTCCTGGACGAAGGTCCAGGAGCCTCATCAGCGCTGTCATCTGAGCCCGAGTCCGAGCCGTCTCCGGTCTCCTCCTCTGATGACTCTGCCTCTGCCTCCGCTTCGGACGACTCCTCGTCGCCATCATCTGGAACTGGAGCCCGTGAGCTACTCCCGACGTGAGTGCGCCCCGCCTTGGTACGGGGGTATACTCTGCCATCCCGGGTGGAAATAGAAGGTCTGGCTGGAGCACCACCCACCGGAGGAATCTGGAAGGGAGGCTGAAAAGTATAAGAGGCAAACGCATCAGAATTCCGTGAGCAGTTTATCAGTGTAGAATGCAGTGTATGAGTACAGTGTGTGAATGCCGTGAGCAGTTTATCAGTGTAGAATGCTGTGTATGAGTACAGTGTGTGAATGCCGTGAGCAGTTTAACAGTATAGAATGCAGTGTATGAGTACAGTGTATGAATGCCGTGAGCAGTTTATCAGTGTAGAATGCAGTGTATGAGTACAGTGTATCAAAATGCCGTGGGCAGTTTATCAGGTGTTGTGTAGTGCATCAGGTCATGTGAGGCAGTTTATGTCTGGTTTGAGACTGTGGTTGAAGAACATACCGAAATACTGTAGAGGGCCAGGAGGTCGAAGGTCCGCTGCAACATCCCCATCATGGAGGCATTCAGCTCCAAGGACTGCCGGGTATACTCGGAAGAAGCCTGCAAAAATATCAGATGCATCAGTATTCTGCTGAATATCAAATAAACTGAAATGAAATGCCAATGCAAGATGCAAAATGAAGTAATACATACCGGAGGCAAGTCGTGGAAGTCGACTAACTCGTGATCAGCCGGGGGAGGAGCAAAGGGGATCTGGTAGGTCGCCCTACCCTGCCCTCTGTATGTCAGCGAAGTGGGCAGAGCAGGCCAACCGGTCCCCCGCCCTCTCTGAACTCCACCCCTGCCGCGGACTCGAGCTCTCCTCGACGCTCCTGCTCCAGCCCCCGCTCCCGCTCCAGCCGCAGGCGCCGCAGGTCTCTCTCGCTCAGCTCGGCGGCCGCCGCTCAGAGGACGCATGATAAAGGTCCGGACATGCTCAGAATAATCGCCATCGCCTCTGAAGCCATCTGCCTCCCAGCCGATCGTATAATCAACCATCTGCTCGGCAGTGAACCTCTCGGTCTCCCTCATATGCTCAGGAGGGTGAACCGGGACTATCTGCTCTGGTAACCCAACGGTCTGGCGCAGGAAATGCTCGCCCAGGTACCAAGCCCGACAGACCGGGCCCTCCAGCAGAATCCGGAAACGCGAGGTCTCCTCAGCACCGGCAAATCGGTCCCAAATCGTCGCTGGCAACGGAGCCCAAGGCTGCCAAGTGATCTGAAAATGAAATACAGTTTGTTATCTACGGTTGTTGAAAACATACAATGAAAAGAGGAACTTAAATGAACTGTAAGTAAAACATACCTCGGCAGGGGTGATAGTATCGAAATAGCGGCGGAAGAAGCTAAACGTCTCCCGGGGCCTCCGCACGCACCTCCTGTCAAAGCGGCGTAAGAATGGGACGACAAGAGGGGTCTCCGCGTCTGGCACTGGTGCTAGCCTAGGAAAGTAGGCGTAGACCCACAACTGCAGGATAAATACCAGTATGCTTATCAGACAAAGCAGAGTATAAGAATGAAGCAGAAATAACAAAGCCGTGTATTGTGCAGTGTATTGTGCAGGCAGTGTATTGTGTAGGGTGTACAGTGTGAGCAGTGTACAGTCAGTGTAAAGCAGAGTATGTGTGTGCCGTGTGTACAGTATACAGCCAGTATAAAGTAGACTACAGTGTGTGCAGTGTACAAAGTGCAGTACAAAGTACAAATAAAAAGCCAAAATGCAAAGTAGAAAAAAGGAACGTACCTCCCAAGCGCGCCAGTAGCCCCCGAGCAACTGTCCGCTGCCACGGGAAGCTGAACTCATGTACCCATAGAGGGTGGCCAAGGCAGCGCCACCCCAGTCATAGCGAAAGATCCGCGTGACGTCCACAAGCGCGTTGAGCAAGCAAAGGGGCACGGTGTTCGCCCGGTCGGCGAAAATAGTCGTCCCCAGCAAGAACATGAGAAAGCCGCGGGCGTAGCGCTCCCACCGCCTCCTGAGTCATCGGGGCCTCCTCAACTAGGGCTGGCTGGACCCTAAACTGTACCTCAAACCACGAATAACGAACGAAGCCGGGACGGGCAAGAGGTGGCGCCTCGCCAAGCAGATAGACCTGAGCAGCGGTCCACTTGTCCATATCGGTGTCGAAGGGGATCGGATCACCCCCTAACCCGATGCCTGTGAGCATCGAGAAATCATAAGGAGTCATCGTCATGTCTCCCGTCGCAGATAGGTGGAACGAGTCGGTGGTGTCCCACCATCTCTCTGCTAGAGCGGCAAGGAGAGGCCTGCTCATCGTCAATCTGGAAAGCCCTCTACAAAATGCGCCGAAGCCGGCCTGGTGAACGATGTGGCGAACCGCCTCAGGTAGCTTCGCGTACCAGTCTCGAGCGGCGATGTTCCCATACCCGCGGACGGTATGGGAATCTCCCTATTTTCAAGCACACAATTGCGAAGCGATGCTAAATATACTAGTTTTGTAAGGCATGCAGAATTGAGGTAAATATAGCATGCATGCAGTTTTTCAGATTTAAACAGATACCGGGTGTCGGTGTACTCACAGTGAACTACAACGTGCGATGTGTCAACGTGTTTGAGTGGTTCAGTACAAATGTGGCATGCGTGTAAGTTTTTCAGATTCAAACAGGTACCGGGTGCCAGTGAGTTTGCGATGAAATACGGTGTGTGCCGTGTGTTTGAGTGGTTCAGTACAAATGTGGCATGCGTGCAAGTTTTTCAGATTCAAACAAGTACCGGGTGCCGGTGAGTTTGCGGTGAAATACGGTGTGTGCCGTGTGTTTGAGTGGTTCAAGGCTAAGTGCAGTGTGTGTGCACGTGTCAGTCTCCAAACAGATATCAGTTGCAAGTGCGTTTGCAATCAACTACAGCATACAGTATGCATCAGTGTATCTAGGCTGAAGCAATTAAAGAACCTAAACAGCTATGGCAGTTGGCAGTTTTATATTCTACATTGCAGAAAGTAAAGCGGAGGAAAGAATGTTACCTCGGAAGCACCAAAGGATAGATGAGAGGTAGGCTCACGTAGTAGTAGCTCGGGAGGCATCGCCCTATCAAAACTCCGAAACTGACGAAGACCGTCAGGAGGCAAGACGTGGATCGCTGGCCGGTAGGTCGCCGGGTCGAATGGGCGAACGCTCAAAGGAAGGAGCTCGGCCCCGGGATCCATCTCGTGATCCGGGGGAGTCCTACCCTGTGGAATGTCGTCGGCCATGTCCAAATGATGAGAAAATAACCGGAAGGAGGAAAACCGGATGAAAACGTGGAAAGTCAACCGAAAGTCAACCCCGGGAGGTTGGAAAGTGGCCGGAAAAGCCGGAATGTGAAAAGTGAGGGAAGATCGAGAGAAATTCGAGGGGAACAAACCCCGAAAAGCGGAAATAGCGAAGGACGCACCGAAATGAAGAAATATTCGAATGAAAATGTTCGAAACGCGAAGATATACGCGAATCGAACGACGAAACGGGCGTGAAACGCGAGAAAACGGAGAAAGGAGGAGAGGAAGATGCCCTAGAGAGAGAGGGGATAGATTTTCGGCTAAGGAGAATAAGGAAAATAGGGTTAGAAACCCTATTTTAAAAGACCCAAGCCAAAAGGATAAAACTGCCCCGATTCAGGCACTTTTGGCCGGTCGGCTACATTTTTGGCCGGCCGGCCAAATGTTTGGCCGGTGATGCTTTTTTGTGGCCGGTGGATGGCCGGTGGCTTCCCATTCCAGCCGGTGAGCCTCCCACAACCTTGTTTGGGTCAGATCTATGGTTTGGCACCTTTATTGTTCAAGATAGTACAAGAAAAAGGCATTTTCGAAGCTCAATCGACCTCCGTTTTGACCTCGGACCGTGTCTTCAGTGCGTGGCACCCAGATTTGTGCGGGGTGTATCCTTTCCGTATCCTTGTCTTTTACAAGATTCAAAAGTTGTCCCATGTGCATTTCAATTCAACTGTATTGTTTAGCGCACTGCACTGTTTTGTGCATTCCATCTCTATCGCACTCGCGTTGTCAAACGTTGTCTAAGCGCATCGCGCTATGTTGCGCATCTCATTGCATTTTGCATGCATGTTATCGCGCTATTCTGCGCATCACACTGCCCTACACGCGCCACGGTCTGGCGAGACCTTCAACCCGCTTGGTCTGGCGAGACCTTAAAACCGCCTGGTTGCATTGTCATGCATTTCAAACTCACATGCATTGTCATGCATTTCAAAGTCACGCATTGTCACGCACTCCAAGTTCGCTTGTATTAGTAAGCATTTCTCCAGCAGACGGTCTAGGAGACCTTAAGTCCTTGGGAGGTGCAAGACCTTCCGTGCATTGATGTGCACAGTTCATTTGCATTGCCATGCATCTCAAGCCGCGCGTCGTCGCGCATTAGAAAATCCAGGCATTGTCTTGCATTTCAAAGCGACTTGCATTATCACGCATTCCAAGCAACATGCATTTCATGCATCATTTGCATTTTCGAAAGAAAAGAAAAACAACAAACAAAAAACACAAAAAACGTGCATATGTAGTGCATTCATGGTAAATATTGCATTGTCATGCATCGTAGAAAGTAAACATGCATTGTCATGCGTTTCCACTATAAATATTGCATTCCATTCCATTGCATATTTGTAAATAGTGCATTGTAGATTGCATGCATTCCTTGCATCACTTCCATCTATGGCTTGCGCCTTTCCATGTTGAGCTTGGTTTGGTATGTGCTCGTACTTTTCACGTCAAAACATAGTCCAGTAGACCGTTCTATGTTAGCCGCGGCTTGTATGTGTACATGCCTTCCCTAGGCAAGATTTGGTTTGGCCCGCCTGCCATATCCATTGCATTGTAGATTGCATACATTCCTTGCATCACTTCCATCTATGGCTTACGCCTTTCCATGTTGAGCTTGGTTTGGTATGTGCCCGTACTTTTCACGTCAAAACATAGTCTAGTAGACCGTTCTATGTTAGCCGCGGCTTGTATGTGTGCATGCCTTTCCTAGGCAAAATTTGGTTTGGTTGCATGCCATATCCATTGTATATATTACATTGTAGTGTAATTTTGCATCCGGCATTAGGATCATTGTCCTTTCCCCAGCGGGTCGTTTCCCCACTTATGTCATCCCCCCCCCAATACTTGTTCTTGTGTCCGTCTACATTACTCATAGTTCAGTTGACCGTTCTATGGTAGACAGACTTGTTACCTCCATCAATCTATTTGACATACGTTTGGTTTCGAACCGCTCATGATTGGATCATGATTCAATTGCTTTGCATATAGTTTGCATTGTCTCAATTGCATTGCATTGCATTTTCATTTACATTGTTTATACATAGTTTTGTGTATATTGCATATCATTTTGCATTCATTTTTGCATTGTCATGCATACTGCTAACTAATAACATCGTACCTGTTAAGTTGTTTTCTTTGCAGGCACGATATTGTATGTACGGTTCATTTGCGACTGGTGGAACCAGACGAACCGAACAGGTATTGTATCCTCTGCGTGAGACGTATCGAGAATCCCATAATTCTCTCACATCCTTTCTGCATTGTAGTGTAGTTTGGTGTATGCTAGCTTAAAACTGTTGCATGTGTGCTTCGTTATAGCTTTCTTTGCATGATCATAAGTTATGCTCGGCTTTGTGCATTGTCTTGCATTTTGCCCCTACCTTCGGGTGCATATCTTGTTTGTCTTGCATGTTTGTCTAAGTCTTCGGCCTTGTCAAAAATGGGTCGTCTCTGGGCTTTGACATTCACTCCCGTCATTGTTATGACTTTCGAGTTCTGTCAAAGAGGGGCAACTGTAGACACCCCATTTTTGACCGTCCTCAAGACTTGGACGTCACTGATTGAACACTCAGTGATTATCCATGTTGGTGTTCGTCTTGAGTTCCCGGAGGTTTCGGCTATGCGCCTTGCCTCAGGATCTCTCGACTCGACTGTTTTGTGTCTGGTTTTGCACCAAACACTTGTGTTTTGCCTTTGAGAGGCAGGGTAGGGCTTGTGGACCATCCCCACCCATCACCGGCCAGGGCTTGAGGCCACCGGCTGTGTTTTGTGGCCACCGGCCAAATGTTTGGCCGGCCGGCACTATAGATGGCCGGCCAGCTATCTTTTTTTGGTCAATTGTACTTTTCGCCTGCCGACTATTGTGCATATGCTTTTGCAGATATTTTGGCACAGCTGGATTGCACTTGGCTCCCCTCCATACACGTGTATGGAGGGATCCCTCTCTTTAGAAGCTTGTCTTGTAAGCTTACAAGACTAAAGCTCTATAAAAGAGAGCTTCTTCTCTCTTGGTTAGGGAGACAAAGGTTAGACATCTTAGACAACATATTTTTAGGGTTTGAGTTCTAGGGTTAGGGTTTGGTTTATATCCTATCTCTATCTCTCTCTCTTGTGTGTGTTTAGGCTTAGATTTGCACACAAACACCCACCATCACACTTTTTCTTGGAGCTGAGGCCCTTGAGGGTTGTTTTTAGAGTTTTGGAGCTGGTTTGGAGCTCAAGAAGCTGCTGGAGCTTCATTTGTGAAAGAGGTCTACAAGGGTAATCACTTCTCCCTTTTATTTCCCATTTTTGCACACTACTTTTACCTATCTTGCAACTGTTTTTTGGCTTCGCATATAATACATAAAAGTTCTGTTTTTAAGGCCTCTAAATAGTTTGTTAAGAGTGCCTTAAGCTTTGGGGTTGTTTGACCCCTCTTAAGCCTTGTTTCGCCCTTGTTTTGTGCCTTTTTGTGTGAGCTCCGGGACCATAGTGTTTGGACCTCCTCACCACTGAAATCTTGAGGGATTTCAGAGGTGAGGGTGGTGCCTTGAGGTCCCAAGAAGGAGAGGGCCACCCCCTCTCCTTGTTGCCCTTGAAATGGACCATTTTTGCCTCTTAAGGGAGCATCTAGTTTAAGTGTGTGTTGACCATGCCTTGACTGATATTTATGCTTATTTTGCCATGAAATAGCATTGTGTTGAGTTGGTTTTGGTACACCATGCTTGCTTAGCATACATGCCTTGTAATGTCATTTTGTTGCCTTAACATGCATCTAAGTGTTGACCCTTGTTTTAGCATGTTTTTGGCCAAGCTTTGTGAAGCTTATATGCATGTTTTGATGTGCTAAGGGACTGTTTTGAGTCATTGGAGTCATTCATGCCTTGCTTTGTATAGCTACCATGTAATCCCTCTTGTATGCCTTAAGCTTTGGTCCTTCTAGCATGCCATCCTTGCTTTGTTTCAGTGATTTGGAACCACTTACCACATTATTTCAGAGCTTATAATGTATGCCTTGCATCCATGTTTGCATCCTCTTAAGTATGCTTGAGGGTTGCTCTTTGTGCCTAAGTGATGAACCATGTTTATATGCATGCTTGTATGTGTATTTGGCTCCATTTTCTTAGTTATTGGCCGCTGTTTTGAGCCTAATTAGGGCTGCCTAAATCAGTTTAAGACCATCATTTTCATGTTATAGCATGCTTGCCTTGTGCATTGTTGCATATTCGGCCTATTACGTGTTATTACTTGCTTGAAATCATGATGCATTTGGCATGCATTTCATTGGTCAAGTTACTTTGCATTGTTCCCATGCTTAGTCTACTTTACATGTTGTTGCATGTTTGTCACTAACATGATTGTTACATGCCTTGCATGCTCACTTTGCATACTTAGCCTCCATGTCTAGGTTGCATTCCATTTGCATGCATGCTTGGCCCCTTGAAGTGTTTGTGATAGAGGTTGAGCTCCATTGGTTTGTTTATGTGCATTGCATTCCATATCAAGATGCACACTTGATTCTTTAGGCCATCATGCATGGAAGTGCGTGATTGGTGGTCCGAGAATCGAGGTTCATGTCCCTTTGAGTCATAAACATGATAAGGGATGTGATTGGTGCATACATTGCTTGAAATGCATTGCCATGCCAAGTATTGCCCTCTGCTGCTGTCAAACCAGATTCTGCAGGAACTTTTGTCCGACCGGCCACATTTAGTGCCGACCGGCCACCATTGTTGGCCGATGGATCAAAGTGATGGCCGGTGACCATTCTGCATGGCCGGTGGTGTTCTCCTTCAGCCGGCGGTGTTTCCCAGCATCCACAGAGTAAACCCTGAGGCTTTGGCAGTCATCAGAGGAGCAGAGCAGGAAAAACAGAGGCATCTTGTGCATGGTGGCAGATTTCCGAGCAAAACCGAGCGCGCACTGCATCGGGCTTTCATCCCGGGACTGTTCATTGCTTAAATTAGATTAATTAATTTGCTTAATTAATTTAGTTGGTCTGTAATAATTAATTAGCTAGGGCAATTAATTATTTATTCGGTTTGTATTATTATTCGGCCCCTCCGAGCGAGGGCGAATTTGTAATAAGTGTGGGTGAGTGTGCGTATGTCTTCCAAGCCCATCTCTTTCTCCCTTTTACTTACCTGCTTTGATGGTTAGTACTAGGTCATGTTTAATTTAGCATACTTTATGCTATGCATGCGTGCATCATTCATCAGTCTTGCATGCACCGGGCTCGGCGCATCATGCTAGTTGTATTGTATTTTAAACCTAACTTGAATACATACTACTTGCGCATTTCACATGCCATCCTTAGGATAGCCGAGCCTATTCTAGTGACATCTTGTATGCGATGCATTAGGCACTTAACATGGACTTGGATCATGCATTGATTGCTAACACATTCTTGTTTTGGCATGGAGTACTAGGTAAGCTTTTATGCTTTAGCACATCGCATGCGTGTGAATGTTAACATGACAGCATGCTTACCATGTGGCTAGATGCTTATGTGATAAACTGCTTGAGTGCCTGTGGGTGAAGGTTGGATTGCTTGAGTTGGAACAATTCGTTGAAATCCGTGTTTTAGCCTACTTGCGAGTAGCAAATCCCAAAACATTTCCAAACAAACGGATATGCAATGCTTTGTTCCAAATTAGACGATCTAGTCTATACTTGTTTTGCTGTGTGCATAACGTAGTAAATCTAGGCTAATAACCGGAATAAGAACACATAACGTTTTCAAATCGGATATCACGGTTAGTAGAGGCCGGTCTTCGGACCGGGCGAGAGGGGGTGCTCATAGCTGACCTTCCCCGATCGTACCTAAGTTCCCGAGCCAAGGCAACTTTGGTGATGACGGACACGTGGCCTTTGGCACTGAGTCAGGGTTTCCTAAATTTCCCCATTAAAAAATATTTAGGTGGCGACTCTGTATCTGGCAAAGCAGTCCATGTTTGGCACTTCTTTCAAAAATCTGTTTTCTCAAAACGATTTGCCGGATTTGGACTCTTTGGTTCAAGATTAAGAACCGACAACAAAAGGGAGTCCGAACTGTAGCGCGAGGTCCCTCGCGGGCTTGCTACAGGGTCATTAGAGTAATTAATGACATTTATTATGGAAATGTGAAATTGAGTGGAAATAATGAAATTGGCTCATTATGAGGTAGAATGGTAGAGTTGGATTCATTAATCACTCACTTTTGAAAATGTGGATAAATTATCTGTTGATATAATCATTATCTGTTTAGAAATAATTTCTTTGGGCTATCGGTGGAGGATAGTCTTGATTGTTGTAGACATTGCATGATGATTAGGCGAATTAAAACTAATCGGTTGAATGTCATTGAATATGATGAATGGAATAATACATCAAATTTGTGTATTGATTGAACATGTATATGATAGATGCTTATATACATTGTGTTGTGTGGGAGGAGATAGGGGATGTACTCCACGGTTTTGGAGGAGATAGGGGATGGACTCCTAAACCGGATATTTTGGGAGGAGATAGGGGATGGACTCCATTGATACAGCAAATCTGTGTATCATATATGAAGTATGGAAGTGTTTTATTTGACATTGATACAACAAATTTGTGTATTATATATGAAGTATGGAAGTGGTTTATATGAGTTGTTATCTCATTTGAAATGGAAGTATTGTTGATAGGAGATGTAATCTCATCTAAATTGTTTGGCCAGGTTCTGAGTCACGGTTATGAATTAAGAATTGGATAAGTAATGGGAAATGAAATGAAACATAGACATATTGGTCATGGAATTGAAATGTGTTATAAGTTGACGTATATGAGTTAAACATTTATTGAATGCTAATGTTTTAGTTATTGCTCATATTATGTTTAGCATATCTCTACTGGGCGTTGGCTCACCCTATATGGGACATCATTTTCAGGTTCAGGTATTATGCCGCCTCCGAGGTCTTAGCTTGGATGGTTGTGGGAGTTGAAGACTCTCTTGTTTATTTTTGTGATTGTTTTGTGTATTACATGTAAATCATGCCAAGGGCTTATTTTGTATTTTGAGTTAGTACTCTCCTTTTTTAACCAAGTGTTGGCTTGGAAAGTTGTAAGCCCGTGGGGCATTTACTTTTGATGTCAACATGTAATACTATTGTAATGAATACTCTGATGAATGAAATTATGCTTTATTCTCTTATGTCTAAGCATGTTAAGATTGTATGATTTATGGGTTTATTTTGAGGGCGTTCCATTTTGAATCTGTTTTTTTTTTTTTTTTTCATGGCCTGAATAAACAAGATTGACCTAATATTCATCTCATTCTACAACTTGAAGCGGCATAGCAGAAGACATAGAGGTATATCTTCTCTCCCTCTTCTTCGTCTCTCTTTCCCTCTCCCTTTCCCTCTCACTCTCTCACACTGCCTCATCTTCCACTTTTTCTTCTTTGTCATTAATTTGATTCTCTTGTTTGGCATGGCAGAACACAACACAACATTGATATTAGGACTGATTTTTCCCTCTCCCTCTCCATCTCACTCTCTCACACTATCTCATCTTCCTCTTTTTCTTCTTTGTCATCAATCTAATTTTTTGAACTGATATTCTAATTTTTGGGACTGATATTACGATTTTCGGACTGATTTTGGAACTGATTTTTCAGATTTTGGGACTGATTTTGGAACACAACACATCATTTCGTTGTTTGTTTGTTGCTGTTGTTATTCATTATCAAAGGCTTATAGACATACATGCATATCCAATAAGGCTTTTAAATTTGAATAGGTCCACACAGTAGACCGATTAAAACCCCTAAAGCAAAGATTTCAAGATCTTTTAAAATATTGGGGAAAAGAAATCAGGCCTTGTTCATAATTTTAAGAATTTTAAAAATTGACCCCACTAGAATCTTATTGAAGCTAAAGAAATGGGTTCAAAATTCTCTTTTTTTTTTCTTCATAGATTTATTGTCCTAAAATAATATTCACTAATCAAAAATCAATGCATGGTCTCCTTTGTTAGAAACACAATATTAATGATTTTTATAAAATCAAGTACTTGTATTTTGATTTTTTATTAAAAGTTTGGTAGCTTATGTAATTACTCTCCTTTCATCTCCTTTGGCACAAATTTTATACCAATGATTTCATCATCATCATCATCTTCATTGTTGGCTCGTCCTAGTACTCCTCCAATGCCGTCTTCTTCTTGCTCGCCTGTTGGTGGTCTTAGTTACATTGAACATCGCGTTTCCAAGATGGATACACTCGTCGGTGTCGCAATCAAGTATGGTGTTGAGGTAATAAAAAAAAATTGAAGTCTAAAATTTTAATTCCATTAATTTCATTATCTTTTTCGTTTTTTTGGGTTTTTTAATGTGGTTTTGTTTATTTTATTATTATTATTATTGATTTTCTGTATGAGAATTGTCATTTAATTAATGGGTTTTCGTGTAGACACCAAATGCTATAGTATTCAGACATGGGTTAGAATGGGATTGTCTTTTGTTCTGTTTGGTTGCTAATAAATTTCAGGAAATCGTTTCAGCTTTAATGTATTTGGTATCATTGCATCATACACAAGAAGGAAAATAAGAAAAAGAAATAGAAAAACAAAAAGTGAAAGTGGAAAAACAAGTCTAATTAATATGACTTTTTAACATAATAGACTTGTAGGAACAAACGGGACCTCGATTGGATTTCCGGTTGGAAAACTAGAAGGAAAATTGTAAAACACAAGACTTAAAAGACCCGTTTGGGGGCCGAAATTGCTAAATGACCACCGAAACCACAGAAACTTAGCACGGGCAGCTTGTTTAAGCCTAAATAGACTTATAGGAACAAACGAGACCTCGATTGGATTTTCGGTTAGAAAATTAGAAGGAAAATTGTAAAACACAAGACTTAAAAGGCCTGTTTGGGGGGCGAAATTGTGAAATGACCACCAAAATCGTCGAAACTTAGCACGGGCAGCTTGCTTAAGCCTAGATAGACTTGTAGGAACAAACGGTACCTCAATTGGATTTCCGGTTAGAAAATTAGAAGGAAAATTGTAAAACACAAGACTTAAAAGGACCGTTTGGGGGGTGAAATTGTGAAATGACCACCGAAACCGCCGAAACTTAGCATGGACAGCTTGCTTAAGACTAAATAACTTGTATGGGCAAACGGCACCCCAATTGGACTTCCCGTTACAAAATTAAAATCAAAATTGTGAAATTTATACCGAGTTTTTTTTTTTCTTGTTAATCTAATTTTTTTTTTCTTTTTCATGTGACAGATTGGCAATGGTGGAAAATAGTTCGGGTTGCATCAGAAGATTTGATTTTGTATTTTTGGAAATATTTTGACATAGGATTGTGGTAAATGACTTATGGGTTAGATGTTTAGTATCAAAATATTTGGTTTTGTGTTTTTGCAAATATTTTGACATAAGATTTTGGTAAATGACTTGTGGGTTAGATGTTTAGCATCAAAATATTTGGTTTTGTGTTTTTGAAAATATTTTGACATAGGATTTGGTAATGGATTTGTGGGTATGATGTTAATAGTTTGTTAGTACTTTGGTATGAATGTTTCAAATTGATAGAGAATTGTAATTATGTTTATTGGGATGTTTAATAGTTATTAATTTTGAATTATTATGAATGTCTTGCACAGGTATATTACTATTTACATTTCATTTGTGTATATATTGTGTACAGAAAAACAGGTGTTTTGGATTATTTTGAACAGGAAAATTATTAAAATCCAAATTTGTGCAATGAATTTTTAGTGACAGGTGATATTTTGGTCGCTATTAATATATTTGGCAACAACATATTGTTTTGTCGCTAAAAGTTAGTGGCTATTCCAAGAACTTTTAGCAACCAAAACTCAGTCGTTGCTGAAAAGTTGATTTTTAGCGACCAAATTAATTTTGTCACTAAATAGTACTTTGGCGACGAATTTATTTGTTGCTAAAACTACATAGCCTATCCAAATCATAACCTTTTACCAACAAATTAGAATTTTACAGCGACAAAATATATGATTTTTGGCGACCAATTTTGCTTGTCGCTAAATGTCTACATACGGTGACAATTTGTTATTTGGTCACCAATACTTTTAGTGACAGGCCTTTGGCGACCAATTGGGTACTTGCCGCCGATTCTTTTCGCGACAAAATTTGTACTTTTGGTGACCAATTTTTTGGTCGCCAAAGGTGCTTTTTGTTGTAGTGTTAACTTTTGTAATATGTCATTAACCTTTATTGCAATCCAAGGCCCAGTCAGTAGACACAACTATTTATTTGGTATGAGTATACATGACCTTTTCTTTCATACTTAAGCTCAAACTAAGCTTTTTTATTGTGACAGATTAGTGGCGTAAATTAATATGGAGTTAGGATTGGCGGCTACAAGTTTAGTGAATCGGTCTATATTTTGACAACACATTATTCAGATTTGGTCATTTCGATTTCTACAGTCTTTTGATATGTTCCTCGGTAAAAGTAACATGCAATCTAATAACTTGTGGGCAAAATGATTGATTACCAAATTCTCACAATCAATATGGAAAGTCAAATCCAATATATGGACGCGCATCAAAAGGGAGTGGTGCACAGCCACTTACAAAACATATATACAACTCAGGAAGAGCCTTTAAATAGATCATGATTCAAAAGAAACGACACAGCTAGAATAAGTCTTCATGTACAAGTGGTATTCTATTATATGCTGAAAAGTCCAAAAAAAAAAAAAAAAAAAAAAAAAAACAATTTCGAAGTCTCCTCAAGCTCTCCTACTTGAAATGGTTTAACAACGGGGTAAGAACCACTCAGTAAATAGTTTAATCAGTGAAGTAGCTTTAATTCTATGGAATTTTGTTTTGTGTCACGCAAATTTTCAACTTTGGGATTATTTTCAAGAATTAGTGTTAGGTTTGACAAAACTCCTCTCAGTTGTACTTTTATTCGCTCTTTTATTTCAGTGAGGCTATGAGTTTTTTATATGCGAATCCAACCCGAATTGTGCCTTGCAGAAAAGTTTGTGATGTTTATTCTTTCATGTTTGCCATTTCGTTGACTATGACGGGGATCGAGCTGCAAAAATACAAAATGCAAAAATGCATTCAAAGTTGCTTGTTGGCTCGAGCGGTCGTTTGTGCGCTTGAGCGGAGAATCCTTGGTTCCAGAAGTTTGATCACCTGCAAAAATATTGGGAGATTTTTTTTCCCGCTCGAGGGGAATTTCCTACGCTCGAGCGTCAATCCGCTCGAGCGTAGATCGCTAAACAGATTGCTATAAATATGTGTTTCAGTCAGATTTTAGGGTTACACTTCCAGATCTTCTTCTTGGATATTAGGGTTTATATCTGGGGCTATTTTGCTAGTTTTCTTTGATGTTTGATTGAGTATTCAACTCATGGTTTTAGAAGTATACATCAAAGGATTGTTTATTTATTCTATACAAAAGAAAGAGTTGTTCTTTAGTGGATTCTAGGGAATTCGAGCCTGAAGCTTTGGTGGATTTTGGAGTGGCTCATCGTCGTGATTCGACATCGACATTGTGGATTCAATGTTGGGCATGACAATTCCGAGGTGAAGACCGTGCTGGAAGAGGCACATAGGGGTTGGTTCAATTCAGGCATGGATTCGCTAGGTAATTGAGAGTATACTTGTGTAATTCCTTTTGTCTTCTTAATGGATTGTTTTGTGGCTTTGGCCTGTGATTTTTTTTTATCACAATTGGAGGCGCTCCAATTGTGGTTTTTCCATGTTAAAATCGTTGTGTCGATTTGTCTTGATTGTTTGATTGGGATTGTTATCTACTGCTTAAAATTGATACATAATCACAAATCAATATCTAGGGGATTTCTAGATTTTTCAATTAGTACATAAGCAATGTTTTCATATGAAGATAACAATTAACATGCTTCAGAAATAAATTAAGTACAAGTTGTTAACAAGAGTACGTGATATGAGATATCTAGATAAATCACAAGGCGTCGGATGTTAATCCATCGATAAAAACAAAAACAAGTAGGATCACATCGACTCAATCCACAACAAGACCACTAAAAGTGGTAAAGCCACATGTGCAGTATAAAACCACTCACATACAAGACTTTGGTCTACATTTGCAAGACCATGTTAGTAACTACCTTGGTTGGTCGTCAAATATGCCGACGCTAAAGCCAGCAACAGGCTTCTCAAACAAAAAACAACTTGAATACACAATTATGCTGGTTTTACCCATGAGTGTGTAAATCTTTATATAAAGTGTCTCATTCCTTTCCTAGGAGTCACATTAAACTCTACTTACCTAGCAAGTATATCCCAATCAACAATACTACGTCCCTAATTTATCACCCTAAGTGATTCCTAATAATATGACATTGAGATTAGAGCCTACATGATAAAATATTTGATAAATTAAAATTTGACATTTGTCATACATAGAAGTGAATTTTAAGGGTGAAAAATTAGGTGTTTCAGCATTTTTCATATCCCAATATGGCTCTTTCCCTAGTTAGATTGGGTTAAACTTCCTCAAAGAGTACTTTATCCAATTTAGGAGCTACATTCCCACTAGGACTCAACTTCTTAAGGGTTACTGGACTCAACATTTCGAGAGTCATATCTTGATTGGAGCTGGCCGCTACCACGACCTTGACCAATACCTCATTGCCACTTGGCACATCGGTCCGAGATCATGCTACATGGTCGACATTCTAGACCCAGGTGGTCCTTAAAAATATGCCCCTGAAAAATAAAACATCACAAGATGGGAAAGGAAGATCAAACCCCAAAAGATTAAAAACAAAGTTGGGAAAGAGCCAACCAGACAAAAATAAACACCTGAAGGAAATAGAACAGAGCTCAAATTCAGAAAATAAGCAGCCAAAGCAACTGAAGCACCGGAGTTTACATAAAATGCATATGTATTAAACTGTACTTTAGTATCAAAAACAGTGTGTGCCGAGAATGTGAGGGTTCCAAACTAAGCTCTATGTTATGTGAATGCAAGGGTAGGGATTAATATTGGCGCAACGGTGAAATGAATCAAGTTCAAGGGAGAAACTATATTATATCAGGAACTGCATGGTAAATCTGTATATAAATGATAGTTCTCAGAAAAAAAAAAACAACCCCCCAAAAAAATCAAATAAAATAAAAAAATAAAAATGTAGAAGAAGAAAGAAGGAAAGAAAGAAAAGAAAAAAAAAAGGAGGTATTTTGGTTTTGAGTTTTTAAAAACAATTTTTCAGTTTTCAATTCGTATTTTTTTTTTAGTAAATTTTTTTAATATTTTAGTCAATTTTTTAGGTAAATCTAATCTCGATGTACTTAAAAAAATAAAATATTTGTAAAGAAATATTTAAAAAATTAAATAAATATGAAAATGTACAAAAATTTTATATATATACATACATATATTGTATTTTGTAGTATTTAATGAATTTTAAAAGATTTTTTTAATAAGTTTTATACTTTTAAATGTATTTATATTAATTGGATCTAAAAATAAAAAATATTGATTAAAATATTCTAAAATTCACTACATTTTTTTTAAAAAAAATATGAATTAAAAACTTAAAAATTTTAAAAGTTGTTTTTGAAAAATCTAAAACTAAAGAGAGTGATTAGGTTCCATACATTCAGGAACTTGTGTGATGTAAGTTAAATCCTATAGTGTTAAATTCTATCAGTGTGATGTGACTACAACCCACCCAAAAAACAAAAAAAGTGACGTGACTAGGGAGGTAAGGAAAATCGAAAAAATTGATTAGATCAACTGAATCAGATCAAATAGGTTATATTTAGTCTATTTTTTTAACAAAAATCGGTCTATGCGATTTTTAAATTTGAATTTTTTTCGATTTTTGGTTCAGTATTGGTTTAAACACCTTGTGCATCGATCTAAACCGAAACCAACCGATTCAACATATATTGTATTTATAATATATATATATAATCTAATAATATAATGATATTAATATGTATAATAAATTATTAACCTTAATTAATTAACCTTATCATCTTTACAACCTAAATTTGTAAACTTTTATTATATATAATGTTAACTCTAACTCATTATTCTTGAAACCTTAGTATTTTAAAACTTTTTTTTGTTTTTATTTTTGTTAATTTAGGAATTGAAAAGTATGTATTAAATGGATGGATTAGATATATTTGAAATGGTAGACAAATAAACTAATTTAATATTTTTATATAGATTAATGATTATATTTAAAAGTGGCTCAAGTTTGAAAAATCCTAAACTGATTAAACTGCACCAAACCGAACCGTTTCAATTGCTTGGGTTTGGTACGGTTTGATGAGAGAAGCGGTCTGTATCGGTGTTCAAAATAATAAAACCGACATTATCGGATCGGTGTAATTTTTTACCTAAATACCGACCGTACCGAACCGATTACATCCCTAGACTTGACTGACCAAAAGAAAAAAGAATACAGTTGTTTTTGAAAGTCGTGTCCGTGCTTTTTGAGGCACTGCCTGCGACTGAACATGGAAGAAGGGGCGAAACTACACACTTTCGTGTTTAGATATTAATATACTGGTTTGTTTTAGTTTTTTTAAAATATTTTTTAAAAAAATTATTTTTTTATTTTTAGTAAATGTTTTTTAATATTTGAAGTAATTTTTTTAATTTTTCGACACATGTAACATAAATACATTTAAAAGTCTAATATTTGTGAAAAAAATCTTTAAAGAATTCACTAAATATTAAAAATATAAAAAAAATGAAAATTTAGTATATTTTTCTTATTTTTGTATATTTATTAATTTTTTAAAATATTTTTTCACAAATATTTTACTTTTTAGATATATCTAAGTAGGATACATCTAAAAAAATATTAAAGAATGCTTAAAATTTTAAAAATATTCACTAAAAATAAAAAAATATATATGAAAAATAAAAAACTCAATTGAAAAAAAATTAAATTCAGAAAATTAAAACCAAACACAGAATCATAAGTTTGTAACACATCATTAAAATCTAAAACGATATGTTGTTATGACTATTTCACAATCATTACTCAGAAAATTAACATTTCCATTCCATCTATATATGAAACTGGATCGATCATCATCATAACCAAATAACTACCTACCATAGCCAAGTTAGCTCCTAGATGGGATATGCAGTTCAAAGGGTATAGGAATCATGTCTGCTTCACACCATGAATGATAATCTTTTTTTGATCAGCAAAAGAAGAAAAATGATAATCTTGACAATGTTGTGACCTTGTTAACCATGGTTCATTCAGAGAAATCAAATTTGCAGTATTATTACACCAGAAGAGCTAAATAAGATTGAAACATGTCCTCCTTTTTTTGGCCTTTTAGGTTGTTCTATACTTAAAGGTTGTGTTAAATTATTTGCTTAGCCTATGATGTAGTATGTATTTTTAGAAACTCCCTTAAAAAAAAGACCACCTAATCCCCCAATGAAAAATGCTCATGGCATTGGCCATTGGTTGATCTTTTCGACGAAGATTGATGGAGATGGTGCATGCATAGATGGTTGTCTAACAAGGGCCTAGTATTTTATAATCACCAAAATAAAACTAGGAAACTTTTTTTCCCCAAGAAATAACTTCAAAGATAGCGTAAAAAAAAAGGGCGAATTACACTAATAATCCCTATAGTTTGGGAGGCTCGTATTACTTTGATCCCTGACTTTTCAATTGTGACACATTTGACCTTGAATTTTGAATCTTGTTCCAAATAAGGACAATTGAAAATATTATTGCTTAATTTCAAAGACAAAATCGTCAATTTGATAAAATATAAATTAATTTGATAAAAATAAATGTCAAAAAAATATTTTTAAAATTTTTAAAATTATTTATACCCACAAAAGATAAAATTATGTAAAATTGATAAATCTTTTAAACATTTATTTATTTTACCAAATTAATTTTTATTATGTGTTTGGATGATGATTATGTAATGGGTGGTTGTTAGAATTTTAATGTGTAATCGATATATTTAATATATGAAATGTTTTTAGTTTTGGATTTTTTTTTGATTTAATGGATTGGTTTAATAATGATATCAAAATTGTCGCCATATTTAATTTTTGGAAAAATAAACACTAATTTAATGAAAATAAAAATAACCACCCATTACGTGATCATCATCCAAACACATAATAAAAATTAATTTGGTAAAATAAATAAATGTCTAAAAGATATATTAATTTTACATAATTTTATCTTTAATTCGTAGAAATAATTTTTAAAAATTTAAAATTATTTTTTTGACATTTATTTTTATCAAATTAGTTTATATTTTATCGAATTGACAATTTTGCCCTTGAAATTAAACAATGGTATCTTCAATTGTCCTTATTTGGAATAAGATTCAAAATTCATGATCAAATGTGTCATAATTGAAAAGTCAAAGACTAAAGTGACATAAGCCTCAAACTATAGGGACTGTTAGTTTAATTTGCCCTAAGAAAATAATAATCATCTGGGAAGATATATATGATGAGTGAAAGAGAAATCATTGATGAAACTTGAACAAATCACAGTAATAGTTACAGCCTTCTCCTTCTCTTTTGTTGTCAGATCAAAACTGAGAACTTCTTCAGTAAAGTTCATGCATTGATGTGCAGTTGATCATGGTTCTCTCCATCAACTTTCTCTTCAATAACATTATGAGTTTGATTGCCATGGGAAAGATGGGCTTCAATGGTGTCGGTGTGATGAGGAATAAACCTTGAAATGACAACGATGAGTCCAAATACTATGGGAATGAGTGAAAATTTGATGGGGTCATTTTTTCCATAAAACTGTAGAAAAATAAAATCAACTAAAGAGATTATTGTCTGAACTAGGACAAAAGGAATATTAACCCACAGAAATCTGCAATTAATCCATCTTCTGGAACTTAGTGCTTTATGTATCATCTCAAGCAGTGCCAGGATTGATCCTAGGAGTGAAAATACAGTGGCAAGAAGAGCCATGACATAGAGTCTTTGATCATTTGTCGCCTTTGGATGTTGTTCTTTTGCACTAGAGATTTGCTCTATGATTGTCGAAAAAACCTCTATTCCAAGTTCTAAAATGGCAACCGTTTGATCAATTGTAAAGATTTCTTTTATCTGTTAAGTACATAAATAAGGCTAGCTCTTTATATTAATCATTTAAAAAAAAAAAAAAACACTATCAATAATATTGAAGAAGTAAAATGTCACCTACTTTGGTCCAAGTATTCTTTGAGAACCACACAATGATACTCAACAGGGCCTTGGCCCAATCATTGACGTTATTCCATTTGTTTCTCTGAAACATTGCCACAGTGTTGCAACAATTTCCAAACCACCGTTTCATCTTCATGCATTCTATCTTTACTATGTGTGCAGAAGCTTTCCTACAGTTCATCAAACTCTGCAAACAGGAGGACCCAGGTGTAATACAGTTTGAAGCTTCAATATCGTTGCCTATGGCAAAATAAGAGAAGAGAAGAGAGGGAAGAGTAGAGAGACAATATGGGATTGGAAATTTGGGAGCTCATTTTTGGTGTGTGAATAGAGGGAAGAGTAGAGAGACTATATGGGATTGGAAATTTGAGAGCTTGCTTTTGGTGTGTGTCTCACTCACTGCCTGATCATAGTTATAGATAATAATAAAATAAAAAAATAGCTCATTTTTCTCAGTTGAGAGTGGTTTTTTTTTTGTCCCAGTTGAAAGGGGTTTTTTTCCAGTTGAAAGTGGTTTTTTTTGTCCCAGTTGAAAGTGGTT
This sequence comes from Camellia granthamiana, assembly GCA_036172215.1. Lineage (NCBI taxonomy): Eukaryota > Viridiplantae > Streptophyta > Magnoliopsida > Ericales > Theaceae > Camellia > Camellia granthamiana. Next base: position 76,921,311 of record CM069910.1, read on the forward strand.
TTTTTTTTTTTTATAAATGTGAAAGGGTTTTTTTTTTTTTTTTTTAAATTTTAAATGTGAAAAGGGTTTGTTTTCGAGTTGTAATCCAACTATATTAACATACTAATACTATCTTTGTCAAAAAAAAAAAAAAAAAAAATACTAAATACAAGAAATCTATAGTCATGTTTGGTGCAGTTTATTATAAGTTAAAAGTTAACAATCATAAAGTATAAGCTAAAATCACTTCTTTCCTAACTTCTTAATTAAGTTCTTTTTTTTAACTTATTTATGTTAAACTCTCAAATTAAAATGAAGGGTAAATTACAAATACACTCCCTGAGATTTGATTAAAATACAAATCGCCCCATATGGTTCTGAAAATTACATTCCACCCCCTGAGGTTTGTAATTTCATAACAAATTACCCCTTTTATTAATATATTATAAAGTCAATTAACAATTTTTAATGATATTAGAAATATGTTTCAATTAATAATTTAACTAATTTTATTATTGTATATGAGAGTAATTATGAATTTCATTTTTTTAACTAATTCTGTTAAATAGAAATTTTTAACAATATTATTAAAATTTGTTGTCGTCTAGATTAAAAGCCAAACTTCATCATCATGTAGAATATTATTTTTGTGTTGTTGGGTCATTTCATAAATAAATTTTGACATTTGATTCAAAATTTAAGATAAATTCTAATATTTTTTTCTCAATCTGTAGATAAGCTCATGAAAAGAATTCTCCATTGTCAAATTAGAGGGGTTTTCATGGTAGTGTGGACATCAGGTTTCATAACCGTTAAAAAAGTCTAGGTGCATAGAAAGAATCAAATACAAAATAGACAGTTGCAAATATTTTCAATATATGCATTTTGTGTTTGATTTTTTTTTTTTTTTTTTTTTTATATGTGTAGCACAACTAATAACCATTTAATTGAACTCTAAGAAATTATTGAAGATTTAGATTGATTTCTACCATAGTGGAGTACGTGTTAAGGAGCTCATGTTAATGGTGTGTATTGAGCTATCGAATTAGATTTTTCATTTTGTTTTAAATTTTCAATTGTCATAATTTTGTTTAGGGGAATTTATTTTAAGGTTCTTGATATTAAAATTTTATAAGATAAATGATATATAATATTTTTATAGTAGTTGGCGTCCCTTAACATTTTCACAGAGAAAATTTGACTCAGAAAAATTTGTGCCCGACTCAGACAAATTTCAGCCCAACTTTCGTCCCTAATACAGAGAAATTTTAATTTTCACAGAGAAATTTTGAAATTTCTCTAATATGATCATAGAGCCATTTCATCGAGGGGCCTTAACTAATAAAAAAAATATATGTTGGACCTTTCCTACTATACAAAATTTGAGAGGGATGTTCACTAATTTCCCTTTTTATTATACATATTTATTTTCAATAAAATCTATATTTTTAAAATCTAATTGTTGAGATTTATCAAATAAAAATAATATTGGATATGAAATTTATATAAAAATATAACTAAAGTTTTTTTTTATAGTTATATCAATTTTGTAGTGTTTGTAGAAATTATAAAATTTTACATTTTTTTGTCCATAAATTGTGAAGATTTATGTAATTAAGAAATACCTCAATTGACAATTGAGCAAAATTTCTCATTTTTTCCATCAAAATTCTATCATAAAATGTTATTTATTTATTTTTTTTAATTTTCAATTTTTCCATATAATATTAGGACAATTGTTTATTGGTGGGACATTTTAAAAATAATTACATTATACATGAAATTTTTTTAAATGCAAGTCTAACACAGAAAAAAATTACACCAAACATATAAAGGAGGGAGGAAAGGGGGTCACTGCTATGCTAAAAGCACAGCAGTGACTGTGGTGCCTCTATTTAAGTTGTATTATGGCCTTATTTTTATAATCCAAACCGTTCACTTTGTAGGTTTTGTTAAGTATTTCATGCCCACCAAAAATCATATTAATCGGATATCAACAACTATATGATCGATAACCAAAAAAATAAATAATAAGTTTTTTTTGTTGTTGTTGAGAAATTGCATAAACAATATGCAATTCGATCATATAATTATTAATATCCGATTAATATGATTTTTGGTAGGCATGAAGTACTTAACAAACCCTACAAAGGAGTGGTTTGGATTATAAAAATAAGGCCATAATACACCTCAAATGGAGGCACCACAGTCACTGCTGTGCTTTTAGCACAACAGTGACCCCTTATCCATAAACGGACTTACACCTCAAATGGAGGCACCACAGTCACTGCTGTGCTTTTAGCACAACAGTGACCCCTTATCCATAAACGGACTTACATTAAACACAAATTAAACTTGCACCCCATAAAATTATAACATTTTTTCCACTATCAAACTGATTAGAGATTTTCCCACATATTTTGAAGGAAAATGCTAACGTTGTCTTTTGTTTAAAGGTATAAAGCACTTGACATTTCCATTGATCAGCATTAAAAGATTGGGCAACTAGGAGAATCTCTAATGCATATTAAAAGATTGATAAAGTTTGTACCATTTTGTTATATATGTTATTAATACATGTTATGCAGGTTTATGACAAATGTTATATAATTTTTTAATAACGTTATGAAAAATAGTGATTTAAAAATAGAGATTAGCTTGTCTCCAACTACAAAGTGGACTGAATCGTGTTGTTTAGGTCTATGGGACTCATTACGGGTCTCGTCTCAATTATTCGAACCTTTCATTTATTAGACCACAACGTGTAGATTATCCATGAAAAAAATCAGTTCGATTCGATAATTGTAACCACATTATTTTATTACATTTGCCTCACAAAAAATGAATGATTTAGTTTTCAAATAATATTTGTCATTCATTGTTTTGCAAATAAATGTCATAAAATAACATCGCTATGCTGGAAAAATGGTTTGGAAACCATTAATAGGTGAATGAGAAATTCACTCCAAAATGCACCATTTGAGTATGGTTTTAAGACGAAATTTATTTAATTTAAAATTAAATTTATTTATTATTTATTTGGGTCAAAATTGAACCAGGTTCGATTCAAAATTCGAATATGTTTGAAAGAACAGTCATATCTATTCATTGCATCTATTTCATGAAAGAGTTGTGTCTCTTCATAGAAAAGAAATGTGTCTTTTCATTGAAAAGTCACCATGACCTTTCAAAAAGCCACCGATTCACCTATATAAATGAACCCCTATTGCATTCATTAAATATGAAATTCATCTTGTGTTTCTTTTTTTCTGCATTCTACCTTTTTTGTAAGAGAATTCTGCACTGTAAAGCTCGCTAGACTTGCCGTGGTAGTGCTGCTTCTACCAAGTTTGATCGTTGTATCCTGGGAAACGAATGTCCAATAAAAACTCGTGAGCATCGTAGGGAGGGACGAATTTGTTTTAAGGAAATTGTGTCGAACAAAAGCCTCGATCAAATTATTTTTCGTTTCCAGATTTTTACAATCTATTTGTAAGTTTTCTACTTCTCTGTAAGTAGTTCTAATTCTAGTTCTATTAACCCAAACAATTTACGTTATATTAAACTTATATTTTTTTATATAATTTGGTAATATATTTGGTGCGATTATTGCATGTTACAACTGTACACATAAGATTTATTCTAACAATCTTAAGACAAAATTCTTGTTAGGATATTGCCACAGAATTGTTGGAATAATTCTTACAATGCATTCGAGTTTTAGTGGATAACTTGTCATAAATCGTAATTAGGAGACAACTCTACTTCTCTCTCCCACATTTGTGATAATACATAAATTAGCACAAACAATATGACTCATTTATAAGCAAGTGTCAGTGTCACAAATAATAACTCATTCAAAAATATTTGGGAGAAAAGAAAATGAAATTATCTCTTCTAAATCAAAAGATAAACTCCCACATTAAGAACATGATTCATGGTTAAACCAATTCTACCACACAAGTGAAATAATGATTGATGACATCTTATCTCACAAAATTCAAAGTTACTTTAAAAATAACTTTCGATTGATTATTAACAAAAATAATAATCAATACAAAAGATTCGTCAATCTACTTCCAATTAAATGGAAGACAAAACTATTTAAATCATCATGTTTAAATATCTCCGGTGATCCAGATTGCATTGATATTGCAAGAATACTACTACCACAATCAAACAAAAGTTATTTACACGTAATTTTTCACATAATACTCCAAAAGAAATCCATTGATGATGTCATCATCACAATCACAAATTGATTGAAAATTTCACAATATATATATTTTCATACAAAATATTTTCAATTAAACTTTAATCATAAAATTAATCAATCAATTCTATCGGCATATATTTGATTATCGACATCAAACTAATTTATCTTACAGAACCATATAGATTTAACAACCGGTACAAAAGCATTGTCTTTCATGATATTAAAGGGAACTAACAAATATTATATATATGGTTACCTAGCAATTGATAGAAGTTACACAACTTTTCAAAAGAAAGCCACCAACCGACATAACTATATATACATTCATATATGTATATATCTATATATTTTCCACAAACTAATAGCCAAAATAAACAAAATTATATCAGAATGTAAGATTACAAAACAAAATAACCAACAAAAAAAAAATATATGTATATTCCATACGCATAAATATATTTGGGAATTGAATATTCTAATTCAAAATTTATTAAATTCAGTAAAAAAAATCGCAATTTACTGAGAATTGTTCTGCAAAATATTCCAAGAATAGATCAGCAACACAGAATCAACGAATATAATTATTGCAAATATATAAATACAAAACCAAATCATATACCGTTCATGGAGAAGCAAAATAACATCCAAACTATCAAGATGAAGATAAACCAACGTAAATAGTATGGTCACAATTCAATGTTCATATTTGAATCAAATTAAATTGGATTAATCTGTATCACTACAGATAGAAATTATGTGGTAAATAGCCCAACAAGAATTTGTCTTAAGATTGTTGGAATAATTCTTACAATGCATTCGAGTTTCAGTGACGATTCATGACAAGTTACCCACTGAAACTCGAACGCATTGTAAGAATTATTCCAACAAGCTATGCTTATCAAACCCACCTAATTTGTTTTTTTTTTTTGTATTATTATTTATGGATGATCTACACGTTATGGTCTAAAATAGTACGATCTACTCCACTTTGTAAACTGGAGACAACTCGCTACCTAAAAATAAAATTATACATTTTTATGATAATATCATGTATTTTTTTGATAATGTTACGTATTTTGTGATTTGAAAATTTTTCAATAAAAAAATGCGTAACATTGCCATAAAATATGGGGTAAATTATTTATAAGTCCTATTTGGAAGACTATATAAGATATAATCCTATGAAAAGACTTATAATCCAATATGTCCTGTGGTTTTTTTGTGGACACGTCTACCCTTAACCTTAATTAATTAATAACCTGATTAATGATAATACTATATATGGAAAATCCAATATTAGCATAAATTGTGATCATGTCTATATAGTTAGAAATTTGAAATTCAAAATAACCTAATTAATGGCAATACCATATATAGGAAATCCAATATTAACATAGATTGTGATCATATCTATATAGTTGGAAATTTGAAATTCAAAATGTAAGTGTAACATGTAACATCTCAAACCCAATGTGACATTCTCAAACCCAACGTGACATTCTCATATACTTCTGAAATTCAATGACAATACCATATATAGGAAATCCAATGTTATCATAGATTGTGATCATACCTATATGGTTGGAAATTTGAAATTCAAAATTAAAAATATGTAACATCCCAAACCCAACGTGACATTTCCAAACCCAACGTGACATTCTCATATGCTTCTCATCCCAAATTCAACGTAAATGTAACATATAACATCTCAAACCCACCGTGACATTCTCATATGTTTCTTATCCCAAACCCAACGTGACATTCCAATACTCCACCGTTGAATTATGAATAGTCTAATCTCCTAAATATAACATGTAATATCTCAAACCCAACGTGACATTCTCATACTCCATTGTTGTTTGCATTTTAAATTTTCAATTAACAATTGTAACCTCCTAAATGTAACATGTAGGGATACTCACGGGTCGGGTTTGGGGCGGGTTTATAGAAATCCGTCCCCGCCCCATATCATATTGAGGGCGGGGTAAATCGGGGGTGATGGAATCGAGGTGGGTGCGGGACGGGAGGTGGGTTAATTTTTTAAGTTAAAAAATAAAAATATTAATAAAATGATTGATAATATAGTATATTATGAATAATAATTTATACTTAATGAAAAATATATTATATAAGATAGAAAATAAATGAATAAAAATTAATATTAAGTATAATATTTCAGTGTTTTAACTTTATTATAATGAAAAATAAATAAATTATATATTATATATATAAAAATATATTTAATAAATATAATCAGGGCAGGATTCGGTTCGAATGAGGCGGGGGAAGCAAAATTCGTCCCCACCTCATTTCTTAATCAGGGCATAGAAAATCCATGCGGGGCGGGGGAAAATGATTATCCCAATGTAATATCCCAAACCAAACGTGATATATGAGAGGGAGAATAAAACGTACAATAACGGAACAAAGTAGAAATATAATAATCCACTATTACAATTGATTTACACAATATAGAATCTCATGGAATACATTCCTATCTAAGCAAGACTTTAGACTCTATAAGAAGTTTCACAGGATTTCACACTAAACAAGTTTCCATAATAAGATTTATAAATAATTTTTCCCAAAATATATAATTTCATTTCTAAATAAAAAATCATCTTAACTCTATTAAAATATTATGTAATATTTATCACAAAAATATATAACATGTATTACAAAAATGAATAACAAAATAGGAGTGTGTATCGAAAGAATTTCTTATTGAAAATGTTGCGAAAGGCTGATTTTGAGTCAATAAAAATGAAGATTTCTTCCAAAAGATGGGTACCGCCAATGAAAATTTCTTTTAAATCTTATAATTCGAAAGATGGTGTCTACTAGTAGAACCTTTAAAATATGAGATGCTATAATTTATTGGGAAAATAACAATACAGTGTAAAAAAATTAATTAATTAATTAATTACAAATTAGTGATAAAATTTATAAATTTTAATAATTAAAATTTTAATTTTTTTTATGAATTTGTAATAGTTTTTAAAAGTTACAACTAATTTTTAATTGAAAAATTACAAATCATAGATACTTTTTGAAAATAAATACGTATTCATCAAAAAATTTATAAACTTAATTATTAAAATTTATCAATGATTTGTAATTTTTTTTTTTAAAAAAAAACTTGCTCTGATTTATTATTTTCCCATTTTAATTTTTCCTAATTTATTTGATGTTTCCACGTATCTGTGACTGTAAGCCATATCTGGTATTCACTTCAATCCAGTGATGTTTCCTCCTCTTACAACCCATTGATGTTTCTTATTTGATGTTTCCTCCTCTTTCAACCCATTGATGTTTCCTTTTTGATGTTTCCTCCTCTTACAACCCATTTTCCCTTCTTTTTTAATTGAAATTTTCGTTTAGGACTCCCGTAGTAGGAGGTTCACACGGTTTATTATATATTATCAAGTCTTCCTAGACAAGTGTTAGAGCATCTCCAACCCAATCCTCTCACCAAGAGGATGAAAATAAATTTTTTTATTCAAAAAGTGAATATAGAGTATATCACTATTCATTCCAACTCCAACCATAAACCTTCATTTTCTTCACTATTCATTCCAACTTCAACTTCATTTTCTTTTTTAACAAATATTTAATTTTAAAATTTTTATAAAATATATTTAATATTATACTCATTTTAAAGGTATGATTTCATATTTTTTATTGATGTCAATTTTATAAAAATTAAATTTACACATTAAAAGTTATTTCAAATATAATAAGAAATATAGAGTGAATAGTGTTTTGGAGGTTCCTTCATTTTTTTCCTCCTCCCTTCAAATTTGAAGGATCAATCCATCTTCCTTCATTTGGGAGGAAGAAATGAAGGATGGGTTGGAGTTGTTTTTGGGAGAGGATCCTCCATATTTGAAGATATGGAGGATGGGTTGGAGATGCTCTTAGCACATATGGTCACTATTTACTGCATGGTGGAAAAAGACTTGAGTGAAACGGTTTATTATGTATTATCAAAAAAAAAAAAAAAAAAGCAGAGAAATTTAAGAAACAATAATGTTAGATTTAAGAGGAGAATTTCTTTCGGTCTAAAATCTAGATTGGGGAGGTTTGTTTGGGCCCGTGAGGCTCACTATGAATTCCGTTGCAATGATCTGAATCGTTTATTTTTTAGGGCACTTTGTGTATTTCATCTACAAAAAAAAAAATTTAAGTCAATCCGATAATTGTATTGTTCAATTTACCATGGTTTTTACTAAAAAAATAGACGACAATTATGTTTTTAAAAAATAGATCATATATTTTTTTGATGATAAAAACAATAAATTGAACAAGTTGTAATTATCGAATCAACCTAATTTTTTTGTAAAATACACGAAATGCTAGACAAAATGAACGATTCAGATTATCAAAATGTGGCCAATAATGAACCTCACAAAGCCCAAACAGTCCACTCCAATCCAGTCTACTCCAATCCAGTCTAGATTCAGGCAGAGTGATGATGAAGTGGGGATGGATATGCATGCTAAAACTTTATTTAAATTATAGATTTGAATAAAAATTTTAAAAGTTAAAAAAAAAAATTATATTTCATTAACATTATACAGACTTTAACACGTTTTCATCTAATTAAAAACGGATGGGCTCGAGAGTGGATTCCCTAATTGTTTGGACCTAAATTCCAATGCATCGTTGGGGTTTCATGTAAGAAGATATTGGGTCTTTTTTTATGTTGGAGAGAAAAGCCCGTTTGGTGACCCAATTGGGTCATGTCATGTCCTGTCCATCTGGAGGAGGTAGATTAGAATTAGAAAACTGACAAAAGTGATATATATCTTTCTATTTATAATTATTATTATTAAAAGGGAACAACTTTTTTAAAGTCTTGAAGTCATTATTTTAGAATTTTTTTCAATTTTTTCTAAAACAATTTTAATTTTTTACACTTACATCAATTTGTAATTAAAGGTAAAATGACAAATTAAAACCAATAAATTCCATTTTCTCCCTCCCTACATCTCCAAACTCCTGTGCAATTTTAAATCAATTTCAACATTTTCACTGAAAAGTTCTAAAACTTGCTTTTCACCAAACTGAAATTTTTTTAGTGGATGGTAGGCGGAGTCTCTTTTGATAGTGCCCCTACAGACATGTGATTTGTTGTAAAGGCCCTCTGATGATGTGGAGGGGTGTGAGGCTCATGCAAAGATGGGTGACAAGGCCCTAGATGGATTCACTATCACATTAGAAAATGCTGGGAGGGGTGGGGTGGTCACTGAAGTCAAAACTATTCACTGTGCAAATTTTTTTTTTTTCTTTCTTTTTTTTTGTTTGGGGGTGGAGAAAGATTATTTAATAACATTGCAATCTTATACTTCTCTGGTAAGTTAGTGAAGTAGTTAAGTACGTATAATATTGTTAGTTATATTTTTATTTTCTTTATTAAAAAATTTCATTATGTAATTAGGTTCTTTGAAAAGAAAAAGAAAAAGCAAAGCATAAGAAAATACAGAGAGCTTTCTTAGGTTTGTATTTTTATGTTTTTATATTTTTCTATTCAAGTTGGTGCAATTTATCTATTTAGTTGTTATCCCGTGTTTCAATTTGTTAATCTTTGGTTTGTTTTCTATTTTGTATATTTCTTTTCCTGTTTCACTTTTGTTTGTTTCCCTATTTTCTGAACTCAATTTTTTTTAGCATTCTACATTTCAATTTGGCGCAGGTGTAGAATTTTAGTAAAATTTGTATATAAGTGCATTTAATTGCTGTGATTTTATTTTTAAAGTGTTAATTTTCTTTGTGTATATCAAATTTGTACTGTTAATTTTTCTTTATGTCTATCAAATCTTTTTAACTATAAGTGTTCTAAATGTCTTGGATATGTACTTTACTATTTTGTGTGCTTCTGTATATTTATATATATACTTTTTTTTTTTTTCTAAAATTTGCGAAGCATAAAATGTGAGCAATTGTTTAGACTTAGACTTAAACAGTTTGGAGTTTTTTCTTTCACTTTTTTAAGCTTTTGTTTATTTTTGTGTATAAATTCATTTTTTTTTAAAATTTGGTTTGTTTATTTTTGTGTGTGTTTATATATATATACAATTCATTGTTCTATGTGTTTTGCATTTGTATTTCTTTTCTATTTCGTGTGCTTATTTTTATATTTATTTATTTTTTTAAATTGCAAAGCAAAAATGTGTGCAATTTTTTAGACTTAGACTTAAAAAGTTTGGGGCTTTTTTCTTGTTTAGATTGTGTTACAAATTGTTTTAGCATTGTCTAAAAGTTCATAATTTTATATTTCAATTTTTTTTTTTATTGCATAAGTTTTCTAAGATTGAAGTTGTTATGGAATTGAGGAACCCACAAGCACCTGCAATCACTGGCCCAATCAGTTGGGGAGAAACTTTAAAACCACATTTTTAACATCAAAACCCAACATACATTATTTAGAATACATACCAAAAAAATTAATGCTAACATTTTATGTAAGGTTTTGGTTTGATAATAGGCTGTGATTGATGCCAAAGAGGATTCTCCACGCCAAAAGAGTAAACCCATTTGTAGCTTGGACTCTAATCTCAAAAGTTATTTGTAGGAAAAGAACCAACATTCACGCCTTTCTTTTCACTGATCCAATATGGAAATTCACCATAGAAACTAGATGAAGTTGCTAAGAGTTTTTGGGAAGATTGAGCTTTGGTCTGGTTTTTTCCGATGTTGGCTTTTTGGCATAGCGTATGCTTGGTTTGAGTGCATGTGTCAACCGAGTTGGGATTGGGATATGATTCTAGATGCTAGTGTCCTCTTGGCTTTTTTGATGTAATTTTTATGTACTCCTTATACTTTATGTTACATTAATGAATTTTTCTTTCGTTGGCAATAAAAAAAATAAAAAATAAAAATTGAAAATCTGGATTTTCTTTCAAAATAATTAGTCACCGGTGAAAACCACTCAAGTGACAACTAACAACGATTTATGGGTTGAAACAAATAAGGGAAATTTGGTCAATAATTCTTCAACATATTTTGTAATGAAAAAAGGACACTTCAACCATACATTTACATTAACACTTCAACCATTTTTAATGTATGAAGTCCATTAAAATAGATTTTTCCTGTGAGGAGGGCACAATACATCTTGGGTTTTTTGTGTTTTTTTGTGTGATGAATTCACTATTTTCATTTTATTGGATAGAGATATCAAATGGGTGATTCTACTTACACCACTATTTAATCTCTTTACACCCTCTATCTCATTACACCACTAAAAAAAATGTAATTCTCATTACACCTCCAATATATTACCAAAACTAACCCTAAATTAACTATTTCATCTCTTTACACCACTAATTTTGATAACACAATGCTAAATAATTTACATTATTTTGGTGTTTTGCTGAGGGAAAAATAAAATTTCTCCAGCATTTTGTTGCTATACATTTAGAGAGCCACTTTCTTTCAAAAAATGATTTTTTTAATTTGAGGTGCGCTTGTTTGGTAATACAATGCTAATTAATTTGAATTACTTCAGTGCCATGTTACCGGACAATATTTTTTTTCCCAGCATTATGTTGCTGTCCAATTAGATGATAACAAGAAATTCATTTGGGCCACTTGTGAAGTGCCTGTTCAGTGATACATTGTTATACAAATGAGATTACTCTAGTGTCATGTTGTCAAACTACAATAGAGTTGTCTAGGCCCCCGTTGCTGTACATTGAAAGATTTACTTTTTCCTTGAACCATCCATAAAAAAAATTCATAAATCAAACACGCATCCATAAAATCATACCAAAAAAGTATCCACAAAATTATTCATAAAAACATCAAGTGTACGAATATTCATAAAGTATCCATAAAACCTATCATTATTTGCATCCATCAATCAAACATGTTATCACAATTTGTTTTGGTAATTTATAGGTAATTTTTCCCCCTTAATAAAAATACACATCCACACTTTTTAGAACATGTCAACCTCAATCGTTTCCCATTGATCTTCCTGTTATCTCTATAATAACCACTTTTTTCACAAGCAAGTGTAAGTCTTAGTTTTCTACCATTACCTCTCACATCTAATGTCTTTATAACAATGACAAATCTAGTCTTTTTCCCAACATCAGAAGCCCATTTAATTAATGCTTCACAACTACTAAAAATCTAAAGATAATAAATACATTTATACATCAAATTATTAATAAAACTCAATACAAATTAAAAATAAGAAAAAATCGTATTCATAAAAAAAAATTTAACAAACCTCAATGAATTCATGACTAGAGTCCACTAATATTGTAGTACTTGTGTTGTTACAATGAGTATAAGTATAATCTTTCCAGGCAAAAAATAAAAAATATAAAAAAATGAAACTGAGAATATATGGTAATGAGAAGCCGAACAAATTTAAAAAATTCGGTTTGGGATTACCGGAAATGTATCTTTTATTCGGTAGTTGGTTACTAGACTTATATTTTTTGTTCGGCAATATGATGCCGGACTGTTTTATTTTGTTCGATTTCGAACCACTGAACAAAATTCGAACACCAATCCAGAAAAACAAAACAAAAACCTACCAAATAAATTAAAAAAACTCACAATTTCACTTTTTTTGTGGTTCTTCACCACCGTTTCTTCATCCATTGCTTTCTTTAATGATCAAAATACTATAATTCTCACTTTTTGAAAAGAGATGTGTAAGAGAAAAGAAAAATTAAGAAAGGAAAAGAGGAGTAGGGATTGAAGACCTAGGGGTGTAAGGAGATAACAAAATATATTTAATTTTAGTGTTTTGTCCTTAAAGATAATTTCACACATAGATAAAATTGGGAAGAAAAAAAAAAACTTATATGGAGAGTGTAAAGAGATAAAGTAGTGGTGTAAGTAGAATCACCCTATCAAATAGATCCGGAATAAAAAAGAAAAAGAGAAGACAGTGGCAAAGAGCAAGTGGTTTCCTATGACAGGCCTGCAATGAAGAACAACAAAACTCAACGACTGCAGTAGACTCATGGATGACTTTATATTTAAAACAAATTCAAAAATACAACACCATCTCACTAGTTTCTCATCCTCGCTGATTGAGATCCAATTTTTTGAGGGAAATTTTTTTTTGCTACCTTTAATTTTATAATCTCTTTAAACTAAAGCAACTTTTGTAATATATCATTAACCTTTATTGCAATCCAAGGCCCAGCCAGCCAGACCCAACTATTTATTTGGTAGGAGTATACATGACCTTTTCTTTCATACTTAAAATCTCAAACTAAGCTTTTTTATTGTGACAGATTAGTGGTGTAAATTAATATGGAGTTTGGATTGGCGGCTTCAAGTTTAGTGAATCGGTCTATATTTGACAACACATTATTCAAATTTGGTCATTTCGATTTCTATAGTCCTTTGATATGTTCCTCGGTAAAAATAAAATGCAATCTAATAACTTGCGGGCAGAATGATTGATTACCAAATTATAAACCAATAATTCGCAATCAATATGAAATGTCAAATCTGATATATGGACGCGCCTCAAAAGGGCGTGGTGCACAGCCACTTACAAAAGAAATGACATAGCTAGAATAAGTCTTCATGTACAAGTGGTATTCTATTATATGCTGAAAAGTCCAAAAAAATAATTTTGAAGTCTCCTCAAGCTCTCCTACCTGAAATGGTTAAACAATGGGGTAAGAACACACTCGATAAATAGTTTAATCACTGAAGTAGCTTTAATTCTATGGAGTTTTCTTTTGTGTCAAGAAAATTTTCAACTTTGGGATCATTTTCAAGAATTAGTACATAAGCAATGTTTTCGCATGAAGATAACAATTAACATGCTTCAGAAATAAATTAAGTACAAGTTCTTAACAAGAGTATGTGATACAAGATATCAAGATAAATCACAAGGCGTTTTATGCTAATCCGTCGGCAAAAACAAAAACAAGTAGGATCGCATTGACTCAATCCACAACATGACCACTAAAAGTGGTAAAGCCGCATGTGCAGTATTAAACCACTTACGTACAAGACTTTGGTCTATATCTGCAAGACTGTGGTTGGTAACTACCTTGATTGGTCGTCAAAAAAATGAAGAAGAAGAAGAAGAAAGCAAGAAATAAAAAGAAGAGGTATTTTGGTTGAGTTTTTAAAAATATTTTTTTAGTTTTTAATTTGTATTTTTTTTGTTTTTAGTAAATTTTTTTAATATTTTGGTCATTTTTTTAGGTAAATCTACTTTAGATGTACTTAAAAGTAAAATATTTGTAAAGAAATATTTAAAAAATTAAATAAATATGAAAAAAAAATATAAAAATATACTGAATTTATATATATATATATATATATATTGTATGTTGTAGTATTTAATGAATTTTTAAAAGTTTTTTTAAAATAAATTTTGTACTTTTTAAATATATTTATATTAATTAGATCTAAAAATAAAAAATATTAATTAAAATATTCTAAAATTCACTAAATATTAAAAAAAATACAAATTAAAAACTTAAAAATTTTAAAAGTTATTTTTGAAAGCTCTAAAGCTAAACAAAGTGATTAGGTTCCATATATTAGGAACTTGTGTGATGCAAGTTAGATTCAGATAATTATTCAATAATTTCAGAGGATAGATACGTGATATTGATAGAGTACGTAGGTAGGTAAAATATTGTGTTGAATAATTAAAAAATATAAAAAAACATATTAAATAATAATTAATTCAAAAATACAGATACTTGGTATTTCGAAACATTCAATAATTCTCCGTTAGATCGTGTAGTGTTAAATTGTATTAGTGTGATGCAACTACAACCAACCCCCCCCCCCAAAAAAAAAAAAAAAGTGACGTAACTAACAAAAGATAATATGGTTGGAATGAAAGTCTTGTGGCTCGTCCGTGCTTTTTGAAGCACTGCCTGTGATTCAGCATGGGAGAAGGAGTGGAATTTTGCACTTTCATGTTCAGATATTAATCAAATTGTTTGTTTTTGTTTTTTTAAAAAAATTATTTTTTATTTATTTTTAAATACACCTAACATAAAAACATTTAAAAAGTATAATATTTATGAAAATGTTTTTTAAAAAATTCACTAAATATTAAAAATACAAAAAAATATATATGAAAATTCAGTATATTTTTCTTATTTTTGTGTATTTATTAATTTTTTAAAATATTTTTTCATAAATATTTTACTTTTTAGATACATTTAAAAATGTAAAAAAAATGTTTAAAAATTTAAAAATATTCAATTAAAATAAAATAAAAATGAAAAACAAAAAAACTCTCAATTTTTAAAAAACTAAATTTAGAAAATTAAAACCAAACACATTGAATCATAAGTTTGTAAAACATCATTAAAATCTAAAACGATATGTTGTTGTGACTATTTCACAATCATTACTCACAAAAATAACATTTCCATTCCATCTAGATATGAAACTGGATCGATCATTATCATAACCAAATAATTACCTACCATGGCCAAGTTAGCTCCTGGATGGGAACCTGATGCCCTTATCCAATTCAAAGGGTATAGGAATCATCTCTACTTCACACTATGAATGATAATTATTTTTTGAACAGCAAAAGAAGAGAAATGATGATAATCTTGACAAGGTTGTGACCTTGTTGACCATAGTTCATTTAGAGAAAACAAATCTGCAGTATTATTACACTAGAAGAGCCAAACAAGATTGAAACCTGTCCTTCTATTTTTGGCCTTTTAGGTTGTTCTATCCTTAATGGTTGTGTTAAATTATTTGCTTAGCCTATGACTTTATGTAGTAGTATGTATTTTTAGAAACTCCTTTAAAAAAACAGACCACCTAATCCCCCCATGAAAAATGTGCATGGCATCGACCATTGGTTGATCTTGTCGATGAAGATTGATGGAGATGGTGCATGCATAGTGTATGGGGAGGAGAAATCTGTCGTTGTCCGTACTCCTTTCGTCCAAGCTCCGTGTCTATCCGATCAACCTGAGAACACAACAGCGTTGAGCTACCCGGCGGTGTGTTGCCGGAAAACCCCTCCGAAAGTCAAGTTAGCACACACTCAGAGAGAAAAATAGAGAAACTCAACGAATGTAAGTTTCTCTCACCAAATGATGTTCTATGCCCAGCATGGGGGGGCGCAGTCATGCTTTTATACTTTCTGCGCTCAGCTCTGCGCCCATTAATCCGTTGACACGTGGAGCTCCTCTCCTATCTGTCAGCACAAATTCAGCTTATAACACCTAATCAAACCGCCAGACAACATTAGCGGGGCCAGGGCAGCCCGGCGGCATCACCTCGGCCTCCCCTGACCGTGCTACGTAACGAGTCCGAGGGCGCTGCTCGCCGAGCTCCATCACACCAGAGCTCGGTAGTATTCTGGCAAGACTGAGTTCCAGACTGGTTAAGTCAGCATCCAAATCTTATCTGCCGAGCTAAACGTGCGAACCTCGACACCTGGGTTAACACACAATCATCCTAGCCAAATTAGCTCGGCCCAAGCATGGGACTTAGGCATTGACCGAGCAAGAACACCTCTGGAGAAGCCCAAGTTAGCTCGGCCTAAGCACGCGACCCGGGCCTTGACCGAGCAAGAATCGACTCCAGGTAGGCCCAAGTTAGCTCGGCCTCTTTTCTGTCCGGCATCGACCACGGCCCAAAGCTAGATTATAAATCTCCCTCTCAATTGCCCCTTAATTCCGTCTGCGCGAGCGTGACTGGGATTACATGACCTGACCGGGGGTCGATGCTCCGCCCGACTTGAATCTGCAAAACGTTAACCGAGCTAATCCCCATGCTCGGTTTCCTGATTTGCTCAGTCAATGCCTCAACTCGCCATCCTGTCTTTTCAGTACTGACGCCGCCGTCACTATGGACAAGCGTCACTCGCTCATTGGCCTCGAGCAGCCAATCCTGCCGCCTCTTCATTTTTTTCAAATTTTTGGCGCTTCTTTTCTCCCTATAAGCCCACCGTTTGCCCCTTCCTCTTTCCTCCTTATTGCTTCTCTTCCATTCTTGCTGCAGTACGATTCTCAACCACCAATGTGATCCCCAAACACTATCCTTACTGTGGATTGTCTTCGCGCTCGAGGGTTCGACTTTTGCCCCCAAACGGGTAAGTTCTTCAAATCTCTTCATTGTTTTTCATTTGAAATTCACATTTTAGGGCACAAAGGCCATAGGTTTTAGGATGTAACTCCCCAAAGACCACCCCTTCCCTTTTTCGCTCACTTGTTCTTCAACTTCTGTGATGAACACACAAGGACTTGATGCGGACCGGGCTCCACGTCTCCTTTTGATCCCAAAAAGCATCGAAACCGAGCAAGTTACGAGTTTGCAAAACTCGCATAGGAACCGAGGTAACAGAGTGCTGGACCGCTTGACCGGACAAAAATCTGGTCCGCTTGAGTGGCCGGGCTTCTGGATTTACCTTTGTGACTAAGATGGTTTGGCACTCCATCTGACCGAGCTAAAGTCAAGCTCGTTTTGCGCAACCGCGCTCTCACTTACACTTACACTTCCCTTTACTGTAGAGTCCAAGGGGACCACGCACCACTACTAAAGCTCTCAAAGGCCGAGCAGCCATCAACCGAGAATTTTGCCCAACCAGCACAGCCGTGCTAAAATTAGCTGGCTTCACATGGGGCGTTACCGCTTCCTGGTTGACACGCCGGTCACACTAGCCGCGTTTCGGGAAGAGTACGGCGTCCCTACAGACGTACATCTAGAGCTCGGTGCCGAGGACACAACCCCTTGGGGCAGACTGGACCAATGCCCTTTCACCCTGCTTTCCATAATCGAAGGCGGCCTTCGCTTCCCAATTAACCCTCTATTGTGCGAGTTCCTGAGGCGCACCGGGCTAGCACAAACCCAAGTTTCAACCAACACCTACCGAATAATAAACGAGATAGCCGAGCTGAACAACCGGCTGGGCCTTAACCTAGGATTAGCCAAGATACTTCGCCAGTACACCCTCGGGCATACAGGCGACGGACTTAACTACTACCTAAAGATAAGGCCGAGCAAAGAGAAGATTGTAACTGGCACCCCAGATAAAGATATGCACGACGATGACTTTTTCTGGGTGTCTGAAAATTATGAAACAGTCGACGTGCCCGACTGGTACATCAGCAAGAACTTCGGTTCAACATGTAAGCCGTGCTAACTGCTCGGTCAAATTATTTTCCTTCACTATTCGGTACTAATGCATTTTTTTCTTTTCCTCTTTGCAGCCATCAAAGCCTTGCGAGCAAACTACTACAACCCCAACGAAGGAGCCATCAGAACCGCACTGCGACATCCCAACCGGGATTGCCATGAACTTCTTGGCTACGTATCGAGCTACAGATACTCCGCTCCCCGCCGGAGTAGAATTATAAACTTTCTCCGGGCACCGTCTCCACCACTCGATCTAACACTACCGGATGTGCCCCTAATCCGACTGATCGAAGAAAAGGAGATGGCCAAACGAAGCCACATCAAAAATCTCATCACTGCCACATCCACCGAGCTACCGAGCATCCCTTCCGGCGCAGTTGCTGCCGGTCAAACAAGCAGGGCCGTGGTTGCGCTGGTGTCAACTGCCGCGGCGCAGACCAGCAAGGAAAGCCGCTGAGTCGAGAAAAGGCCTTGGACCGCCGATCCCACAGCTGAGCTTGTTGCGGAGCTGAACACCGAGCAACCCGCGGTCACAACTGAGCCAACACAGCCCTGGAAGCCCCAGTTGAAGCACCGAGGTAAGGAGATCTTGGCAAACGCCTCGGCCAAAGCCGACAAAAAACACCTCCTAGCCTTCGACCTGAAAAAGCCCTCCTCTTGTCGAGCGACGTGACCGGCAGTGACCACGTACCCGACACCCGGCTCGTGAAGTCCTCGGTCAAGTCCATGACCCGGGTAAGAATTTTGCATGCTTTATTCAAATTTTTCCATGTGTTTGCTCGGTTTCCTTTCTCTAATCAAACTCTCTTCTTGCAGGCCATCCAGAAACAATACCTTGTAATGGAGCGGATTCACAGGCTCCGGCAAAAGGCGACCGACGCCGCCAGCCAGGTCGAGCATCTGCAGACCGAGTTGGGACGGTCGAAGGCTTCTTTGGAGATTGCAAACATAGACAACTCCAAATTGCTCGGCCAACTGGGAGCCGTCAAGAAAGAAAGGGACGCTCTCCGGACCGAGCTGGAAGCGTTGAAACAATCAAGGAAGGATGAGGTGGACGAGGCCAACAACGAAGGTTTCAAGGAGGCCGAAGAAAGCTACACCAAGCAAGTCGAGGCCAGCAAGGACATATTCTTCAAGTCCGATTGGAAGGCTGCTTGCGAACAGCTCGGTCAAGGATCTGGAACCAACGTGTTTGCCTCTCCCCCCAGCTGCCTTTCTACCGACGTACATGGTACCATATGCCAACGACGTCTTTAGTGCGTTGCAAGCTGAGGCCGAGGAAGAAGGCGGGGATGAAGCTGAGGAAAATGCCGAGGGACAAAACCGCCCAAAGCAGGCCGACCAGGTGGAGTCCGACGTCCAAGAAACCACAACTACGGTCGACCTGGAGGCAGTTGCAACCGGGGACGACTTCGCTAACCTTTTCCCCTTAGTTTAATTATCTTTTTTTTTTTTTTTTTTGGGAATGTAACCGGGCTGCCTGCCCCACCTTATGTAATTCAGTTTCACATCAATGAAAATTTTTGATTTCGTTAACTGTTGCACTGCTTGTTGGACTGTGTTTTATCATCTCGGCAGGAACCTTTAGGCAAAATGTCAACTGCTGTAGCCGGGGTAAAGCACCTCGGCTATGTCTTTTGAGTTGGGCAAATCATCAACCCTTTAGCCGGGACAAAGCATCTCGGCTGAAGCGTAAATCATCAACACATTCAACCGGAGTAAAACATCTTGGTTGAAACCACAGAGTTGAGTAAATCATCAACTCATTAAACCGGACTAAAACATCTCGGTTGAAACCAGAGAGTTGAGTAAATCATCAACTCATTCAACCGGAGTAAAACATCTCGGTTGAAACCTGTCACGCCCCACTTTTTATTACTCAAACTCATTACCAAATCCATTAATTTAAACCAATTCAGAGACAACATGCGGAACTAAACTCAAATATTCGACTAATGGAATTACATAAAAATTCTCTCATTCGAATGCAAATTAAATACAACAAAAACCAACCGAATAAATTGCCCTTAGGCTTACATCACTAATGAATCAAGAAGAAGGGTGTAACCCTTCTACATATATGGCATTCAGCCAACACAAAGAGGCCCCGTGGCCAACAAGTAAGTAGATCCAAGTCTTGTAGCACATCCTGCTCAACACCTGAAAAAGATTCAACAACGTGGGATGAACATATAGTCCAGTAGGGATCTCAACATGGCCCCCAACAATAACAACTTACAGATAGCTATGATCATGGATACTCAATCTCATACTAGAATAGTAATGTGACGGTTTATACAAAATATACAAAAGTATGAACTTTCTCGAAAGCAGCCATTTCATTCAACGCTATAAGCGATTCATCTTTCCTTTCCTTTCATTAACCCCCGTTCCCAATCTTTCAAAACATTAACAATTACTTAGGAAATAATTTCACTAAGCCCATTACTCTCTTCCATTTTTCATACATAAAACAGATACGCCTTCTTAAAACATATTTTTAAAAAGTTCGATCTCCTTCACACTTCCAAAAGACAAAATGACATTTTGGTTCGCTCCCAACACAAACATAACTATGCATGCATGCCTTTATAAAAAAAGGAAATAACAACTCACCAACATGTATATAATCAACCAATGAGGTAACTCGGCCCTCCGAAACTGTAACCAACACAATCCATGATATTCTCGGATACACTGAAACAACAACAAAACTTTGCTTTACCAGCTATGTGCGTAGTAAGCCAAAGATACACCTTTTACAGCAATATACTAGTTTACCAGGCGCTAGCTGGAAGGGTGTGGTGCCTTAGATTCTCAGCGTAGTCAGTTCTCCAGGCGCTAGTTGGAAGGTAACGGTACCTCTGATTATAAGCGCGGGGTATAACACCAATAACCACAATACAACAGTGCATAACCAACATGTGTAACACATACACATAAACTATCAAGATATAAGCAATGTGTTAAAGTATATGAACACATAGGTGTGTGGAGTCCATCCCCTATCTCCTCACACACACTGGAGTACATCACCTATCTCCTCCCGAGCAAGTATACATATATAATGTATCTCAGCACTTCATAACATACAATGTTCAATCAACAATGGTGTAATGCATACACGACAATTCAACACAACCGTGTCATCCTCCACTGATGACCAAGGACAAAACCTCTAGATGCATGTATCTAGTACACCTATTAAAAGACTCAATTATCATGAGATCACAAACCCAACAACAACACTAACATGGTAGTTAAAGATACAACCCCCACATGTGTGTGTTCAACACTCAAGATACAACAACCCAATTTTCATACTTATTTCAAAAATACTTTTCCCATTTCACAAAACCAATTCCATTCCTTTTGTTTTCACAAAACCAATTCCATGGACAATAAGGCCATAACTCATTTTAATCCACTACATTCCTTTCAAAACCATTCCCAAGCCATGGTTAATCCCTTAGGCATTAACACCTTCACCCAACTCATTTTGACAAAAGAGATTTACAAACATTGGTCAACTACCCTCCATTTTAATTTACCAAATCAAAATGCAATTTAGGGCTTTTTCTTCTTTCAACTATAACATGCTAATTTACACTCCAATTAGCCCAAAACAACCCTCAATGATAAAATAACCATTTTCAAACAACCAACCTTAGGTTCCTTTTCATGGTTTCAAAAAAATCCAACATGGACATGATTTTCATGCAATACAAAACTACCACATGTCTATCTATAAACGAAGTATTGAAAAAGAACAAGGAAATCCTTACCTCAAATTCGGAGCTCAAATGGAGAAGATGAAGAATTTCGAAGTTACTCCAAATCCACTATTTCTCAGATCAAAATGTAACCCTCAACAATCCCCACACTTTTTACAAAGGCCCAAGGTGAGGAAAACACTCTTACTAGATCAAACCCTAGAGAGAAGGTAGGTTTTTAGAGTGAGGTGCTCTCCAATGGAGGTTTTGAAAAAGTAGAGAGAGAAAGGAGATCAAAAAGTGATTTCACGGACTGATATAAAGCAGGTCCGCTCGAACGTAGAACACCCCGCTCGAGCGTCAGACACAGGTTCACGCTCAAGCGTCCAAATCGCCGCTCGAGCGCCGAATGCACCTTCCCAGAATTTTTGCAGACGACCAAAACGCTGAGAGAGGGAAATTCACGCTCGAGCGTCCAAACCGCCGCTCGAGCGGAGAGGCAACAAGAAAGGCCCGCTCGAGTGTCAAAAGAGCTGCTCGAGCGAAGAGACCAAAAACTGGGCAAAAATTCTATGTTTTAAAACACAACCAACTTACTCCCAACTTGCCCAACACAACCCAAAACTCAAATACAAAGAGTAAGGGATAGAAACGAGAATAAGACAACAACACATCTACGGAACCGAGTCCGGATTACAGTTAAACAACAAAAGGGAAAATCGGGATCGCTATAACCTCCTCTCCTTAAAGAATTTCGTCCCCGAAATTAAGAACACGCCAAAGGCACAAGGCCAACTGATCACACGGTACCCAACACCCGAGTACTAGGAAAGAAACTATTCTCGCAACAAACCTCCGGTTAGCTCTCACCAAAAGAAAGGCTTACCAAGGAAACACGTTCCAAAAGACAACACTCAAGCGCAAAAAGCTACAACAAAACCAAACCTTTCCCGAAACAATTCACCAACAACCGACTAGCGCTTCAAGCTAAGTCACTACTCAACAACATAATTCCCAAAAAGGCAACCAAAGCAAATCTTCTGAGTAAATAATAAGAAAAACATTTTCTTGTTCATGAGACATTTCTCAAAGATAGTCAAATTTTCAATGTTGATATTCCGAAATAAATCTTGCATTTTCCATGCGAAACTCAAAAGTTTTGTAAACATTTTTCACAAACACGGTGTTATCCAAAACACATAATCATCCACAGCTAATTTGCCAAAAAGATTCATTTGGAATTCCTCAAAACCCTTGAATTAAATCAACTTTCCAACATTTTCTTTTAACACCCTTAGATGGCCAATACACTAGGAAAATTTTGTTTTCCATTTCTTTCCAAAATAACACTATCAACAACCATCACTCACACAATGATGCCACAACCAACACAGAACATAACATTTCTCTAATGATAGTTAATAGAAATAACTACAGTACTATTAACACATAAGGCATAAGAAATTCATGGTTTTGCAATTTCATTCCGCCTCCCTTTACTTAGCCAATTTAATATCATAAACATGGCTCAGAACCTGGCCGAACAATTGAATAAGACTACAGCTCATAAATAAACACTTCCAATATCAACAGTTCAAATGAGATACAACTCATATTAAACACTTCCAAACTTCACAATTGATACACATTCTAGTGCTGTATCAGTGGAGTCCATCCCCATTCTCCTCCAAAACAATATACATATACAATGTATTTAAAAAGCTTATCATACACAATGATTAACCAATACACATATTTGATGTATTATTTAAATCATCATATTCAATGACACAATCCGAATGATTAGTTTCAGTTTCCCCTAATCAACATACAAAGTCTACAACAAACGAGACTAACCTCAAGGTGACAGATGTCAACCCAAAACCTGATACCAACAAGCTGACTAATCAACTCGATAAACTACCACTCTCAGTGAGCTAAACTCTGATGTGCCGCTTAAACCATTACCCCAAACACGGAGTTCCCTACACAAACCCCAAATTCTGGAATCTCACCAGATCTCCTAAAACCGAACCACACCAACACTGCGTCTAAAGGAATCACCATCCCCCTATGGCTGCATAGCAAGCCTGCTCATCTCCTCGACTCAAGACCGACATGGTCAACCTCAATCACACCGATCCAATCACGAAGGACAATTTTGACCAACGCTATTCTCGTTACTCTAGCACACAAACTGTTCTTCCTCCTACAAGGTACTTCCAGAATCCACTCATGATGTTCTCCTCCTACTCATCGACCATACCAGATAACCAATAACACCACTAACTCATTTCGCCCACACACAGTCATCAACCGATAACAAGCCATAATACGAACACCACCCATGTACACAACTGATGGGATCCCGACGGACTCACTAACTAGCAAAGCCCAAAACACTAATCAACACACAGGTACCATTCCCGCTAACCCGAGATACAAATCTCACATTCCCTCGAACATTCTCACATAACTTTTCCAATACCACGCTACTCTCGAAACCATCACATCAATCACATTCACCCACGGATTCCTGTTCTCAACAAATAATCTCTAAAAGTGAACAAGGCCAACAGGCCGTCACAAGACTATCCTAATATTCTAGTACCAAGCATGCAACAACACTAGGATCATTGATCCCCATTAACAACTTCTCAAAATATATAAAAGAGGGTTCGAGATTTCATGCGTGCCCCCAATACATGAGGATTAAACAAACAACAAAATGCATACATATACGGTACATAAATATGGTGCCTCAGCATCCAACAGTACACCGGTCAACAACAAGATGATTCACATGATACACTCCCGGCCAATAACACAAAAGTCCCCCTTCCAGGGTAATACTATAGGGCTAGCTAATAAGTCGCCCCTCACGAGGCTCTCGAAGCCTGGCCTGCCCGATTCTGGTACCGATACCGTCCCCGACTGGACGGGTACGACTGAGTCTGACTAGGTTTTGAAACACTTACAGAATTCACACGCAAGGGACAAGAACGTCTACCATGGCCCAGCTGACCACAAACAAAACAACCACCAGACCCTCTATTCTGAGATTGGTCTGAAATCTGCACCTCCCTAGGCCTCCCAACAGACGAGTCCAAAACCCCTAGCGAAGAAAAGGAATTAGCCCCTGACTGAGCATGTTTCTGCCTCCACCCCTTACTGAGCCTAGAGCGCTTAGAAACCATAGGACTTACGGAGATGGTCTCTTCCCTAACCCGACCATCACTCACAACCATGGCCTCCACATGGGCCGCTGCCTCGACTAAATTATAATAATCCTTCCAAAAGGATCCAGCTACCTTCTCCCGAATATTGAAACACAACCGCCTTTCAAACTCATAACAATGACACTCCTCTGTTGCCACCAACTCTGGAGCAAACCTCGACAAACTGGTAAACCGCATTTCAAACTGTGCCACAGGAGCATCGTCCTGACGCAACTCAACAAACTGTTCACTCAACCTTTCCCAAGCAGAAGGAGGGAAATGCTTGGCCCAAAAAGGCCTCGATAAAAGCAACCCACGTGCTACCTACGGTATTCATAGCATACTTCCACCAATAACTCGCGTCTCCTTTCAACTGAAAAGTCGCCAAAGAAACCCTCAACTCCTCATCTTCGATTCTGAGCATATCAAGAGTCTTGGTAATCTGTTCTAACCAACTCTCTGCCTCCAACGGTTTAGCCTCCCCCACAAACTCTGGTGGGCTGAAGGGGAAGAACTCCTTGGTAAGCTTGAGAGCATGTCCGTTACTGCCCTTAGTGCGAGCTAGGGCGTCTTGCACTGCTCTCACAATCTCACGTGCGGCCTCATCACCGACAGCCGATGCTGCAACGGCGAGTGCTAAAAGAACTGTTGTGCCCCTACCGACATTCCTACTACTCAACCGTCCTCTGCTTCCTCATGTAGACATCCTATAAAGAACAAAAGCAAATCCCACGCTTAGTGCATACACAATAGCCTTCTCCGGGGCACACACCACTACTATTAAGTCACAAGACATACTTAGTCTTAAACATACGTCTCCATTGCATATAATCATCTAAACAGGGAAACACATAATCGAATCAAGTCCACAAAGATAGCCACTCATCCCGGAACTCTCAAGGAATTCCTATCAGAAACCACGTTGATCAGGCGTGTTTCCGAAAGGACCTCAAAGCAAGTTCACCGGCTATGAATACTATCCAGGAGACTGAATCCCATGCTCACATAAATGCAACACATAAGTCCTAACTTTCATGATATCTATATGCAACGCCCTCACCATACGTAGTAAACCCACTGTGGTAGAAACCACTTCCTACGAGCCCAAAGTATTCAAACCCGGCTCGCTCTGATACCAAGTTGTCACGCCCTACTTTTTATTACTCGAACTCATTACCAAATCCATTAATTTAAACCAATTCAGAGACAACATGCGGAACTAAACTCAAATATTCGACTAATGGAATTACATAAAAATTCTCTCATTCGAATGCAAATTAAATACAACAAGAACCAACCGAATAAATTGCCCTTGGGCTTACATCACTAATGAATCAAGAAGAAGGGTGTAACCCTTCTACATATATGGCATTCAGCTAACACAAAGAGGCCCCGTGGCCAACAAGTAAGTAGATCCAAGTCTTGTAACACATCCTGCTCAACACCTGAAAAAGATTCAACAACGTGGGATGAACATATAGTCCAGTAGGGATCTCAACATGGCCCCCAACAATAACAACTTACAGATAGCTATGATCATGGATACTCAATCTCATACTAGAATAGTAATGTGACAGTTTATACAAAATATACATAAGTATGAACTTTCTCGAAAGCAGCCATTTCATTCAACGCTATAAGCGATTCATCTTTCCTTTCTTTTCATTAACCCCCGTTCAGAGTTGAGTAAATCATCAACTCATTCAACCGGAGTAAAACATCTCAGTTGAAACCACAGAGTTGAGTAAATCATCAACTCATTCAAACGGAGTAAAACATCCCAGTTGAAACCATAGAGTTGAGTAAATCATCAACTGATTTAACCAGAGTAAAACATCTCAGTTGAAACCACAGAGTTGGGTAAATCATTAACTCATTTAACCGGAGTAAACCATCTCGGTTGAAACCACGGAGTTGAGTAAATCATCAACTCATTCAATCGGAGTAAAACATCTCGGTTGAAATCTCAAAGTAGGCATCGAAAACAACAAAATGCTTCAGCAAAGATAAGTCACTTCTATTATATTGACAAAAAGAGTATTACATTCAGAAGTACATGGAGAGCAAGTCCTTCCACAAAAAATTACATAAGAACGTCAAATACTAAAAATAGTACAGTTTGAGGTTGGCTGCATTCCATGGCCGGGGTATGCCTTTTCCTTCCAAATCTTCTAAGTGGTATGCCGCTTGCTCGCTAGACCGGTTACCTTGTAAGGCCCTTCCCAGTTTGCCCCTAGCTTGCCTTCGCCCAGCACCAGTGTGTTGCCCATGACCTTCCTTAAAACCCAGTCGCCCACTTTAAACGGTATAGGGTGCACGGTTTTGTTGTATTTCCTGGACAATTCTTGTTGGTATGGGGCCATGTGGATCAAAGCTTTTTCTCGGCGCTGTTCAGCTAGGTCCAATTCCAGGGCAACTGCCTCAGAGTTCATCTCGGGCTCAAAATTTTCACTGCGGATGGTGGGCATGCCGATTTCCAATGAGATGACTGCCTCTATGCTGTATGCCAAGGCAAAAGGAGTTTCCCCGGTGGATCGTCTCGAGGTCGTTCGATATGCCCAAAGGACACTTGGGAGTTCCTCGGCCCATTTTCCTTTGGCTTTCTTATGTCTTTTTTTCAACCCATCAAGAATGGTCTTGTTTGATACTTCGGCTTGGCCATTGGACTGCGGGTAAGCCGGAGTGGAGTTGTAGAATTCGATCTTCAATTCCTCACAAAATCCTCTGAATAAGCGCCATTAAATTGGGTGCCATTATCAGAAATCAGAATCCTAGGGACGCCAAATCGCGTGATCACATTCTGCCAGACAAACCGTTTGACGTCTTTCTTCCTGATAGTCGCTAAGGGCTCAGCTTCCATCCATTTGGTGAAGTAATCCATAGCCGCAATGAAGAACTTCCAGTTGCCTGGTGCCGTTGGGAGTGGTCCCACTATGTCTAGCCCCCACATCGCAAAAGGCCACGGGCTTGTGAGGGGGAGAAGTTCTTTGGCTGGCTGCTGAATTTGGTGGGCAAACTTCTGGCACTTCTCACATTTTCTAACATATTTTTGAGCGTCCGCTTGCATGCATGGCCACCAATATCCTTGCGAGATAACTCGATAGGCCAAAGAACTTTCCCCAATGTGACTTCCGCATATGCCTTCATGAATCTCGTACAGGAATGCATTCACGTTGTTTGGGTGCACACACTTGAGGTAAGGACCGGTGAATGACTTCTTGTATAAAACACCAGATGAAGAGAGCCAAAACTGCTCTGACTTCACCCAGACTTTATGTGCTTCCTTTTTATCGGCTGGAAGGGTTCGCTCTTTCAAGAACAGGATAATAGGGTCCATCCAAGAAGGGCCAAGCCCGATGCAGAGTACTTTTGTCTGCTCGGGTTCCTCAATACTAGGCCTTAGAAGAAACTCAATCAGGAGAGGGCTGGGAGATGTTCTATCGACCATGGAAGCTAGACCGGCTAATTCATCCGCACGGCCGTTTTCTTCACGACCAATTTATTGGACCCTTATGGCCTGGAATCGCTTGATGTGTTCTCTTATGAGAGCTTGGTACTTGGCCATTCTGTCGTCTTTGGCTTTGTAGACCTCAGACACTTGGTTGACAACAAGTTGGGATTCACTGTAAACCATCAGCTCGGATGCGCGCAACTGAAGCGTGCTCTTGAGCTCGGCCAATAACGCCTCGTACTCAGCCTCGTTGTTTGACGCAGGGAACCCGAGGGTGATAGAGTGTTCGATGGTCAGACCATCTGGCGAGATCAAAACTATGCCGAGCCCGGCACCGTGACGATTTGAGGCTCCATCTACAAAAAGTTTTCACATTTCACCGACAAAGAGCTTCTAACGCTCTGAGGGGTCCTGGGAGGCTTGAAGGTTGATGGGATCACGGTCGCTCGGCTGTTCGGTTTTTGGTTGGCTGCTATTCGATTCTATTTCATCCCCCCTCGGCGATGCGGCACCGATCCCAACAGGTTGGTTTGTTATGCCCAAGTCCAGCGTCGCATCGCCGGGTTGCAGTACTGTACCGGTTGGAGGTTCTATGGTGAGGCGCGCAAGTTCTACGTTGCCAACATCGCCCTGCTGTGCAATTTCTGTTGAGCTTGCGTTCGCCTCCTCGGCTACCGTGGCAAGATCTACCGAGCATACTGGATGAATTCCAGGCGAGAATTTCACAACAAAATCGGCCAATGTCTGTGCTTTTATGGCAGTTCGGGGTTGGAACTTGACGTCGAATTGTCCCAATTCAACCGCCCATTTAAGGATTCGACCAGAGAAATCTGCCCGCTTGAACAAGGCTTTGAGGGGGAACTCAGTCAACACGTCGATTGTGTGAGCATGAAAATAGTGGGCCAATTTCCTAGAGGCCATCATCAACGCCAAAGCAAGTTTTTCCAGCGGCAAGTACCTCGACTCTGCCAGTAGCAAGGTTTTTCTCACGTAGAAGATTGGGAAATGCTGGATACCTTCTGACCGGACAAGCACTGTGCTAACTGCATGCTGAGAAACGGCCAGATAAAGGAATAGTTCTTCGGCGAGCTTGGGTGTCACCAATAATGGAGCAGAAGACAGATACGCCTTGAGCTCGGCCGAAGCCCTGTCACATTCCTCGTTCGATGAAAACTTGGATTTCAGGGCTCGAAAGAAAGGGAGGCAGCGATCTGATGACCGGCTTATGAATCGGTTAAGCGCAGCGGCCATTCTGGCCAGATGCTGCACGTCCTTCGCTGAGTTGGGCTGCTTCAATTCTTGAATGGCTTTGATTTGTGTGGGGTCCGCTTCGATGCCTCGGTTTGTGACTAGGAAGCCTAGAAATTTCTCGGATCCCACGCCGAAGGCACACTTAGACGCATTCAGGCGTAGCTTGTGCTGTTTGAGAATGGCGAACATCTCGGCTAGATCGGACAAGTGGTCTGCCTGATGCCTGCTTTTGACAACCATGTCATCGATATAAGCCTCCATCCTCCGGCCTAGCAGAGGAGCGAACATTTTGGTCACCATCCTTTGGAAAGTTGCCCCGGCGTTCTTCAAACCAAAAGGCATGACTCGATAGCAGAAGAGTCCCCTTGGAGTGGTGAAAGAGGTTATCTCCCGGTTGGGGCCATGCATGGTAATCTGATGATAACCGCGGTAGGCATCCAAGAAACTGAGCCTGCAATGTCCGGCCATTAGATCCACCAGCTGGTCTATTCTGGGCAGAGGAAAGCTGTCTTTAGGGCAAGCTCGGTTGACGGTCTTGTAGTCAACGCAAACTCGCCACTTCCCATTCTTCTTGGGTACTACGACCATGTTTGAAATCCACCGAGGATAGTGCACTTCCTAAATAGCCCGTGCTTCAAGCAAGTTCCTTACCTCCTCCGCGACTAGCTCGGCATGATGAAGGGTCGATCTCCTTGTTCTTTGAATGACAGGGCGTGCATCCGGAAAGACATTGAGTTGGTGGCAAATAAAGCTTGGGTCAACGCCCGTCATGTCATACGGCGTCCAAGCGAAGACTTCGATATTCACCATCAAGAAATCTACCATCTCGATTCTTTCTTGGGTGGTAAGGCTTGACCCTAGCAAAAAGGATTTGTTTGGACTTTCGGTGTCGATCTGCACTTCCACCAACTCTTCAACAGCCTTGTCCTCAGCCTTGGCGCCCACATCTTCAAGGACTCCCTGGCCTTCTGGTCCTTCAATCATTTGAACGAAGCCTTTGGCAGCCTGGCTCCCATTCACTGTCATGAAGCATTGCTTCGACATGACTTGATAGCCCCAAATTTCCTCAATTTCCCCCATAGCCGAGGGGAATCTCATAACCTGGTGGTAGGTCGACGCTACAGCCTGCATAGCGTGAAGCCATCCCCTACCGAGGATCAGATTGTACGTAGACAGCGCTTTCAATACCCAGAACTCCACCTGCTTGACCACAATCCAGCTTTGACCGGTAAAATTATCTTTCCCATAGGCCACTCCGGTTGCGAGTTGAAACCAACCAGCGGCGAAGTTGCTGGAGCCAAGTCTGTATCCCGGAGTTTGAGTTGCTTGAATGCATCATAGTACATAATCTCAACCGAGCTTCCCTGGTCAATCAAGATGCGCTTGACATCGAACTCTCTGACGTGAAGTGTGACCACTAGGGCGTCGTTGTGTGGCGTTTGAATGCGCTCTAGGTCCCTTGTGGAGAAACTAATCACGTCTTTCTCCTCAGTCTTGCCCTTTTTGATCGCGGGCTGGACTGACAAAACTTCCCTCATATGTTCCGTCTTTTTGATCATTCCTCAGAGCTCGCACGCACACGCCGACTCCACTATGCCGTGGATCACATTGACCACTCCTTGAGGGGGCGCTTCTAAGTCATCCAAACCATTCGGATCAGCCGGGGCAGGATGCGCGGCTTTGACGCCCCCATCAATGTAAAGGTCTAAGTGACCGGTGGCAACTAACTCCTCCAAATGTTGCTTCAAAGGTAAACAGTCCTCTGTCCGGTGTCCTCGCTCCATATGATAAGTGCAGCGGTACCGCGGATTGAAGCCCTTTTGCGAATCGCCCAACTTAGCAGGAAACCGGACGTAATCCTTGTCACGGATTTCACTAAGTATGCGATAGATTGGAATTTTAAATACCGTGGTGATGCCCGTCCGGGCACTCAACCTTCTGTTGGCATCAGCTATGTCATCGCGAGGATATTCTGCTCGGTCATTGCGGCGACCTCTACCCCGGTTTCGATGATTTGTTCCACAGTCAGATTCCTCGATGCGATCATTTGGACGGTTAGTCTCCTATTTGACTGCGTGTACCTTGCCAGTCGCCCTTTTGTCCGTAGCCATCGGAGTTGTCTTTGAGGTGGATGTCGCTACATCATCCTCTACTCGGAGGTGCTCATTGATGCGTTGCATTAGTTGCCCCATGGACGTCGGCTGGTTCATTGTAAGCGAGTCCCTCAGCCTATGTCTGACCGGGAGACCGCGCTTATACTGAGTGATTGCCAGGTTGATCAGGCAATCTAGGATCTCATTGAAAGTTTCCCAGTACCTGGAGTTGTATGCCTTGAGGGTATCACTCGACTCCATCTTGACACTTAGAACGTGGTCCACTTTCTTTGGCGTTTTGGTGTTGGTTTTGAAACGAGTCATAAATGTTTCCGCCAACTGTTGCCACCTCTCAATGCTCTCTTCTGGGAGTCTCTCAAACCATTTCAAGCCCAGTTCGCCTAAGCTAGACGGGAAAATAAGGCACATAAGAGCATCATTATGCCTGTGTCCGGCCATGACCTGCCGGAAGTGGCTTACGTGTATGTACGAATTGCTTTTTCCATCGTAAAGTGTAAACTTGGGCAGGTGAAAGCCCGCTGGGAGCGGCGTGGTCTCTATTTCAAGGGAGAACGCCTCGCCAAGTCGGTGTCCAAAGGAACTCGTACGGTCAAACGGGGCGACGGCATCACAACCTTCTCACTATGGTGACCTCCGTAAGATAACCGTTGGAACGCCGGTACCCTTTCGGCCTCCCGTCGGCGAGCTCGCTTGTTCCCTTAAGTCTTCTGAACGGACGGAGTAAGAATATCCCGAAGTGGTCGCCAGACGTGAGGGATGTTAGGTAGTATCTTGCGCACTAGACTTCTCTGCAAGCGTGTCTAGGTCTCCACCCCTATAGCTTCTGGTGATAGAAAGGGAGGGAGTGCGCCGCTGGCTCTGGCTGCCTGAACGGCGGGGTTGGGTGTGCTCACTGTCGTCTCCCACTCCAGCAACACCCTTCCCTTTGACCTGGCGTTTGAGAGCTTCCATCTCTGCTGCCATTCTCTGGATGATGGTGTCTTGGTCCCTTAACTTGTGCTCCAGACATTGAGCATGCGATTCTCTTCACCACCAGTGTCTCTCTGGGCTCCGTGAGCGACCAAAAATTCTAGAGCGCTTATCTCGTGCATCTCTCGGAAGTCCTCCTGGGGAAGTTTCCAGGTCCGCCATGTTCTGAACGGCGGGAGTCCGTCTCTCCGTCTGGCTGATTCTGGGGTAACACCGTCAATGGCAGACAACGGTATTTCGTCATTGTTCACCATTGAAAGCGATCAGATGAGCTTGGAAGACAAAGTTTTATCTGTTAAACGTTTCCACAGACGGCGCCAATTGTACGGGGAGGAGAAATTCGTCGCTGTCCGTACTCCTTTCGTCCAAGCTCCGTGTCTATCCGATCAACCTGAGAACACAACGGTGGTGAGCTACCCGACGGTGTGTTGCCAGAAAACTCCTCCGACGGTCAAGTTAGCACACACTCAGAGAGAAAGAGAGAGAAGCACAATGAATGTAAGTTTCTCTCACCAAATGATGTTCCATGCCCAGCATGGGGGGCGCAATCATGCTTTTATACTTTCTGCGCTCAGCTCTGTGCCCATTAATCCATTGACACGTGGAGCTGCTCTCCCATCTGTCAGCATAAATTCAGCTTACACCACCTAATCAAACCGCCAGACAACATTAGCGGGACCAGGGCAGCTCGGCGGCATCACTTCGGCCTCCCCCGACCGTGCTACGTAACAAGTCCGAGGGCACTGTTCGTCGAGCTCCATCACACCAGAGCTCGGTAGCATTCCAGCAAGATTGAGTTCCAGACTGGTTAAGCCAGCATCCAGATCTTCTCCGCCGAGCTAAACGTGCGAACCTTGACACCTCGGTTAACACACAATCATCCCGGCCAAATTAGCTTGGCCCAAGCATGGGACTTAGGCTTCAACCGAGCAAGAACACCTTTGGAGAAGCCCAAGTTAGCTCGGCCTAAGCACGCGACCCAGGCCTTAACCGAGCAAGAATCGACTCTGGGCCGGCCCAAGTTAGCTCGGCCTCTTTTCTGTCCCGCATCTACCACGGCCCAAAGCCAGATTACAAATCTCCCTATCACATAGATAGTTGCTTAACAAGGGCCTAGTATTTTATAATTACCAAAATAAAACTAGGAAACTTTTCTTCCCCAGAATTAACTTCAAAGATGGTGCAAAAAAAAAAATAATAATAATAATCGTCTGTGAAGATATATATGATGAGTGAAAGAGAAATCATTGATGAAACTTAAACAAAATCACAGTATTACTTACACTTACATCCTTTTTCTTTTTTGTCGTCAAATCAAAACTGAGAACTTCTTTAGCAAAGTTCATGCATTGATGTGCACTTGACCATGATTCTCTTCATCAAATTTCTCTTCAATAACATTATGAGTTTGATTGCCATCGGAAAGATAGGCTTCAATGGTGTCAGCGTGATGAGGAATAAACCTTGAAACGACAACGATGAGTGCAAATATTATGGGAAGGAATGAAAATTTGATGGGGTCATTTTTTCCATAACACTGTAGAAAAATAAAATGGACTAAAGAGGTTATTGTCTGAACTAGGGTAAAAGCAATATTGACCCACAAAAATCTGCAATTAATCCATGTTCTGGAACTTAGTGCTTTATGTATCATCTCAAGCAGTGCTAGGACTAGTCCTAGGAGTGAAAATACAGTGGCAAGAAGAGCCATGACATAGAGTCTTCAATGATTTGTTGCTTTTGAATGTTGTTCTTTTGCACTAGAGATTTGCTCCTTTGCACTAGAGATTTGCTCCATGATTGTAGAAGCAACCTCCATTCCAAATGCTAAAATGGCAATCATTCGATCAATTGTAAAGATTTCCTTCATCTGTTAAGTACATGAATAAAGCTAGCTGTTTATATTAATCATTTAATAAAAAAAAAAACAAAACAAAACAAAACTATCAATAATATTGAAGAAGTAA
Organism: Camellia granthamiana; assembly: GCA_036172215.1. Taxonomy (NCBI): domain Eukaryota; kingdom Viridiplantae; phylum Streptophyta; class Magnoliopsida; order Ericales; family Theaceae; genus Camellia; species Camellia granthamiana. The sequence goes on from CM069910.1 coordinate 76,956,304, forward strand.
AATAGGAATGTAAAAATAGCCCATGGATAGCTTGAAGCCCGCCCTCAGCCAGGGGTGGGCTTGGCCTGTTTAGGCCACTTTGGGCCCGGGCCCGAGCCCAGCCCTTGGATATGGGCTTGGGCCATCATTTTTAAGCCCAACCCAACCCATGGGCCCAACCCGTGGCCCAGGCCCATGGGCCCCCTTAAGGTCCACTCAATGCCTGGCTTGCTCGAGAATTAGTGTCTTTTTTAATGGAAAATAATAAAATTTTGGTAGAAAAAATTTTAAAAAAAAAAACAAAAAAAAATGGTTAGGCTTGCCCAAGCCCGAGGCCAGGCTCAGGCCCATCGGCCTGAATACCCTTGGACCTAATTTTTTGGCCCGTGGGCCGGCCGGGCTGAGCCCAAATTTTGGCGAGAGCCCGTGAGGTCCGACATGAGCTGGGTCGAGCCCGGGCCTAGGTGGATCGGGCCGGGCCGGGTCCGGCCAAATTTACAATCCTAATGTAAAATGCCACCTACTTTGGTCCAAGTATTCTTTGAGAACCGCTCAATGATATTCAACAATTCCTTAGCCTAGCCCTTGATGTTATTCCATTTGCTTATCAGAAACATTGCCACGGTGTTGCAACAAGTTCCAAACCACTGTTTCATCCTCATGCATTCTATCTTATTGTGTCCACACAAGCTTTCCAACGGTTCATCAAACTCTGAAAACAAGAGGACCTAAGTGTAATACAATTTGAAGCTTTAATATCTTCGCCCATGGTGAAATGAGAGAACAGAAGAGAGGGAAGAGAAACAATATGGGATTGGAAATTTGGGAGGTTATCAAAAATTTGTTTAGCAGAAATTTCCTAATAAACTTTTATAGTATTTGAGGACCAAAAAAGGGAAACTTTTATAGTCTTTGAGGGCCAAAATCATATTCAACAATCATTCGAACCCCCCCCCCCCCCATGATTGTAGAAATTTCCTAGTTGGAGGGGTTTGAAGGGGAAAACTTCTATGGTCTTTGAGGGACCAAAATCAGATTCAACAATCATTGAGAACCTCCCACCCCTTCCCCCCTCCCCCAAATCAAAACAAATGATTTTAGGATAAAGATAAAAAGTTTTAATTTTGGAATTTTAAAAAGAGTTTTAGTAATGTGACAATCAATGAGACTCACATATGATGTTGTGATGTCTGTGCTTATGCTTTTATTTATTTATTTATTTTTCTCTCTTATGACATTATTAGAGTTATTTTTAGATTTCTAAAATTAGAACTATTAATCATTATTGATGATTTTATATGCTCACACGTGTACAAGACTCTTGACAGGCGCTTTCAACATTTGAGAAGATCATTTTTTTATTTTTTTTTACTTTGTGTATTTTCGTTTTTAATGAATTTTTTTTATATAAAAAAAAAAATCAACAACTTTAGGTTTCTAAATTTAACGTGACAATTGGTTTACTTTTTAAAACTCAACTCTATTTTTAAATCAAGATTTGGATCAAAACTCATAACTAAACAAAATTTTAAAGTATAACTCAAAATTACTTTTAAAACTCTTCTCCTCTCTTTTTTTTTTTTTAAAAAAAAAAAATTATTTTTAATCAAGTAATCAATTTCTTTTTCTCTCTTATCTCTCCTCTCTCCTCTCACATTCTATACATTAATCAATCAAAAAAAATTACAAATCATCCCAAAACTATTTTCAACACTCGTAACCAAACAAATTTTTTCTTTTCAAATCATGATTCAAAAACTCAAAATTTAAAATACAACTCCACACTCAAATCATAATTCTAAAAGTAAACCAAATGAACTCTCATATAACTTTTTTTTTTAAAAATTTAAAAAAAAATTCAGAAAAGACAAAAAAAAAAACCAAAATAATCTTTTTTGGCTTTTTTTAGTCTTCAGTGATTTTTTTTGGAATTTTAAAAAAAAATATACTTGTTAGATTCGTCTCGACAAGACAGACCGAAAAAGTTAAAAAATTTGACATAATTTTGAAAAAAAAAAAAAAATCATTAAAGACAAAAAAATTCAAAAAAAGATGTAACTTTTTTTTTTTGTTGCCAAAATGGGAAGTTAATTTTGATTGTTTGGTTAAATTTATTTCAAACAATTTTTTATTGCAGTAGTTTTTTTAACTCAAAAAAAACTGATTCTGAGAAACTGTCCACCTCCTATTTCTAATTATCAGTTTCTGTGGTGGGTATATTAATTTATGATTATACCCTTAGAAATTGATTTTTATTTTATTTTATTTTATTTTATTTTGGTTCTTGAAAATAGAAAAAGACCAAAATATAAATTGTGGACTATATATATACATATATATTTATGGGAAATGTGGAATAGTAATTAATAACAAAAAATATAAGTTAGGGCGAATTACATTAATTGTCCGTATAGTTTAGAACTTGTGTTACTTTAATCCCTAACTTTTCAATTGTGACACATTTGACTCTGAATTTTGAATTTTGTTCCAAATAAAGACAATCGAAGATATCATTGCTTAATTCCAAGGACAAAATCGGCAATTTGATAAAATATAAACTAATTTGACAAAAATAAATGTCAAAAAAATATTTTTGAATTTTTAAAAATTATTTCTACCCACCAAAGATAAAATTATGTAAAATTAATAAATCTTTTAGATATTTATTTATTTATTTTTACCAAATTAATTTTTATTATGTATTTGGATAATGATTATGTAATAGGTGGTTGTTAGGCTTTCAATGTGTAATTGTTATATTTAATTTATGAAATGTTTTTAGTTTTGGATTTTTTGATTTAATGGATTTGTTTAATAGTGATATCAAAGTTATCGCCATTTTTAACTTTTGAAAAAATAGAAACTAATTTAATGAAAATAACAACAATCACCCATTACATGATCATCATCCAAATACATAATAAAAATCAATTTGGTAATTCAAATAAATAAATAAATGTCTAAAAGATTTATCAAATTTACATAATTTTATCTTTAATGAGTAGAAATAATTTTTAAAAATTCAAAAATATTTTTTTGACATTTATTTTTGTCAAATTAGTTTGTATTTTATTAATTTGACGATTTTGTCTTTAAAATTGAGCAATGGTATCTTCAATTGTCCTTATTTGGAACAAGATTCAAAATTTAAGGTCAAATGTGTCACAATTGAAATATTAGAGATCAAAGTGACATAAGCCCCAGACTATAAGGATCGTTAGTGTAATTCGCCCTAAAAGTTAATTCAATTTACAACTAACAAAGGTTAATTAATAAATTTACTCTTAACAAGAGTAAAAAAGATATTTATACATCAAAAAGTTATTTCTCAGCTTATTTACTAAATACTACTCAATAACTTAAATTTATAATCCAACAGTTGCACCAAATAGATTAATAATTTCCGACTAAAATCATAATCTATAATTTGTTAAATTATAATCTCCAATCTATTTTAGCATCTGCACAAAACAATACCATTAATAGAAATGAATCTGTACGTACTACTATATTTTATATTTTTTAATATTTTATTTTGTGATCTCTATTATTAGCTTACAATGATAATTCAAATAAATTTTTTTTTTTTTGGTAAAAATAACAATAAAGATAAACTGTTCTAAAAATTAAGTTTCATTAGAAATTACTATGACACATAAATAAATTATATTTTATTTTTGAAAATAAATGATAATTAAAAGATTAAATTCAAATCATACGTTTTATAAAATAAAATACGATTTATTCATCATCAATCGATATTTGATGAAATTAATTTCTTATATAAATGATCTTTACTATAAATTTTACAAAATAAACGATGTAAATTATTATATTATGGGCCTAAAAGGGAATCACAAAATGAAGAATGAAAGGTAGAAGTCATTCCTCAAAATAACTTTGGGGAACGTAGACTCGACAAGAAGATTGGATTAGAGCATCCATACCAAATTCTTTAATTTTTTAAGTAAATTAAAGCTATTTCATTATTTTAGTTACTCACCTTTTAATACCTACTGCATCAAACTCTTTATTCTAACATATTTCTATTAGATATTATTTTCTTATTGTGTTTGTTAGTATTTCTTTTTTCTTAAATTGATAAATTATTAGCCAAACAATTTTTAAAAAAAGCAAAAAAAAAATCGGACTTCTTGCCGAACATCCTGTAACACACAAATAGCAATGAACAGTGCCTCGCTTGTTGCAACGAGTTACTGTACCGATTGTAAATTTTGACAAGCTGCACACGAGTTTGATGCAGATGATTTTTTGAAATTTTTAGCTAAAAAATAAAATAAAATTTGAAGATGTTGATAAGAATGCTCTTAGGGGATGCACCCTTAACTTCATCGTGGTCTAGATTGGAACGTGTGAAAAGACAAAAAAAAATTCAAACCTTCATCGTCCTATAGATTTTTATTTTTGTCTTATGTAAAAATTTAAACCTTCATTGTCCTATATTTTTGTGTTATGGGACGCACATTTAACTTCATCGTGGTCTAGATTGACAAAAACTTTAAACCTTCATAGTCCTGTAGATTTTATTTTTGTGTTGTTGGGTCATTTCATAAATAAATTTTGACCTTTGATTTAAAATTTAAGATAAATTCTAATCAACCTACTTGGTTTTCAGAATTTACTTTTCAGAAAATTCTATTTTTTTTATTTTTCATATTTTTTCTGTTTTCACCAATTTTTTTAATATTTTAATCATTTTCTTTTGAAATTTTTATTGATAAATCTAATTTAGAAGTGTTTTAACCTAAGAAGTCCATAAATGAATTTTTTAACACACTTAGTCCCATGTATTTATAATTTTATTCTATAAAGTTTTTTTTTCTTGATTTACACTATTTTGTTAGACTCTTATACCCTTATATTTAATATTGATATTTAATATTGGGGGAGGAGAGAGAATGGACCAAAGTATAGGAAATTTCATACATAAATTAAATAACATTGATGTTATTATTTTATATTATTATATAATGTGAATATATTTTGAATTGACAACACATTAAAAATAATATAAATATTCTCGCTCATCCGATATGAATATATTTTTAATTGACAACACATTAAAAATAATGTGAATATTATCTCTCATTTGATGTAAACGTTAACAACACCTTTTCAAAAAATTTTCTCTCATCTAATGTAGTGAAGTGAACGTTTACAATATAAGAATATTTTTATTTTTAATTGACAACACATTAAAAATAACGTTCATTATATTTTTAATTGACAACATATTCTTATTCATAACATGCAGTGATGTAAACGTTCACAACATGTGAACATTCTCTCTCATCTAATGTAGTAATGTGAACGTTCACATTAGTATGTTTTAGTATGAATATTCACATCATGTAATTGATAGCACAATGACAAAAATTCATTTCAAGTTAAGGCTTGTGGTTGTATAATTTGATGCAATGCTGATGTGAACCTTAACATCACATTTATCACAATGTCATCTAATGTGAACATTCACATTCACATCATTTGATGTAAACATTCACATTCACATCATCAATAAAGAACCATGTTTAATTTTTTGTGTGTAATATATATCAACATTAAATAGTGGTGTATAGTTAATGAATTTTTTTAGAGTGAAGATATAATGAAAATTAACATTAAGGCTTGGTTTGGCATCTTCAAAAAAAGTTAAAAAGTTAAAAAGTCAAAAAGTCACTATCCTATTTAAGTCACATCATCCTATTTAAGTCACATCACCTCCCTACTACATCACTTCAAACCCAACCCATATTTCATAAAAAGTCAAAAAGCGCACTTATTTAGATCATCCCAAACATCAATATTAATGAGAGTAGAAGAGATTTAAGGTGTTTTGGTCTTCTTATCTCAAATAGGATGTAATGAAATAGTCAAAAAGAATATGAGTTGGATGAAATAAAACTTTTAGAAATGGGATTTATCAAAAAAGCTCCCATTTTTAAAAAATTTTAGAAACACCTAACATAAATATACTTAAAAAATATAATTTTTGTGAAAAAAAATATTTAAAAAATTCACTAAATACAAAAAATACAAACAAAAAAAAAACGAAAATTTAGTATATGTTTCATTTTTTTCTTTATTTATTATTTTTTTTAAAATATTGTTTCACAAATATTTTACTTTGTAGATATATCTAAGTATAGTTTATCAAAAATAGTAAAAAAAATTATTTAAAATTTTAAAAACATTCACTAAAAACAAAAAAATACGAAAAATAAAAAATTCAATTTTTAAAAAATTAAATTCAAAAAATTAAAACCAAACACACTGACAACATGTTTTGTTTAGTTTTAGGAGATAAATTTTCAATAAAAATATTTTGGGGAAAAAGTTTAGAAATTTTTTTAGTTTGCTTGGTTATATATTTTTGAAATAGTTTTTGAGTGTGGGAGTTTGGGATGATTTGATATTTTGTTATAGTTGAGTAGATGTATGTGAGAGAAAAAGTGATTGAGACTGAGAGATAAGAGAAGAAAAAATGATTGATTGATGTATAGGAGATAAAAAGTAATTTTTGAAATTTTTTTTTTTAAAAATTACTAAACCAAACAAAATTAAATTTTTTTTTTTAAATTTATTTCTCAAAAATAAACCAAACAGAGCGAGAATTTTTTTTTTTTTTTTTTTTTTTTTCCTCCCAATCTGTGGACAAGTTTATGAAAAGAATTCTCCATTGTCAAACTAGAGGGTTTTCATGGTAGTGCCGACATCACGTTTCATAACCATTAAAAAAGTATAGGTGCACATGGAAAGAATTCTCCATAGTCAAATTAGAGGGGTTTCATGGTAGTGCTGACGTCAAGTTTAGGTGCACACAAGGAATTAAATATAAAATAAACATATACAAATATTTTTTTTATTTCACATTTGTATATTTTGTGTTATTTTTTATCTTATATATTTTATATTTGATTATTATATACATGTAACACAACGGATAACTGTTTAATTGAACTCTAAGAAATTATATTATTTTAATTTTTTCATAAAGACATATTTTTAAAATTTCATTGAAGATTTAGATTGATTTCCTATCATATTGGAATATCTATTAAGGAGCTTATGTTATAATGGTGTGTGTTGAGCAAATCCAAGGGGTTGTGGCATTGTGGTAAGGCCTTGGGGTTTAAGCCCCAAGGTCACAAGTTCAACTCCCCACCCCCCCTTGGGCCAATCTCCTGGGCGGAAGTCAGCACTTGGTGTGGGTTCAATGCTCCCCCGCTGTGCAGCACTTGGTGTGGGTTCAATGCTCCCCCGCTGTGCGAGTCCTGACTTAAGCGGAGCTTGTCTTGGGACGTCGGGGCAAGTTTCCAGGTTATAGTCTCCTCGCTCGGAACGACTAACAGGACACCTTGGTGATCTCTGCAAAGGGCGCTGCCTTGGACCTGCACCTTGGTGATCTCTGCAAGGGGCGCTGCCTTGGACCTGCGGGAGGGTAGGGAGGATTTTCCTGTAACAAAAAAGGTGTGTGTTGAGCCATCAAATTAGACTTTTCATTTTGTTTTAAATTTTAAAATATCATAAATTATACATATTTGTTTTTAATAAAATTTATATTTTAAAAATTTTATTGTTGAAATTTATCAAATAAAAATAATATTGGACATGAAATTTATATAAAATATAACTGAGAAATTTTGTAGTTGTATCAATTTTGTAGTGTTTGTAGAAATTATAAAATTTCACATTTTTTTGTGCATAAGCTGCAAAGATTTATGTAATCGAGAAATATCTCAATTGAGCAAAATTTCTAATTTTTTTCATAAAAAATTTATCAAAAAAATTTATTTATTTATTTTTTAAATTTTTTTATTTTTCCGTATAATATTAGGGGAAAAAATTATCAGTGGAATAGTTCAACAATAATTCCATTACGCATGGAATTTTTTTAAATACAAGTCTAACACAGAAAACAATTTACACCAAACATATAAAAAGATTAAACACAAATTAAACTTGACATTTTTTTCCGCCATGTATTTGAAAGGAAAGTGCTAACATTGCCTTTTGTTTAACGGTATAAATCACTTGGCATTTCCATTAATCAGCAACTAGGAGGATCTCTAGTGCATATGAAAGAGTAATGTTAGGGATTATGAACAAAATATCATTAAAATGATTATGAAAGATTTTCTACATTTGAATTACACATATAATAAAACACCATACACTAATCAAAAGATGAAAAATATTCATTATGCATTTTATGATATTTTTTTCATGATCTCTAGTATTATTCCATACGAAAAGATTGATAAAGTGTGTACCATTTTATAATACATGTTACGTATTTTTATCATAAATATTATGTAATGTTTTAATAAAATTACGATAATTAGTGATTTAAAAATAAAATTATGTGTTTTTATGATAGTATTACATATATTTGTAATAAAGTTACATATCTTGTGATTTAAAAAAATTTCTATACAAAAAATGCATAATATTACCATAATATGTAATTTCATTTCTAAATAAAAAAATTATCATAACTGTATTAAAAATTTTACGTAACATTTATCACAAAAATATATAATATTTATTACAAAAATGATTATAGGATAATGCACTGAAAGAATTTCTTATTAAAAAAAGTTGCTAAAGACTAATTTGAGTAGATGAAAATTTCTTTTAAATTTATTATTCCAAAGATGGCACTTGATTTGAGTCTATGAAGATTTTTTTCCAAAAGATGGGTAACTCGTTTGAGTCAATGAAAATTTCTTTTTAAACCTTATAATTCAAAAGATGGTATCCATTAGTAAAACCTATAAAATCTATGATGCTATAATTTATTGAGGAAATAACAATGCAGTATAATTTTTTTTAATTACATATCAGTGATAAAATTTATAAATTTAATAATTAAAATTTTAAATTACTTTATAAATCTGTAATAATTTTTAAAAATTACCATTGAATTTTAGTTTTTCCCAATTTATTTGGTGTTTCCACGTCTATGTGATGTGAGCCGTATGATTATATCGTATTCACTCCAAAATGCAAGACACGATTCTAACTTTTACAAATTACAACCCATTTTCCTCCAAGTTTGAGCAATGGATCCCACCCCATCTTTGTTTTTCTCCTTTTTAATTGAAATTTTTGTTTAGGGGAAGGGATTTGGGAAGATGGTTAAAAATTGATTTTATTTTTTTAGCCTTTTTTTGTTAAAAAAAAAACCTGTGTAAAAAATATAAAAAGTGATGTGACTCAAAATAAATTAAAATTGATTTTTAACTTTTAACCCTCTTTCCAAATTGGACTCATTGGTAACTATTCCTTGACAGGTTGGCACACGTTGTGGAGAAAGACTTAAATGAAACTTTTATAAGGTCCTGTGTGTGTTGATTTCTGACCACACTGCCAAACAGGTACTCAGCTGGAGAATATCGATAAAATAGACTACGCTCGAACAACCTGTCACAGAAAGATAGGACTCCGGCGGTGGTTCTTCCACCCGAGGGCACTCCAACGATCAAGTCAGTACTCAATTATCTCTCAAAGATAGCAAATAATGCTACAACTCACTAGCCAGGAAAAAAAAAAGCATACCTTAGACCCATGAAGGTGCCTTACTTTAATAGTCAGCACTGACCTGATCCCTGTAGAAGCCTAGCTTCAATGGACTCTGGCTCAATGCTTATCCAGGACTCTCAAATAGATAAAGATAAACTCCCTAAGAGCTTTTATCCTTATCCGGACTGAGATCATCCCCATTCTAGGACTCTTGACCTTTATCCGTTCATCTCGGATTCTGGTATCTCCACAAATAACCTCGGCCTAGCCGAGATCACCTCGGCGTCACGACTAGGACACATGGCACCTCGGCCGGCACTTCGGTGCCACCTTGGCCACGTGTTATCATTCCCAAAAATATGCCTCCACAACTGCCCCCTAGGTTCTATTACCTCGGCATCTTGAGGTGATGGAACTTATATTGTTTGTTCATATATAATGTCGGCTAAGACTTGCTCTAACCTTTATTACTGAGGTCATCACACGTCGGCTTCCCGTATGACTAAGACTGTAATCTATTTCACCAATGCCCAAAAACCACCCAGAAAAAATCTTTAAGTGCTCTAACAGAGATCGTCCTCCTAGCCGAGATCTTTACTTCATTAAATCAAGAACTCCAAGAGTTCCATATGCGCATGAGTTGTCATACATGGTTTCTCAACCGTTTTCGCTACGCCCCTTTTCCTCATTGATCCGTATCTGACACACGCCATCAGGTCGCGTCGCTTCTGCGTGCACCGCCTAACAGGCACGTCGTCTTAGGCACATTCAATGTAACTTTGCCGCCTTTTCGTGTTTTAACAAAAACACTTCCCTCTCTCTCCATCTCTTCACTTTTGCATCTGTGATTTTGCTCAAGTTTTCAAGTTTTTCTCTCTCTAAAAATCCCCAACCTCCATTGTTGCCTTCTTCGAGCTTTTCCTGCAACCACTCCGTTCACCTCCTCCGGCGAAGCATCCACATTTCTGTTACATTTACCACTATTGCCTACCGGCGTCATTTTCCTTGGTAAGCCACTGTTTTTCCCTCTTTTCAGCTTTTAACTTACTTCGAACTCTGTTACATTTGTACACTGCTTTTGCGAATGCATTCAGTCTTTACCCGTGTTTTTAAACTTTATCATTCGTATGTTTGAGCATGTTTTGTTTTGCAATCTCGTGTTTGCCCACTCCGTTTCTGGGTTTACATATGCACACACATATTGTTCATATACTTGATGTTCTTGTAAATTGCCACTGTCTTCGACTTGTGCACATTTACATTTTATTCAATGTTCTTGAATCCCTTCTTGTTTTCTTGAGTCTGAATTATTGTTCTTCTCTATTTTCTGTGTCTTTTTTTTTTTTTTCAGATTATTGTCTTCAATTCTTGTTTCCATAGTCTTAGACTTGGGATTTGTTCTAGAAACTTGATCTTTAGGAAAACCGAACCAAAACCCCTTTAGATTTTCAGAAAAAATTTACCTCAGTGTTCTCTAGGGTTTTAGCCGAGGTCCCTGAAACCCATACAAAACCACTCTCTTCTGAATTCTCTCGCCTTACCCCTCTTAGCCGATATCATGGGCATGTTTAGGTAGAGGGCAGACACCCCAGAGAAGCTTGAATACTTTAGGCAAGAGTTCTCCATCCTTGCCGACGTTCATCTTAGGCTGGCTAGGGAGGAGGACTCCATCATGCCCAAAGACAATTCCATGCCCTTCCCAGTAGTAGCCTTCATTGAGTGCAAACTTAGGTTCCCTCTTGACATCCTCTTCCGCCAAGTCTTTCACTACTATAAGCTTAACCCGATGTAATTAGCCATTAACTCTTATCGAGTCATAAATGGTATAATTGCCTTAGCTAGCAAAAAGGACTCTAGGATTACTCTAGCCGACATCCAATACTGTTACACCATGTGTGGCCTGAAGTCAAAAAAGGGCTACATCTATTACCTTAAGCTGAGATTCACAGAATACAAACTCATCGCCAATCTGCTAGATTCTAACAAGGGTGTTGGAGACGATTATTTCATCGTTTCGGGCAACTGGGAGTTCCTATCAGATAACGACCTTCACCTCTACCCTTTAAGCCGAACAATGTTCAAAGAGGGAAATGGTAAGAGCCAAGTGTCACTTTACTTGCTTTCGAGTCTTTATTATTTTGATACTTTTGTATGTTCTAATGTTTGTTTTTTACTTGCAGTCCTTCATCAGCCTTCCAAAGACTTTCGCAAGATATTCTTCCCCAGCAAAGATTTCAAGAGGCTGTTGGACTTGTCTGTCAATCAGCGCAAGGCTCCTCTACTGTTGAACTACATCCCGACTAACAAATCTATCCTTCCTGACGTCCCTAAGAAGAGCAAGTCTCCACCTTCTGCGACAACTCTCCTAACTACTTCATCGCCAAGGCCTGATCAGGCCTCAACATCTGACCCAGCAGAGCAGCCATCGACATCCGCTCCGCAACTAATTCTTCCAGCCCAACGTCAATGCCGACGTCGAGCTCCACTGCTCACCCCCGCAGGTAGAACTTGTACCCGGAAACGCCGAAGTGTTAAGACGTCAGCTTACGATCCAGCCAGCCCTCCGACTGCACTTTCAGCGATCCACCTTGGCACTAGAGTCACTGTCGCCATCGCCGCCAATGAGATGGGGTGCAAAAAGGCCGTTGCTGAAGACCTTTTAGCCGACTTCCCCAATGGTGTCACTGTCCAATCTTCACCATCTTAGTCCCAGCCCAAACCGAAGCCAAAAAGGGTAAAAAGGGCCAAGGCAAAAGCCTCTTTCACCCAGGTTGAATCTGAAGACACCGTTCTAATCTCGAAACTTGCCGAGGTTGAGAAAACAAACTCCGCCGCCGAGAAGAGGCCCGCCGAGGCTGACCCTTTTGAAAGTACTCGGTCAAATAAGCCAAGATCTGATTCAGCAACCACCTCGAGTCCACAAAGACCTGATGACCCTTGGGCCCCATCAATCATGATTGAGGACAAGCCAGTCAGAGCTGGTTATAGCGCTACTGATATTGAAGTCGGCGTCGCCCTTTCTACTGCATTGCTTCTCCCCAATGACCTCAACAGAATGGCCGAGGTCAGCGAATACAAAAATTTTGCTCTGATAGTGCAGCACTCTGTACTGGTAAACCCCTAACACTTGGTACTCTCCATTCTCTGTTTTCATACTTAATGAATTTACTAACTTTGTTCTTTGCATTTCTTCTAGGTGATCCAGCACGCCCACTCCTTTGTGATGCAAGCAAAGGAAATGAAGAAGGAGCTGGTTTACAAGACCAAGGAGGCTGCTGGTTTGCTCAAGTCCTTAAACAAGGCGAGGCCAAGATGAGAGCCTTGATAGATCAGGCCAAAGTAGCTAAGCAAGCCCAAGATGAAGCCGAAGAAAAGGCCGGTGCTGCAAAGGCTATTGCTGAGGTTCTTAAGGTAGAGAAAAAAGAGGCCGAAGCAAAAAACGCCGAAACCCAAGCTGAGCTCCAAGCTGCTTTGGCCACAAAAGACGCCGAGATCAAAGCGGCGGAAGAAAAGGCCTATGCCGATGAGGCAGCCGACGTCCATGAGGAATATAAGAAACAAGTCAAACAGGCATGCAACAAGGGTTACACCCTTGGTTAGATGGCTGCGTCGAAGGAGTTGGCTATCCCCGAGGACTCTTCGCTCAAAGACGAAGGCCGACTTGCACTACCATTCTCTCTCGCTTCAAGCTAATCTGAGGCTAAGGCTAGGGGAGAAGAAGAAGAAGAAGAAGATGGAGAGGTAGAGGAAGACGAAGAGGCCGAGGTGGCAGCTGATACTAAAGTTCCTGTGGGGCCAAGTCCCCAACTCTGAATAAGTAAGTCCTAGACTTGACTCAGAATAAGGAGGACGAGGTCTCAAAAGGTGCCTCCTCCAAGAAGACAACATCCGAGGTGCCAATCGTCGAAAAGAGCCTCGATCAAACTCTACAAGAGATCAATGCCGAGCTCGAGGCTGAGCAGGCTGCCGAGAAGATTTCCCAGTTGTCTTCTGGGGCCGAGACACAGCCTGCCACTGACGCCGAGTAGTCTGACTATAGGATTTTTCCTTGTACTTAGTACTTTTCTTAACAATGTTTTTAGTTTTCATATTTGGCCAACGTGCCGCTTTTATAATCTGAACAAGTAATCCTTCTGTAGGCCGAAGTGCCCTTTTTCTTCTTTTGAATGCAAGTATGACTTCTTCTTTCAAGTGTTTATATGTTTGTATGCTTTACTGCTTCCATACTTAAAATGATTTGCATGTTTTCAGTTTTACTTCTTTAGCTATACAGTATCCTCGGAATAAAATACCTCGGTCGTAACCTCTAATTTTGTTCATCTCGGCTTTGGCTTAACACTTGAAAACATTGTAAAAATATTTTCCTTACCACTTTACTTATTGTCTTCTATCAAAAGACTTCAGTCTTCCATACTTTTCCAAGTTTGGCAACCTGGTAATCTCGGCAAGTACGTATGTCGAATGAACTCCAACTTGTAAATTGTTTTTGAAATTTCAACAAGTGTTAAGCCAGTTCTTGCTTGTAAATTTCTAACTCCCAAGCACTTTAAAATTTGTTTATCATTCTCCAGCTCTCTGCCCCCTAATGTGAACTTGAGTTTCACTTATGTCCACATTAAGTATGTGCTATGATGCTGTTGCCAAAGTAAAATTCAAACAAAGACTAGCTGAGGTCATCAACCTCGGTTCTCTGTTAACCTTACTGAAATGCACTTAGTTTCGATCTAAGTTTGATTATGCTGATATGACAAATCTAGTTTAATCCAACTTAGTTCAACTCCATTATAGGCAAGTATAATTTCACCTCTATCATATAATGAGTCTAAGTTATCCGTCATGTTTCAATCAGAAATATCGCCGACTTAATTCAACTCTATTATATGCAAGTATAATTCAACTCTGCCATATAATAAATATAAGTTATTCATCATGTTTCAATCAAAAACATCACCAACTTAGTTCAACTCTATTATATGCAAGTATAATTCAACTCTGCCATATAATAAGTCTAAGTTATTCGTCATGTTTCAATCAGAAACATCAACAACTTAGTTCAACTCTATTGTATGCAAGTATAATTCAACTCTGCCATATAATAAGTCTAAGTTATTCGTCATGGTTCAATAAGAAACATCGCCAAGTGACTAGTCAATCATATTACAAAAGGTTGAAATTAAAAATTGAGCTAAAAATTTTATTATTACTTCGGTAATAACAAAAAACTTTAAAACAAAAAATCTAATGATAGAAAAACTTCAGGTTGCAAGTGTTCTAGGGTCTTGGCAACTCTTTGCCTTCACTATCTTTAAGCCGATATACCCCATTGCCCAAAACCGAGATGATTCTATAAGGTCCCTTCCAATTTGGGTCAAGCTTGCCTTCTCTGGAGTCCTTCTTGTTGTCGACGACCTTTCTCAAGACGAGGTCCCCGACTTGAAACTCTCGTGGGTTGACGTTCTTATTGTAAGCTCTAGCAAGCTGCTGCTGGTATGCCCCCAGCTGAATTGCTGCTTTCTTCTTTCTTTCTTCTAACAAATTCAGATCTCGAGCCAGGAATACCTCATTGGTCCCATTTTCTACTCACTGGGTTCTGATCCCTAGGATGCCGACTTCCAATGGGATTACTGCTTCTATGCCATAAGCCATGGCAAATGGGGATTCCTCAGTTGATCTTCTCGGCGTAGTCCGATATGCCCAAAGTACATTGGGTCACTCATCTACTCACTTTTCCTTTGCTGCTTCTAGCCTCTTCTTGATCCCATCCAAGATAATCTTATTGGATGCTTCTTCTTGACCATTACTCTGAGAGAAGCTTGGAGTAGAGTAATAATTCTTGATCTTGTACTTTGTGCAGAAGCTTTTGATCAGCTTGCTATCAAACTGTGTTCCATTGTCTGCTATTATTGCCATTGGGATCCCAAACCTAGTGATAATGTTCTTCCATATGAAGTTTTACACATCAACATCTCGAATCTGTGCAAGGGGTTCAGCTTCCACCCAATTGGTGAAGTAATCTATTGCTACTAGTAGGAACTTCCTTTGTCCAGTTGCTTGAGGCAATTGTCTAACAAGATCCATGCCCCACTGGGCAAATGGCCAAGGGCTGGCTACTGGATTTAAATCTGCTGCTGGTTGATGTATCAAAGGTGTAAACCTCTGACACTTCTCACATTTTCTAACATAAACTTCAACATCTTTCTACATATAGGGCCACCAGTACCCCTGAGTAATGGCCTATGACCAAGTGACCTGCCCCCAGCGTAGTTTCCACATACTCCTTCGTGTATTTCATACAGGAAGTCTTCAACTTGTGAAGGATGCACACACCTCAAAAGGGGTCCAGTAAAAGATCTTCTGTAGAGATGTCCTTCTGTTGTTAGACTAAATCGTGCCGACTTCAGTCTGATTTTGTGTGCTTCTTTGTGATCATCTCTAAGGAGTACTATTATCGCATTCATCCAACTTGGTCCCATCTCCACACACATTGCTTCATACTCTGTGCTCAGTGGTTCTATACTTGGACCTGACAAATTGTCAACCATTATTGTCTTTGCCTCTCCTAGTTTCATTGCATTAGCTAGGTTGGCCAAGGCATCAGCATGGCTGTTGTCATCTCGGCTCACTTGCTGTAGTCAACAATTCTGGAATAAGACTACCAGTCTGCCCATTTTCTTTACATAGGCCATCATCCTTTCATCTCAGGTTGTGTATTCGCATGTTGCCTGATTGACGATAAGCTGGGAGTCACAGAAGACCATCACCTTGTCGGCTTCCATTGCTACTGCCAACTTCAATCCTGTGATCAGTGCTTCATATTCTACTTCGTTGTTTGAGGCCTTAAACCCCAAACGAATGGATTGTTCAAGTATCCGCCCATCTGGCAATACTAGCACTACTCCTGTCCCTACTCCTTGTCGGTTTGAACTGCCATCAATAAACAGGCAGAAAGAGTCACCGATGTAAATATTGCAGGGCTTGAGTTTCTCTTCTTTCTTCTATTCTGCTATCCCCCGCTGGGTTTCTTTTTGTTCATTTGGACATCCTAAACTGCGACTCAACGGAGCCCGATGTACAGTGGCGCCTGGTATGAACTCGGCCACGAAGTCAGCCAAAACCTGACCTTTGATTGTTGTTCTGGGTCTAAATTCCATATCATATTGGCGCAACACCACTGCCCATCTTGCTATATTGTCGGTCAGATCTCCTTGTTGTAACAGGGACTTCAAAGGATGCTCAGTTAATACCACAATCTTGTAGGCTTGAAAGTAATGATTCAGCTTCTTGGAAGCCATTACTAAAGCCAGTGTCAGTTTCTCCAAGGTTAAGTATCTGGTCTCTACATCTGCTAAGGTTTTACTTACGTAGTAAGCTGCCCTTTGTTCTCCCTTTTCTTCTTTGATTACCACTGCACTCACTGCATGCTCTGAAACTGCTAAGTATAAGAAAAACTCATCTCCAAGTACTGGATTTAAGAGAACTGGAGTTGTGGTCAAGTATTTTTTCAAGTCAGCCAAGGCGACTTCGCACTCTTCTGTCCATAAGAAATTTGTGGCTTTCTTTACTAAATTGAAGAAAGATTTGCATTTGTCAGAACTTCTGCTTATGAATCTATTTAGGGCTGCAGCCCTTCCAGTCAACATCTGCACTTACTTTGCCGATGTTGGGCTCTTCAAGTCCAAGATGGCCTTGATCTGATCCGGGCTTGCCAAAACACCCTTTCTGGTAACTAAGTATCCCAGGAACTTTCCTGACCCAACTTCAAATGTGCACTTCGATGCATTGAGTCGGAGCCGAAATATTCTCAGGATATCGAAGACTGCTTTTAGGTCGGCCAGATGATCCTCAGGTTCCTTGGTCTTCACGACCATGTCATCAATGTATACTTTCACTGTTCTGCCTATTAGATTTCTGAACATCTTAGTCACCAATCTTTGGTAGGTT
The DNA here is from genome assembly GCA_036172215.1 of Camellia granthamiana. Classification (NCBI taxonomy): domain Eukaryota; kingdom Viridiplantae; phylum Streptophyta; class Magnoliopsida; order Ericales; family Theaceae; genus Camellia; species Camellia granthamiana. Next base: position 76,973,770 of record CM069910.1, read on the forward strand.
GCTCCTACGTTTTTCAACCCGAAAGGCATTACTCTATAGCAATACAGCCCTTTTGGGGTGATAAATGCAGTCTTCTCCTTATCGGGGGGGGTACATGGCTATCTGATGGTATCTCCTGTAAACGTCCAGGAAGCTCATCCTTCTATGCCTTGAAGTGGCATCCACCAATTGGTCAATTTTGGGCAGTGGGAAACTGTGATACCCCTATTCCGTAATATATTAATTGGTCCTTAACATGAATGTGATTATGTATTTTGTTATGATTTTGTGTACCATTATGTGAAAATATGTGATTTTGAATTTCTATCTGTTCACCGTAGGAATATCTGTTTGATTATTTGCTTTGGAAATTAAATTGAGGGCCTTATCGACCATAGAACCCGAAATTGATTACGCCATTGTGGTTGGCATAATTTTTAGAGCCCACGATGAAATTTAATTGAAAAATTGATTCGGGTCAGATTAAATCGATTAAATTGGTGGATTGGTACCCAATTGCCTTATTATTATTATATTGACTTAGTGGGACTTGATGTATTTGAGCACTACACCTCATTTCTCTCCTTTAGCTCATTTTGACTGATTCTTGGACTCAATTTGAGAGAGAGAGCCGACTATAGAGAGGGAGAAACAGGGATTGTGCAATTGTGGTCTTGAAACTTGGAGGTTGGAAGCCTAATTCAAGATTTAATCATAGATTATGAGAATCAAGCGCCTAGGTGAGTAATTCTTGCAGTATAGTTTGTAATTTTTGTGTGCACAAACTAATTTGGTGATCAAGAGTAAGATTGAAATGAAATTGGGTTGTATTTGTTGAATTGAAGCTTAATATGTGCATGCATGTAGGAAATTACCTTGAAATTGCATGTTTGAACACAAATGTGTATACTCCATGTGAAATGTTAAAGGAAACTCATGTCTTGATCACCCTTTGTGTTATCTAAGTAGAGAATGTGGCTAATTCATCACATGCATGTACAATTTGAGAAGATATGAGCTTGAATGCATGAGTTTGTTATGTTGATGTTGAGTTTGACATATTTTGGGACATGCATGTGGGTAAATCAAGAAATTAAGCTCCATAATGTTATAATCTTGCATTGGTGCCATGTTAGTATGTGTATATTTGAGATTTGAGCCATAACATGCATGTTTCGTTGGTTGGAATTCGAATTGGAGCTCAAGAACTCAATCTGGAAAACCCAGATTTTTTATGTCCGCTCGAGCGGAGAAATAGACGCTCGAGCGGGAAAATCGTGCTCCCAGCACTTTTGCAGAGTTGGATATCCGCTCGAGCGGGATATCTCACGCTCGAGCGGGGAGCTTTTGTGGACAAGCATTCCGCTCGAGCGCCCTATTCCACGCTCGAGCTCATTTTTCATGCAACCAGTACTTTTGCAGGCTTAAGGGTCCGCTCGAGCGGGGACCCTGTTTTCTGAAATTCTGTTTTTGCATTATGTGTTCTGTTTTCCGTTCTCTTTCACTTGTAAGCACTCTTAGGCATATGTTAAGCATCGTAAATGAGTTAATGAGATGAGAATAAAGCCTAATGAGGAACATGTGAATTAAATAACGAATTAAACTGTTGGTGACCCTTTTGTGTTCATGAAATATGTAGGGTCAAGCTCCGAGGCAAATCCACAAGCCGATCACTGTGAGTAATATCGATATTTGAATGCTTGTGAATGTCCAATTGTTTATTCCCTTATAAGCTTTATGAGTTGCTAATTGGGATTGTGGACAAAAGTCTGACATGAATAAACGAATGGACCAAAGGTCGTTTTGACATATATGAATGGACCAAAGGTCGTTTTGACATATATGAATAGACCAAAGGTCGTTTCGACATATATGAATGGACCAAAGGTCGTTTTGACTTATATGGATGGACCGAAGGTCGTTTTGACATGAATGAGTAGGCTGAAGGCCGTTAGACAAGAATGAACAAGCCGAAGGCCGTTTTGACATAAATGAGTGGGCCGAAGGCCGTTTTGACATGAATGGAAATTTAAATGGGCCAAAGGCCAGAATGTTGAAACTACAAGTCACTTGATTTGAAATTCGTATAGTTATACATCTGTTAAATAGAAATATGAATTGGGCCCAAGGCCGTTTGGAACTTGTTGTTCTACATTGATATGTAACTTCTGTACTTGATATTATTCACTGGGCTATCGCTCACGCTCATTCATGTGTTTGTAGGTGAGCCAAGAGAAGTCCAAACCTGGCCCCAGTGAAGTCTACCATGAACAACACGAGTTTTGGAGAGTCAGCCTTGTGTCTCACGCACGAGACACATCCTTGACATTTTGTTATGCATTTACGTTTTGGTTTTGTTGGCAAGGACTTTGTGTATATTTGTATATCGTCTGTTATGGGTTGGCTCAGCTTAGATGATCCTGTCTGTAAAGAAGTTTTATTACTATAATTTTGATGTGGGTTGTTAACGTATATGAGCATGGTTTGTTGATGTGCACATAAGAACGGTTCTATGGACAAAGTTTCAAATTTTTGCTTCCGTTTGGCCCCTTTACTCTGACGAGTTATGTCTGTTTTGGTCTGAGGCCGTAGGTAATCCCAGGATTACTGGCCGGTTATGTCCTTAACCCATAGGGGCAGGTTCGGGTCATGACAGAGTGGTATCAGAGCACGAGTTAATAACCCACACACTTGTCCAAAAGAGCAAAAAGCGTCTAGATAAGATCTAGGATGCATCCATGTGGTAAATATGAATTTGGAAGCATTGATTATATGCTTAACTGTTTTGCTATGAACAATTATATGTGTAAATTGTGAACTACTTGCATTGCAAATTATTTGGAAATATATGCATGCTTGTGTACCTTTTGTATAAAATATAATGCAAGTTTAATCAGATGGTGAGAACCAGAGGTGATGAGATAGAGGAATCTTCTACTGCCAGACTGGACAGAATGGAACGACTGATTCAGGAAATGGCAGAGGCTTTGAGACAGCAACAGGAGTGGCAACAACAGTGGCAGCAACCACACCCGCCACCTCCACCTCCAGTACCACCCGTGCCAGATAATCAAAATGATGATCGGGTAATAGCTCTCACCAAGGAATTCAAGAAAATGAAACCACCGCAGTTCCACGGGGGATTAGACCCGTTGAAAGCCGAAGCGTGGGTCCTCGGCATTGAGAAATTATTTGAAGTGTTCCCCTGTTCAGAGACTCAGAAAGTGTTTCTAGCTACTTTTATGCTAGAAGATGAAGCAAGAAGATGGTGGATGTTGATGCGAGAAAATCATAAGGATGTTGACTGGGTAAAGTTTCTGGAAATATTCTATGACAAATACTTCCCGCAATGTGTACGGGATAGGAAAGTCGCAGAGTTCATGGAATTAAAACAAGATAGCATGATAGTGGCTGAGTATGAGGCCAAGTTCACTGAGTTGGCCAGGTTTGCACCACACGTGATTGACACCGATTATAAGAAGGCAAGACACTTTGAAGGTAGACTCCGCAGTGATATCCTAGAAAGGGTAAATGTTCTAAAGTTGGAAACCTACATTGGGGTGCTTGACAGGGCCATCATATCGGAGGCTAATATAGCTAGACAAGCTAAGCCAGTAATGGAATGGAAAGGCAATAAAAGACAAGGCTTCTTTTCGAAGAAGAAATTTCTGAAAAAGCAAAACACGGGCCCCTCAACTACTTCAAGTTCTTCCCGAGACACAACTCCCATGTGCAACATTTGTAGCAAAAAGCACCGTGGAGTCTGTTACCGTGCATCAGGAGCCTGTTTCAGGTGTGGAAAACAAGGGCATATAACCCGAGAGTGTAATCAGAATGGTGGAAAGATAGCAGCTAGTTCCACTGCATCAGTCCCAAAGCCGGGAAATATTTTGAGATCCGCTATTACTGGGGATACAGTGAGACAGGGGAGAGTTTTTGCACTTGTTCCGGGCGATACATGGAATGCCAATGCCGTTGTCTCAGGTACTATTCCAATATGTAATCAGGATGCCTTTGTATTAATTGATTCTAGATCAACACACTCATTTGTGACATATACATTTGCATCTAGACTAAAAAGACCCCTAGAGTTGTTGCCATATTTGTTGTGTGTGTCTGCTCCATCGGGGGAATCTGTGTTATGTGACTATATATATCGGTTTTGTGACATACATATTGAGGATGCTACCTTATATGTAGATTTATTGCCCTTGAACTTTAGACATTTTGATGTGATTTTGGGCATGGATTGGTTGACCAAGTATTGTGCCACCATAGATTGTGTGACAAAAAGGGTTGTATTTAAACCACCAGAACAAAAAGAAATTGTGTTTGTGGGAAATGGGGTAGTGCCTTCACCATATTTGATATCCGCAATGAAAGCATGTAAACTGATCAGGAAAGGGTGCCAGGGTTATTTGTGCTATGTGTTGTCTGAACAATCTGAGAATGTTGAATTGAATAATATTCCTATTGTTAAAGAATTTCCGGATGTGTTTCCAAATGAATTACCAGGGGAATTAGTAGACAGGGAGATAGAGTTTACTATTGAGACTGTGCCAGGCACCCAGCCTATTTCTAAAACTCCCTACAGAATGGCTACCGCCGAGATGAAAGAATTGAAAGAACAGTTGAAAGACCTGCTTGATAAGGGGTTTATCCGACCCAGCACTTCGCCTTGGGGTGCACCAGTGTTATTTGTGAAGAAGAAGGATGGTACTTTGCGCCTGTGCATCGATTATCGGGAATTGAACAAGGTAACGATAAAGAACAAATACCCTTTACCCCGTATTGATGATTTATTTGACCAACTACAGGGATCACAGGTGTTCTCTAAGATTGATTTGAGATCCGGGTATCATCAGCTGAAAGTTAAGGCGGAGGATGTTAGGAAAACCGCATTCAGAATGAGGTATGGTCATTTTGAGTTTCTTGTTATGCCGTTTGGAGTGACTAATGCTCCGGCAGCATTTATGGACTTAATGAATAGAATTTTTAAAACCTACCTTGATGAGTTCGTTGTAGTCTTCATCGATGATATTTTGATATACTCTAAAGATAGACTCGAACATGAACACCACTTGAGAACTGTTTTACAAAAACTTCGGGAAAGGAAATTATTTGCTAAGCTAAAGAAATATGAGTTTTGGTTGGATGAAGTTGTTTTCTTAGGGCATGTGATCAACAAGGAAGGAATTTCAGTGGACCCGCAGAAAATAGAGGTAATTGTGAATTGGCCTACACCGAGTAATGTGACAGAGGTTCGCAGTTTTATGGGCTTAGCTGGGTACTACCGAAGGTTTGTGAAGGACTTTTCGAAATTAGCCGTGCCTCTTACCCAATTGACACGTAAAGGGCAACCGTTTGAATGGAATGATGAAAGGGAATCTGCTTTTCAAGAATTGAAGACAAGATTAACTACTGCACCAATTTTGACATTACCTTCAGGTACGGAAAATTTTGTAATTTTCAGTGATGCATCTTATAAGGGTTTGGGTTGTGTGTTAATGTAGAATGGAAAGGTTATTGCTTACGCCTCTCGACAGTTGAGGCCACATGAGAAGAACTATCCAACACATGACCTAGAATTGGCTGCAGTTGTTTTTGCTTTGAAAATCTGGCGGCATTATTTGTATGGGGCAAAGTGTGAAGTCTATACAAATCATAAGAGCCTGAAATACTTCTTCACGCAGAAAGAGTTGAATATGCGTCAGAGAAGATGGCTGGAACTAATAAAAGACTACGATCTAGAGATTCAGTATCACCCCGGAAAAGCTAATACAGTAGCTGATGCCTTGAGCAGGAAATCAACAGGGGGCATGGCTTGTTTGCTTACTGAACAAAGGGAGATTTTACAGGACTTTGAGAAGTCTGAAATTGAAGTGATAGTATGTGAACAGGGCGGATTGATAGCCGCTATTACAGCCGAGCCAGCAATTGTTGATGGAATCAAGCAGAAGCAGAAAGAGGATGAGTTCCTCAGAAAGGTAATTGATGAGTTTGAGACAAGCCCAAAAGCAGAATTTAGCATTGAGAGTGAAATGTTGAAATTCCGAAATCGAATATGTGTCCCTGATATTCCGGAACTAAAGAAGAGGGTATTAGATGAAGCCCACAGATCCGTATTTGCTATGCATCCGGGTAACAATAAAATGTATCGGGATTTGAAACAGACCTATTGGTGGCCTAAAATGAAGAAAGAGATTGCAGAATATGTATCCAAGTGCCTTCAGTGTCAGCAAGTTAAGGCTGAACATAAAAAACCGGGTGGTCTACTTCAACCTCTCCTTATTCCTGAATGGAAGTGGGAACATGTGACTATGGACTTCGTTGTTGGCCTACCTCGGACTTCTCGAGGTATGGATTCTGTTTGGGTTATAGTTGATAGACTGACTAAATCTGCACATTTTCTGCCTGTCAAAACTACATTTACTGCTTATAGATTGGCTACCATTTATGTTGATGAGATTGTCCGTTACACGGAGTTCCGGTATCCATTGTGTCGGATAAAGATCCGAAATTCGTGTCTAGATTGTGGAAGAGTTTGCAGGAAGCTATGGGAACAAAATTAAGATTCAGTACTGCATTCCACCCATAGACAGATGGGCAGTCAGAACGAACGATACAAACTTTGGAAGATATGCTTCGCATGTGTGCTTTGGATTTTCAGGGGAGTTGGGAAGACTATTTGCCACTTGCAGAGTTTGCTTATAATAACAGCTTCCACTCCAGCATCGGTATGGCACCATACAAGGCTTTGTATGGTAGGAGGTGTAGATCACCTATTTGTTGGACAGAGGTCGGGGATAAAGCCTTGCTTGGGCCAGAAATTGTGCAAGACACTTCTGAGAAAATCAAGACTATTCGTCAGAGGCTCAAAATGGCTCAGGACCGACAAAAGAATTATGCGAACGTTCGGAGAAGACCTCTTGAGTATGAGGTTGGTGACCATGTGTTCATCCGTGTTTCTCCGATGAAGGGCCAAGTCAGATTTGGGGAAAAGGGCAAATTGTTGCCCCCGCTACATTGGGCCGTTTCAGATTTTGGAGAGACTTGGTCCAGTTGCTTATAGAGTTGCTTTGCCGCCGGGATTCGAGCAAATCCATAATGTGTTTCATGTGTCGATGTTGAGGGGTTACCTCCGAGACCCGTTTCATGTGATTGATTATCACCGGGTTGCTATTGATAAAAATATGGAATATGCTGAATGGCTGGAAAGAATTGTTGACCGACAAGTGAAAGAATTGAGGAACAAATCCATCCCAATGGTGAAAGTAGAATGGAAGGAACACTATGGGACGGATGCTACATGGGAAAAAGAGGAGGAAATGCGACTACGCTATCCACACTTGTTTCCCGACGAAGGTAAATTAAGTTTGGAGGACCAAACTTCCTAAAGGGGGGAAGACTGTGATACCCCTGTTCCGTAATATATTAATTGGTCCTTAACATGAATGTGATTATGTGTTTTGTTATGATTTTGTGTACCATTATGTGAAAATATGTGATTTTGAATTTCTATCTGTTCACCGTAGGAATATCTGTTTGATTATTTGCTTTGGAAATTAAATTGAGGGCCTTATCGGCCACAGAACCCGAAATTGATTACGCCATTGTGGTTGGCATAATTTTTAGACCCTACGGTGAAATTTAATTGAAAAATTGATTCGCGTCAGATTAAATCGATTAAATTGGTGGATTGGTACCCAATTGCCTTATTATTATTATATTGACTTAGTGGGACTTGATGTATTTGAGCACTACACCTCATTTCTCTCCTTTAGCTCATTTTGACTGATTTTTGGACTCAATTTGAGAGAGAGAGCCGACTATAAAGAAGGAGAAAGATGGATTGTGCAATTGTGGTCTTGAAACTTGGAGGTTGGAAGCCTAATTCAAGATTTAATCATAGATTGTGAGAATCAAGCTCCTAGGTGAGTAATTCTTGGAGTATAGTTTGTAATTTTTGTGTGCTCAAACTAATTTGGTGATCAAGAGTAAGATTGAAATGAAATTGGGCTGTATTTGTTGAATTGAAGCTTAATACGTGCATGCATGTAGGGAATTACCTTGAAATTGCATGTTTGAACACAAATGTGTATACTCCATGTGAAATGTTAAAGGAAACTCATGTCTTGATCACCCTTTGTGTTATCTAAGTAGAGAATGTGGCTAATTCATCACATGCATGTACAATTTGAGAAGATATGAGCTTGAATGCATGAGTTTGTTATGTTGATGTTGAGTTTGACATATTTTGGGACATGCATGTGGGTAAATCAAGAAATTGAGCTCCATAATGTTATAATCTTGCATTGGTGCCATGTTAGTATGTGTATATTTGAGATTTGAGCCATAACATGCATGTTTCGTTGGTTGGAATTCGAATTGGAGCTCAAGAACTCAATCTGGAAAACCCAGATTTTTTATGTCCGCTCGAGCGGAGAAATAGACGCTCGAGCGGGAAAATCGTGCTCCCAACACTTTTGCAGAGTTGGATATCCGCTCGAGCGGGATATCTCACGCTCGAGCGGGGAGCTTTTGTGGATAGGCATTCCGCTCGAGCACCCTATTCCACGCTCGAGCTCATTTTTCATGCAACCAGTACTTTTGCAGGCTTAAGGGTCCGCTCGAGCGGGGACCCTGTTTTCTGAAATTCTGTTTTTGCATTATGTGTTCTGTTTTCCGTTCTCTTTCACTTGTAAGCACTCTTAGGCATATGTTAAGCATCGTAAATGAGTTAATGAGATGGGAATAAAGCCTAATGAGGAACATGTCAATTAAAGAACGAATTAAACTGTTGGTGACCCTTTTGTGTTCATGAAATGTGTATGGTCAAGCTCCGGGGCAAATCCACAAGCCGATCACTGTGAGTAATATCGATATTTGAATGCTTGTGAATGTCCAATTGTTTATTCCCTTATAAGTTTTATGAGTTGCTAATTGGGATTGTGGACAAAAGTCTGACATGAATAAACGAATGGACCAAAGGTCGTTTTGACATATATGAATGGACCAAAGGTCGTTTTACATATATGAATGGACCAAAGGTCGTTTTCGGACATATATGAATGGACCAAAGGTCGTTTTGACTTATATGGATGGACCGAAGGTCGTTTTGACATGAATGAGTAGGCCGAAGGCTGTTTGACAAGAATGAACAGGCCGAAGGCCGTTTTGACATAAATGATCGGGACCGAAGGCCGTTTTGACATAAATAAGTGGATCGAAGGCCGTTTTGACATAAATGAGTGAGCCGAAGGCCATTTTGACATGAATGGAAACCTGAATGGGCCAAAGGCCAGAATGTTGAAACTACAAGTCACTTAATTTGAAATTCGTATAGTTATACATCTGTTAAATAGAAATATGAATTGGGCCCAAGGCCGTTTGGAACTTGTTGTTCTACATTGATATGTAACTTCTGTATTTGATATTATTCACTGGGCTATCGCTCACGCTCATTCATGTGTTTGTAGGTGAGCCAAGAGAAGTCCAAACCCGGCCCCAGTGAAGTCTGCCATGAACAACACGAGTTTTGGAGAGTCAGCCTTGTGTCTCACGCACGAGACCCATCCTTGACATTTTGTTATGCATTTACGTTTTGGTTTTGTTGGCAAGGACTTTATGTATATTTGTATATCGTCTGTTATGGGTTGGCTCAGCTTAGATGATCCTGTTTGTAAAGAAGTTTTATTACTATAATTTTGATGTGGGTTGTTAACGTATATGAGCATGGTTTGTTGATGTGCACATAAGCACAGCTCTATGGACAAAGTTTTAAATTTTTGCTTCCGTTTGGCCCCTTTACTCTGATGAGTTATGTCTGTTTTGGTCTGAGGCCGTAGGTAATCCCAGGATTACTGGCCGATTATGTCCTTAACCCGTAGGGGCGGGTTCGGGTCATGACAGAAACTGTCTTTGGAACAAGCCTTGTTCGGGCTGGTGAAGTCCACGTAAACCCTCCACTTCTCATTCTTCTTCTTCATAACAACTATGTTTGATAACCATGTTGGGTAGTTTACCTCTCAAATGGCTCTAGCCTCCAGAAGTTTATCCACTTCCTCTTCTACTGCCTCAACATGCATCAACGTAGGCTTTCTTGCTCGCTGGATGATAAGTTTGGCTGACGTCCACATTCAATCTATGGCAAGTGACCTCGGGGTCAATGCCAAGCATCTCGTATGGTGTCCAGGAAAACACCTCAATGTTTGCTCTCAAGAACTCCTCTAACTCTTTTTCCTTTTCCTCGGCCAAGTCTGAGCCGAGAAGGAAGAAGCACTCTTCATCTCCTTGCTGGACTAGGATCTTCTTCAAGGCTTCCTCACTCTTCTCGGTTGGTTCTTTGCCGACGTCCTCCAGGACCTCCATGTCCTCGTCCTCAATTTCTGCTGATTCTGCTCCTCGCACGCTGCAGGTGGATTTTATTACTGCCATGGAGCAATTCTTTGCCTGCACCTGATCCCCTCTGACCTCCTCGATTTTATACTCTGTTGGGAACCACAACAACTGGTGTAGTGTTGAGGGAACAGGCCCCATTGAATGCAGCCATGGCCTTCCTAGGATAACATTGTAACAGGAGGGGGTGTCAATTATTGTGAATTTCGTGCTTACCTTCTTGGTGCCAGCCTGCACCTCTAAACTTATTGCTCCTAAGGGCCACGTTGGCGTTCCGTTGAACCCAACCATTGGACCATTGGACTGCTCTAGATCATCTTGGTGAAGGCCAAGCTCCTTGTAACACCTGACATACATGATGTCACAAGAGCTGCCCTAGTCAATTAAGATGCACTTTACCTGGCACTCTCCAATCTTGAGGGATATTACCAGGGCATCATTATGTGGATGCTGCCCTGGCGCTCGTCTGCCCGAGGTCTTTTCTGCCAGACCTAATACACATATTGCAAGTGTTTTACTTTTTGAGTCTCCCCTTGTATCTCGTTCTCATTGACCTTCGAGTGAATCACATTGATCACTCGAGGTCCGCCTGCTTGCGGTTGTGGTGCTGGCGGGGGTGGTGCTGCTGGTGCTTGAGGCAGTCTCGCTTGTTCCTCCCTTGTCCTGGCCTCGTCTACTAGGTCCCTTAAATGACCTTGTCTTACTAAGTCTTCCAGATGTGTTTTTAGGGCTCTACACCCCTGAGTCAGATGCCTATCCTCATTATGGTAGGCGCAGCGCTTCTCCAGACTTCTTCCTATAAATTTGCCAGGAATTTTCTCTGGTGCTCTATAATAGGGCTGATTCTGGATTCTTTCCAAGACTTTGTAAACCAGAATTCGGAATACGGTTGTGACTGCCTGTACAGCCCTCAATCCTGTCTCTTGCTTGTTGTATCCAGTATTACCTCGGTCTCGCTTCGGTGAGCCATTTCTCTTCTCTTGTTTTGACGCCTTTGTCCATGGCGTGTTTTCCTCAACTCTCGCATACTTCTCTATCCTGGTCATAAGTTCCTTCATATTTTTTGGCAGTGTCTTTGCCAGTGATTTTCGAAGTAGACAATCATCGTTCAGGCCGTTCTTAAAAGACACGACTGCCACCTCTTGGTTGCATCCTGGTATTCGGTTGAACACCTCATAATACCTTTTGGCATAGGCCCTAAGGTTTTCATCCTCGCTAATTCTCAGAGCCATTAGAGAGTCCACCCTTAACAGTTGTAGTTTGTTTGTCACAAACCTAGCCACGAACATCTCGGCTAGGCCTTCCCAGCTTTTCACAGTTCTTTTCGGAAACTTATGAAACCAGTCTGATGCGATTTCTCCGAAGGATGAGGAGAACACCTTGCAGAGCAACGACTCGTTCCCAGTGTACAATGTCATTGAGTTCAGGTACAAGCTGACGTGAAAGTTAGGGTTAAACTTACCGTCGTATATTTGAAATCTCGGCATATGGAACGTAATGGAATAATAAAAAAGAATATGGGTGAGATGGAATAAAACTCTTAGAAATGGGATTTATCAAAAAAGCTCCTATTTTATTTTATTTTATTTTTTTTTAAATTTTTAGACACACCTAACATAAATATACTTAAAAAGTATAATTTTTGTGAATTTTTTTTTTTAAAAAATTCACTAAATACCAAAAATATTTATAAAAAAAACGAAAATTTAGTATATGTTTCATATTTTTGTGTATTTATTAATTTTTTAAAATATTTTTTCACAAATATTTTATTTTTTAGATATACCTAACTATGGTTTATCAAAAACAGTAAAAAAAATTATTTAAAATTTTAAAAATATTCACTAAAAATAAAAATACGAAAAATAAAAAACTTAATTTTTAAAAAATTAAATTCAAAAAATTAAGACCAAACACACTGACAATATGTTTGGTTTGGTTTTAGAAAGAGTTTAAATTTTTTTTTAGTTTGTTTGGTTGTATATTTTGGAAATAGTTTTGGAGTGTGAGAGTTTGGGATGATTTGATATTTTGTTATAATTGAGTAAACGTATGTGAGAAAAAAAGTGATTGAAACCGAGAGAGAAGAGAAAAAAAATGATTGATTGATGTGTAGGAGATATAAAGTGATTTTGAAATTTTTTTTTTCAAAATTACTACACCAAACAAAATTAAAAAAAAAAAATTTCTAAAATTTATTTCTTAAAAACAAACCAAACAAAGCGAGAATCCTTTTTTTTTTTTTTTTTTTTTTCCAATCTGTGGACAAGTTTATGAAAAGAATTCTCCACTGTCAAACTAGAGGGGTTTTCATGGTATTGCCGACATCACGTTTCGTAACCATTAAGAAAGTTAGATGTTGGCCTTTTGGCTTTTCGAAGGGTATTTTTGTAAATGCGAGCGTGCCAGCAAGGATTAATTAGTCTTTACAGAAATTAGAATTGCCAACCAATTATCAGACGATTGAGTTTTAGTTCTTTCAGCCTCAATGAAGAGGACTTTTACTGGTGGCTTGACTTAGGAGAAATTAAAAGAAATAACAGTTAATATGAAGAACAATCAAAGTATTTTATTAAGATGAACACTTACAATAGTCCAAACATAGCCTCGAAGAGGTTTACAGTAGCAGTCTACTTGAATCTACTTGAAACTACTCCTATGAATCGAAATGTAGTGCGGGTATCGAAAGTGCAGGTATTTAAAGAACAGGTATTTAAAGTACAAAAAATGTAAAACTGGAAAGTAAAATATGAAGTAAAATACTGGTTTCTATGATCTGAGTCTGGGGCTTTTTTCTGGGGCTTCCCTGTTATTTATACTCGTCAAGAATGATCTTGGAACTGCACTTCAAACCGTCGAACTGCTCCTCCATGATCGCTGATCATGCTGCCTTAAAAGTAGTTCCACTACGCCATCATTTGCAGTTGAACTTCCCTCCTGTATTTGAATTTAAATATGAGTAACCGTTGGAGCCATATCACCTTGCATCTCTTTATTGATCTAATGCTACTCAGATCACGTGAGAACCAATATTCATCGCCACGTGTACGATCAGGATCGAAGACTTGAATCTTCTTCCCATAATACCCTCATTCTGCCACGTGTCAAACTGTAACTGGCTTTTACAAAATATGTAGCCAACAGTGCACATGGAAAGAATCCTCCATTGTCAAACTAGAGGGGTTTCATGGTAGTGCTGACATCAAGTTTAGGTGCACACAACGAATTAAATATAAAATAACTATATACAAATATTTTTTTATTTCACATTTGTATATTTTGTGTTATTTTTGATCTTATATATTTTATATTTGATTATTATATACATGTAACACAACTGATAACCGTTTAATTGGACTCTAAGAAATTATATTATTTTAATTTTTTCATAAAGACATATTTTTAAAATTTTATCGAAGATTTAGATTGATCTCCTACCATATTGGAGTATCTATTAAGGAGCTCATGTTATAATGGTGTGTGTTGAGCCATCAAATTAGACTTTTTATTCTGTTTTAAATTTTAAAATATCACAAATTATACATATTTGTTTTTAATAAAATTTATATTTTAAAAATTTTATTGTTGAAATTTATCAAATAAAAATAATATTGGACATGAAATTTATATAAAATATAACTGAGAAATTTTGTAGTTGTATCAATTTTGTAGTGTTTGTAGAAATTATAAAATTTTACATTTTTTTGTGCATAAGCTGCGAAGATTTATGTAATCGGGAAATATCTCAATTAACAATTGAGCAAAATTTCTCATTTTTTCCATAAAAATTTTATCAAAATTATTTATTTATTTTTTTTTAAATTTTTTTTTTATTTTGCCGTATAATATTAGGGGAAAAAAAAATTTATCAGTGGAATAGTTCAACAATAATTGCATTACGCATGGAATTTTTTTAAATACAAGTCTAACACAGAAAAAAATTTACACCAAACATATAAAAAGATTAAACACAAATTAAACTTGACATTTTTTTCCGCTATCAAACTGATTTGAGACTTTCCCACGTATTTGAAAGGAAAGTGCTGACATTGTCTTTTGTTTAACGGTATAAAGCACGTGGCATTTC